>OY744520.1:95705446-95755446 GCA_963556195.1 Sepiola atlantica
ATTAGAAAAGCCAGCGCCCGAGAGGTGAGCACTGTGACCATTTAAAAATTGCCTGGGCAGCCCCGTCGGCATTCCCCGGTAGGGGCGCCTCAGGCAGTAAGCAATAAACTTACTCCTTCCCAAAGAGGGGGGGTCAAAGCCTGGGAGGGTGAACCTCCTAGAACTGCACAGGACTGTCTCATAGACCGGCGTAAATCGAGCCTGAAGGCCAAGACAATATGGGATGCAGTATCCATCGGAACAATACTACACTTTAATCTTGGCCAAAAAGCCGTTATTTAACATCTACCCACAATAGGAGTATGTGACACAAGTTCGGAAAGTGGGATTTGAAAAGCCAGCGCCTGAGAAGGTGAGCGCTCTAGCCATTAAAAATTGCCTGGGCAGCCCCATCGGCATTCCCCGGTAGGGGCGCCTCAGACAGTAAGCTATAAACTTACTCCTCCCCAAAGAGGCGAGGCAAAGCCTGGGAGGGTGGACCTCCTAGAACTGCACAGGACAGCGTGTAGTATCCACCGGAACAGATACTACACTTTGATCTGGGCCAAAAGGCCACGAGTGCTGGCAAATAAGCAATTCAAATCTCTTAATTAACTCGTTTATGTTGATCAGTACAAAGATGTTTTCATAAATCTCTTCCACTCTGCCACGAAGGTTATATGCAATATCACTAAAAAGATGCAAAAAGCTTCTTTTTTTTAATATAAATAAATTCATAAGAACCATATAAAAACGTAGATTGTGTGTTGTATTTACTCATACCAAGTGCAACATACGAGATTTAGATAGAAATCAACTCTATGTCGACTACCACGGCTAATGCGTCTACGATATGTCAACAATACTGATGATATACAAGACAAAGTATCGTCGTGTGGCTACGAAACAGACCGCTCTCTTGGTGCTCGTGAATAACAGCTCTGATTCAATGGGACATCTACAATGAGTGAGATTGCTCCAGAAATCTACACAATGGCGGAGTCTGGAATGACGGAGAAAACACTAAATCCGGACATAATTAAAAAGAAGAATTTGACAAGTATAAACAGCAGAATTTAAGTAAAAATGTCCAGAGCACACACACACATATGAGTAAGCGATAAAAAAAAGATAAAAGAGAAAAGAAAAAAAAGGAATCCTCGGGAACTAATAATTTTATCGACATCATTTTTAATAACTTTTAATAGAAATTGAATTATTCTATTCAGATTTAAAGTACTTTTTTTTTATCAAATTAGTGAATTTTAAAAATAATAATAATATATTACGAAGACTTAGTCATTATTTTACAATCTTGTATTAAAAAATGTTAGTTTAATGTGAGTATAAATAAACAATAATAAGTATAAATTAATTTGATTTAAATTTTAATTTATATTGTTTTCTTATTGTTTTGTCCTTAGCATCAGGCGGATTTCCACAAGCATGAATTCTTCGCAAAGTACTCTTGTTGTATACACTACCATGCAGATTACAATATGGATTTCTTCAATCCAATTTAAACAGGTTCTTCTTCATTCAACTGACAATAATTCCATCTCATAAACCCTTATCCTCGAGTGGCTTTTAGCGTTTATAAGTGGTGGTCTGTTTGTAAAAAATGGTGTTAATAGTTTAATTAAGAATACAGTGAAAGACGGAAAGGTCGAAAATAACAAATAAATAAAACATATTGAGAGTAATTAAGCTTTCAATTCTACTTTTATTTTTTTAAATAGTTGGCTTCTTGAGTTGTTATTTTTAAAAGACAATTATAGAATATTTACATAATTATTGTCCCTTGATTGCGTTTCTTTTCATTTGTTTTAAATTTAATTCACGAAAGTAAAGTTTGCCTAAAGAAACAATATTTGACGGACGTGAATGAAGATACGTCTACAGATTTTAAATATAAATATAGAGAACGATGAAGAAATCCTCGATAAATATAAAAACCAAGGGATCAGTTCAGGTTAAATGACATAGATAAGTGAAAATGAATATACATTTACCAATGTAAAACCATGTGGATATAATACAATGTAATTATTATTATCATTCAAATACGGCTGGATGTACTTTATTAAGAGATAAATAATAACCGACGTTGGGTAATGGTCACAGGCGCGAACAGTAGGGTTGGTGCATCGGATATCAGTTCTGTAAGGCTTACTTCGCCAGAATATACCCTTCAGTCTCCCTTAGTGTTCAGTATTCAGTCATCTGTTGTTTTTAATATACAGAAATGATGTACCTAATGATATAAATTCAGAAACAGAAAAAGGTTCTGATAACGTTAGACTTGTTACATAAGGACGGGCGTGTTTGAATGGACAAGTTTGAGTGACACTTTTAAGCGTACGAGGTAAACCCAGACAGAAGTCGTTAAACCACGTGATTAGCGAACAAAGATTTTTATGTCTTCGCTGGCGAGATTTCAAGGACAAAAAACGTGTCTGGGTGCTGCCCCTGATGGGGATTTGTCGCTTACAGTATAACTAGATGTAGTGAGACGAACAAACTTTTTATTTATTTGTATGTCTTTCTTTCGCGTACGAAACTAACATGTTACTCTGATGTTTTCTGTGACTTTCTCTTTTTTAAAATAAATCTTGTTTATAAATCAACATTGGCGTCCGAATGGTTTTGTATCGGTAGACAAGCTAGAACCTGGCTTAACAAGGACAACAGGGTTGTATAATTGTCTATACACCCATCTGTAAGTGAAAATATAACAAAAACACTGTTTTAGATTATTATTTTGATAGATTGCCAAGATGGATCTAAGTAATAAATTGTCGCATTTGAAAAATACTTCGAAATTATAATGTAATATAAAATATGTTATATATTATATAGTCTACTAATATTAAAGTTAAAAATATATTAAAACTGGAGAAATTAAAATTAAATAAATAACCTGATACATTTGAAGCTATAACTCATAGTGGGTCTGCTGTATCGCGAGAAAATCTAATAATTGGATTGATAGTTAACAAGATCGTTAAGAGTGTAGAAAGTTGACCTTTGGTTTATTTTTGGAAGCATCGAAACTCTCCTTTCTTTTTATTCTGTCATTTTGTCTTCACATTTCATGAGAGATGTTTCTGAGAATGGGGGGGGGAGGAATTGCTGTTTTCTGGATCAAAATCTATCCATCTATCGTTAACTAGTGTTTTTTCAGCTCCGTTCATCAAGTAGCGTCATGCCTTGTCTAGAGCTATTTCCATTAAAAAAAAAATTAAAATTAATATCAGCTCAAGAAAGTAAAACCGTGGTTTAAAAAGACATGTGCGTCTAATAATCTTCTAATAATCCATATAGAATATGGCACGCCAGTCTGGACTCAAATCTCTAGATATTGATACAGGAATGTAATATTGAGATATGTATGCATACAAAGAAGAGTGGCAAATCTTTAACGAACGGGCTAAAATATTGCAGTTGCAGGGGCGGAATGAAAACATTTAGCTGAATTTGTTTATTAGAAAAAAGTAATGAAATTTCATTTGATTAAATCGATGGCATATCTAACTATAGTGAACGATTTTTTTTAAATTTGTTATATATCTATAAAGTTATTATTACGCTAGTTTTTTAATAACAAACACAACACTTTTTAAGCCACTCAATGTTATAAAGATCTTAAAACCGCTCACAAATATTACGGTAACTAAGTTTAATCTGTTACGTTATCTACTAAGTACATGACAAATATATTCTGGATTGTATACTTACTATAGTGTAAAAAGTTCTATCAGTCTAGTTTTTTTCGCATAGAAGCATCTGCTCTCCCACTAGCTACTTGTGTATGTACTAGTTATAAACCGGTAAAGGAGTGTTTACTATGGAAATTGACAGAACCAGATACTGTACTAACACTGTTCAATGAGCGTTAATTAACTCTTGGTAGTGCACATGTTCAGTGCATTGGTTATAACGGTTTAATTAAAATACTGTTAAAGAAGGAAGTGCCCGTAGCAAATAAATAATCGTGTGTTGAGTTCACATGTTCGGCTCTACAGTAATCAACACGTATACAACCCTTGAACGTGGTAACTTCTGCAGTGTAATTATTTACTAATTAACACATAGTGTAGGTGTGGAAAAGAATGTGTTTGGTTAAGATTTATCAACGGAGAACAGCAATGCATAAGAGATACAAAAACAAGAACGCGATACCAGAATAATGTCATCTTGCTTCGATTCTTCTTTGTAATTATATATATATATATATATATATATATATATATATATATATATATATATATATACATACATATATATATATATATATATATATATATATATATATATATATATATATATATATATATATATATATATATATATATATATATATATATTACTATTTAAGTTAAAGGCTAAGCGTCACTCAGAGATAATAGGCCATGGAATGGAACTAGCCAAAAGATGAGTAACATTATAGGCGTTCGAACATTGATTAATAATATGAACTACGTTTATTACTTATGACTTTTACGACAATAATTTCTTTATATTTACTAAGTTGTAATCAGCTAGAAAGCAGTACTGTAGTACTATTTTCCACATTGGGAACACCCTGGAAAAGAAACTCTGTTGAGATAAATGTTGCCTGGCACTAAGAACATAAGAGAGAGAAAATAGAATTGTTTTTCTTTGTTGTATGAGGAGACGAATTCTTGCTGCGAATGTTTTACAAAGAGGGATCAAATATTGGAGTTCGGTCAAGCAGCTTCAATGGAAATATATGGAAAATAGAGAACGATGATCTGCATTTAAGGACATTAGGTAATGATCCACCATTTTAGTAAAGCTATAATAAAATATATTTTAATTTACCATTGAAATTTTTGAATGCAAACCTTTATTCCAGTTCGTTTGCTTCTAACCTAAATCAGACACAACACAAAGAAAAACTCCACTCATATATAAAGTGACAGTATCCGACTGAGTTGTGTCAACTCAAAAGTTTTAGGGGTCTTTTCAACACAGTGGAGGTGCGGAACGATTGACAAATCAACGAGTCGGAACGCATATGGTCATTGCTGAATTTAATCACACAGTTGGTGCCGTGACCAGAATATTATACCGAAAAACACTCACGGCACAATCGCACAACCGTACGATCAAGTGTTGATAAAAAGATAAAATCTATTCCAAAGGATGCTGTTGCAACTTTCTCATTATTCGTGAAAGAATGTTGTTTTCTTATACTTAAAGAAAAATTAAGTTTTTTGTAACAAAAGATTTTCAAAATTCTACTCACATTTCTAGCATAAGTTATTAAATACGTTGCGAGAACCGTAATTTTTCTCATGAGAAAACACTGCTTCATAAATAGACTAAACACTTTTCAACAGACGAAATTCCGCTTTTTTCCTTGTTTTGAATATTTATTTTGACACGCTTTATTTGAAGGTTACTCCTTCATAAAAATCACATGGAATTTTTTATTAGTGGCGCTATCTATATCAAAGGTACGGGACATATTTAGTGATTGGATACCTTCTGGTTACTAATCAGAAATTGCGTATTACTAAATATGTTCCTCTTTCTTTAGTTGAGATATTAGTACGTTATCTTGGAGGGAAAATATCCAACGTTTCTATATAAATATACCAATAAAAAATATCAATGCAATTAAACATAAATATCGATAAAATCCATACGAAATAGAATATCATTTTTAAGAAAATACTCGAATGAAAAACATGTTTTATCGAAACAGATGTATGTATTTATATTGTATTAAATAGCTATGCAGGCCAGAGAAACGCTGAAAAAGTGACTCTTTTGTACAAATAAGATTACTCATATTTCTTATAAGAAATATGAGTTATCTTACGTGTACAAGAGAGTCACTTTTTCAGCGTTTCTTTGTCTATTCTCAATGTTTACATTATTTTATATCTAAATATTTTAACTAAAGGTAAAATCATTTTAAGTATATATGCCCTTGTGTTATTGTTTATATATACGTAAATGCGTGTACGTGTGGATAGGTTTCATGCATTGGTTTGTGTATTCGTATTTTTCTATTTCTACAGTATGTAATTATATGCATGTGCTTTTCTGTTTGACATTTGGAGTACGATGTTCCCATTTCAGCAATGTAATTTCCAATCAATGTACTAGCAGGAATAGAACAAATACACATTCTAATTCATGTGTACATATGTGTATACCTATGTGTGTATCCATCAATATACATGCGTGTTTCGGAATCTTATAGATAAGGATTAATCATTTGTGGTTTTCGGATTATTCGGACGACCGTTCTCATCTTGGATATTATTTTTACGTATCGGCTGATGTAAACTCCGACCGTCTTCAATTGTAACGTTTGTAAACTCAGGAATCTTTCTGTCGAACGCGGAAATCAGTTATGACCAGATATATGTCTTAAGTAATTCGTAATTGTATTCTTCACTGATGATTGAGCCTTCAACCACCCAGAAGACTTAGAATTGATTAGACTTCGTACTTATATCCGTTACGCAACGGGTCTTTGTAGGCAACAGAATAACATCCAAGATAAGAACAGTGGTCTAACTACTCACAATAATACATATACATGTGCGTGTTTGGAATTTGTGATTTACATTCGTTTTAGCATCTTCTGTCGATCGGTCGCTTGTTCGCTCACGCTTAACTAAGAAATGTCGTTTCTAATATTAAACGCGAAGATTGTATAGACACGTATGATTTCTGAGGCGTTAAATTCTGTCTAAGAGGCTGTCTACCTTAACTGATCATTCACGCTTGAATTTGAAATAGCTCGTTTAGGTATAGGTCACGCTTTTTTTCAAGCTTTAGTTTTAAATAACACGTTCATTTGTCTTTCACGTTTACATCTATTATGTCGTGTTGGTTGGTATGCTGCGCTTACGTTAGTGATAGGTTTCTCATAACTAAACGCGCAGACTGAGTGGGCGTATGTTCAGAATGTATCTGTTATTCTTTTTACTATTTGTCGTTGCATCAGGTTGTTCTTCTCTTGTTTACAATGTCCGCCATAAAATGTATTTCCGGTTTCGAGTTTAAATACCGCCTCCAGCCATTAATTCTTCTTCAAATGATGCACGCCATTCGTCATCTCTTTGTTTCCTTCTGATTTTTAATCTAAAATTGTTTTCGTGTAAAACTTTTGAAAACTGAATTCACAATGGAACGAGTAAATGTTTGCCCATTTATCTACAGACAAAATATAAATCAAATCCCCAGGAAATAGAAAATAAAATCATCACTCGACTCTAAACCAATAGAGAATATCGATTACCATATATTTTGCTTTGCAAAATTCTTATTTGATTGTTCCTTTTTAATGCATACGTGATAATACAGGAGAAATAAGTGCAATTGTACCTGAAACGTGCGTGCACTTCGGGCGATAGTTCACAAGAAAACGCTTTAATATTGTAAGCGTGTATTACATAGTTTCACTAGAAGGTCCTCTTACAAAATTAAAAATTAAAATATACTTCTACTAAACCTTTTACCTGGAATCCTTCTTCCAATTTTGATCAAAACTCATTACATGATTTTGATTTTAGGAAATTTATCAAATTTAATATTTAAACTTAAGGAGGTTTACGAAGAAACTGAAATTCAATGAATCTTGCTGTATTGGTGTCTAAAAATCATAAATAAATGTCAATGCAAATCTGATATATCAGAATCTTAAAATGGTAGGTTTGCGCATAAAATATTTTAAATACTTTACAACAAATTATATTTTGAGGAATATTTATTAATTGATATCAAATCCATTTGACAAAACCCGGAGGTATCTGAATTTTCATGAAAGGCTTTTACCCTTTTTTTTACTCCTTTCCATAAAACTATATAACACTTAATATTAGGACCCCTTACGCCTCACAGGTGTGTTCCAAAATTCATAATAAGCGTTTACTTAGTTTAGAACTGAATCGCGTGTAGCAATGTTAGAGACAGATCTGTAGAAGAGGATAAGTGTGGTAAATTTCCACTCTAGGTTAAAAATTAGGTAGAATGTTCGAATTAAAATACAAGGACGGGCTTGCGTCTTAATTGTGACGTCACGAACACATGAAGAGGGCAAGCGGACATGTCAAATTGGTATGGAGACTTGGTCGTTTTCATCTGAGTCACCAGGGAGTGCGGTTGTGCTTTTGGATAGCTGCTCCCCCATTTGGGAGGAAGTGTGGATTATTTAATACACATATATGCACGAATAACGAATTTTAAAAAAAGATTTTAAAAGCCTAATTGTATTTGTTGGTGCTTCTTTTTAAAATAACATTCGTAAAATCAGTTATTGAGCAGAAGACAGCCACTGAGAGAAAGGAGAGATGCAAACCTTGACTGGCATATCGACACCGAAACCTGACCAGTGAATCCCGTCAACGAAGTGGACACACCATAGGGATCAGGAATAACGCACCATAGGGATATAATAATGCCTGATTGTATTACACGCGCCTATTCAAATATACAAGTATATATACATATCTAACTGCATATAGATAGAGGTTAAATCGAATATCAACATTAGTATCACATAATGAAACAGTATATAAATGCAAACGTTTCTATAGAGTAAATAAGCATGCCATCGATGTCTTTTATTTTTTTACCTATCTTTCCCCTCTTTTTCTTTTTTTATTTATACCTATCGTAGCAATATGTGTCTCGGGTGTGTAAAATAACGTTAAAAATTCAAAAAAATTCATGTAGGTTTATTGTTATAAGAAAATGGAATTCTCCATTAAAAATAAGGGTAGAGGTTAGGACTACGTGTCAGGATATGGCGTCCTGAACAGGAAGTCCGAAATGAGACGTAGCAAAAAACTGCGGCTGCTACATCACCACAACGACCACAATTTCAATGGGGCATCACTATTCAATGAACCAACTAGTTACGTGTCAGAGAAATAAACAGCTGGTTCTGTTGACGATGTAAACGACGGGCAGTCTGTAGGGATCAAAGCGATCTCACACATCAAGTTACAATATCACTCCTCATGCAATACTGTTATATCTCTACTAGATGTGACTGCTTTCTTTTTATCTTTATTTTCCGGCTCCCTAACATTAGAATAAAATAGTATTAAAATATCAATATTTTATTAATTGCAGTGATTTTTAATAAAATCTTAGAATTGTCGTAGTTTGTTTAGAACTAAAATTATATCTCTATGCATATAATATTGCGGTTAGATATATGTGCATGTATTAATCTGCACACAATGTATTTTTTAACTAATTAATCCATCATAAAGAAGTTTTGAAGATATGCTAGGCTAAGGGTGGGTAATGAAGGGTTTATTGAGTTCAATTATGTTTCATTAAAAAGAAGGAAAAGAGCAGGTGGAAGCCCTGTCGTAAAACTAACAATATTTGTCAAAGTTTAACAATTGGTATAAAACATCAATAAATAAAGATTTCCAAAATTTCAGTTTCTTTGAAGTATTTTAAAAGGGTTTTATAAGCATAATCTGGGTACAACCTCCCATTTTAAAATTCAAATATTTCAGATTTGCATTGAATTAGATCCACAGACACTGTGCATCAATTAAGCAGGATTCCCTGAATTTCAATTTCTTCTTAAGACTTATTAAGCTTAAAGCCTAAAGTGTTACACTTACTACAAGCAAATGTGATAGGATTTTTATCAGAATTGGAATAAAGATTATCGGCATGATGTTTAGTAGCATTATATGTTGATTTTAATCTTGGTAAGGGAACATAGAAGTCATGAAAAATTCTATTGTTCGGGGAATTAATATTCCCTGTTCAATAACGTGTATTCATGGTTATTATATATAAACAGATTCCTTAGGCAAAATATCGATGATAATATTTACTTTTTTTATTCAAATTATTTAGAAAATAAAATGTAATTAAATGTTTTCCCGTCGATACGTATTGATATATTGATATATTTATCAAATTAACTACATGTAAATCAATAAGAGTAATTCACTGACAATGCATAGAAAAAATGTAATTATTAATTACATGGTTACCTAATCGTGCGATTCTCACGATTTCTAGAAACAAATAAAGATGTTTTAAGTCATAAATAAGAAAGCAAAGACAAATGATAATCAATTACGTGACTATAATAAGCATAAATATCGATTGTTAGCACGAATGAAAGTTTTCTTGGAATAAAATATTGTATTTACGCAAATTAGCAAATTCTCAATATTTCCATTTTTTAACTTTGTGATATGTGGCATAAATTTCTGATATATATATATATATATATATATATATATATATATATATATATATATATATATATATATATCAGTTCTTATAAAAATATACATTTAAGTATATACTCCTTATAGTATCCGGATTTTTTTTCAAATTGCAAGCTTAATGGGGTGTATTAGAAGCTTCAGAGCATATATACTTTATAGTGTAATTCCAATGACTACAGGAATAATCACACCGCCTAACAACACCTTAACGTCGATTCATATACATAAAAAAGGACCCCATATTCGGAAAAAAATAAAGGTATAATCTTTAATTTTGTTTGATTCAGACTCTCTTATCTCTAAATGCTATTTTCCGAAATTCATAAGAAAAAAAGTAAAGAAAAAATAAACAAAATTAAATGATTTTTTATAAAACATATTGACATTTTAAAACGCATTTTGTCTGGGTTTTTTAAAGTTTTGTATTTCTTAAAAGATGATTCTAACAACTTTACTCAAATTTATATATATATATATATATATATATATATATATATATATATATATATATATATATATATATATATATATATATAAGTATTGAATAAAGGTATTGCTTCTAACTATCTCCGATCGTCAAATTGCTATTTGTCTGGAGAGTTTACTGTTTAGATTAACTGAATTAACGCCGTTCTGATAAAGAGGACTCAGTTAAAACAGTCTGGATGGTCAGTTACTTCTACAGAGTTGTTCTGAAATTTTCATTGAATCATAAAATGATATAACCTCGATTATATGCATTATTTATTGATTTATTAAAAGCTCTATTGTACTTTTGTAATATTTAATTTTAAAATATTCAATATTAAGCTGTATCTTTGTTTTACAAATTGATCCCTTTTTTATCTGTAATATAGAAATTTACTTCTTCATTTACCACAACCGCCTTAATAATATGATATTGCGAGAAGTCTACTTTCTGTCTTCAGATACAATGGATACCCCTTTTTGGGGAGTCTATAGTAAAGTAAGGGTTGCGCAATCACGAACGTCACCACATGGCTTCAATTCAGTGACAAGAAAAACACTATAAGGACTGTGAAAATGCGGGGATGAGCAAAAAAAGACAGGTTTTATGTTTACTTTTTATTCTCTCATACAACGTACACAAGCAAGGAGTGAGAGTCTTGTTTACATTACTATTTTCTATACCTTCTGACTGTTTTCCTCCTACCTATAACATAAGTATTTTCAAGACTAAGGTCAATAGGCATTTCCTGTCTTTGCGATAATCATATTTCCTTCGTGTTAGCTCCTTAGATGAAGTGGCTTTATGGCGAGTCTGGAGCGATTTCCAGAAAATAAATATATAGTTTCGTCCTGATCCTGGTGAAATATAATCAAATTATTTATTTTTATGTTTAGATACGTGAATAAAGGGATGAGTAGAGCTTAAATGTGTGTTTTATACTTTGTTAACCCCAAACAATTCATATTGTCACTGAGACGTAAAGGGCTACTATAATTAGGTGCTAGGTTCATAGATAGCCTCCATAATGTAGAGTTGAGTAGAAAGATATTTGTTCACATCACATTTAAATGTCTACATGTTGGTAGAGTCCGGGAAACAGGGAACAGAGAGAGAATTCCAAGGACAAATAAAGAAGCTATTAAAGTAGAAGTTTTTCCGCCGTTTGGAGAACTTTACAGTGAAGGGCAAGGATGTTTAAGCCAGTCAGGTTGATCGGAGGCGTTCAGGGAGTACAAATGAAGTACGTTCTATCAGAGTACTTTCCGTTGAAGTACTTGCAAAGCAAACATAGAGATGCTACATTGCAGCGATGCGACAGGGGTTGGAGCTTAGTAGAGAGACTCTTTTCACTCTGTTCAAGGAGGAGAGAGAGACAAGTAGTGTGTGCAGCAGCTCAGACATAGCAACAATACACCATACATTGGCGAATGATGGCTTTGAGGAAATATAGCATACTTGTAGCTGTGAGCAGTTTTCTAGCCTGGTATAAGAAGTCTAGGATCTTTGCAGAAAACTTGGCAATATATGTTATTCTTTAGAAAATACTAATTTTCGAGTCGCTCTCCAGAGTGTTTCAATAATCAAAAGCCAAGACGTCATCAGGAAGAGTGATTTGTTTTAAGAAATCTACTAATTATTCTCACTTCATGGAAAGGTATACGTCCCCATTTGGGAAATCAACTTATCATCACATAGAGACATTTTTCGGATAAAGGGTAAATATTAGAAGTTGCATTTATACTAAAATATACGGATGTGTATTACGGAGGAATCCTATATATAGATAGGTACTTCTCTATTAAGACTACATTTAAAGTAGGTAATAAAAATGAAATAATAATATTAATAATAATAATATTTTATTCAGAAAGACATGTACAAAAGCCGCAACAATGGCATGTCGATCTTTAGTTATATGAAACTAAGATCTCAGACGAAAAATCTGATATTTGACTTAGGTGTTCATATTGAAGAAGAAGGAACATAGGAAGAATCCAAATTCAAAACCGGAATGTCACATGGTCAAATTTAAAATAATTCTTAAAATGTTTGTACATTTTAGTTGAATGGTTACAAAGATGATCTATTTATAGCAATGATCTCATATGTTTATGGTGTCAAATCGTAAGTAAATGGGGTGAAAGGGGTAGAATTGCAAGGCCGGATGTTACGGTTTGTACGAAGGGAGCGGTAGGTTGGTATAACATGAAGAAAGACAGAGGGAAGGAGGGAGTTTCTTTGCAATATCAAAGTCTGTCTGGCTACAAAATGTGTCTTAACTGATTTCTACGATTGTTTTTCTCTTTTTTGTCTTTGTAAGTCTCTATAGAGATAAAATGAGTAGAAATAAAAATTAAATGTAATAGTGATTAAAAGTGCATAAAGAGAAAGAGCTACGCGTTGTCACTTCGTAGATTACAATGGCACATATAAAGTCTAGATACCCAAACTATTAAGACTAGATCGATAATTGTTTTTTATTCAGGTGTTAAGCTCGTAATCCATTCGCGTTTTATATTCTCTCTAGAAAGATCATTAATGTCGATTCAAACTACCGATCGCAGAAGAAGGCGGTTTTTGAATTTGTGATTATTTCAATTTAAATGTTTAAATATT
Organism: Sepiola atlantica; assembly: GCA_963556195.1. NCBI lineage: Eukaryota > Metazoa > Mollusca > Cephalopoda > Sepiida > Sepiolidae > Sepiola > Sepiola atlantica. The sequence continues at coordinate 95,718,770 of OY744520.1, forward strand.
GTTTTGTTATTGAATGTACACTCGAATTAAAAAGTTTAAATTTGAAAGTTTAGAAAAATATGAAAGAGCTACGTCTGATGGCTTCGTAGGTTACAAGGACACAGATAAAGTCTAGATATCAACCCTTTAAGACTAGATCGATAATTTTAATTTTTTTCTAAGTGTTAAACTTATAACTCATTATGTCATGCTTTTTTTCTCTCAAAAAAATTTATTGGTTGTTATGAAAATTAAAATTTAATAAGAATAAATAAGTGGAAATATAATATCCTTCTGCTGAACATTTTCTTCAATTTGTTATCTAAATATAGGTGGGGTACTTGTTTTTCCTATTTTTAGGGATAGCCTGGAAAATGTATACTAAGTAGTTACGGTAACACACACACACACACACACACACATATATATATATATATATATATATATATATATATATATATATATATATATATATATATAACTTTTTTCTCACTATCCTGTCTATCGTCAAAGTGTCTTTATGTATGTGTGATAGTGGACTTTGTCCTTCATGAAAATGACATAAACACTATCCCTGTAACAGGATCACATGTAAATTAAGCCTGAGTCTGGTGTTGCTACAAACACAAAACCATGACAAATGTCTGCAAGTACAAGTGAAGAAAAATCTGAATGTTCTGATGGACAGGTGCTCTCTCTTTAGCCAACATGGGTGATCCGGTCCGCATCTTGCAAATGTTGGCCCCTTTAGTTTCATGAACAAAATCACGAAACAAAAACAGGTAAACAACTTCTCTAGTTACCGGTAAGACAAAGAGAAGAGACTGGTAATGGAATACTACTAGAAAAGCCGAAACGATTTACCAATCGATGGCACGTTTCTACTTACTGCTAAGTAACGGAAAAGGTAATACAGATCAAGCATGGTAGATCGTCAAGAGAAGGTGCTTCTCGGAGCTGGGATTAACGGAAATCAAATAAAATATAAATGGCGGAAAAGATCAAGAAACGCCACTTGATGAAACCCACAGGTAGAAGACGGGAAAAAGATAAACACTGATACTATAAGAAGTTGAAGACTACGGAACCACAGAACTCACTAAGGAAGAAGTAAAAGAAGTGCAAACCATCAAACGGTTCATGTTCAATAACAAAATTACCATCCCTAACGTACGAAAATGGAAGAAGTTTAAAGTAGCAACAGAGAAAGTTAACAGACTCATCGCATACATCTCAACAGATACTATCACAGACCTACACAACTTGATATATGCGGGGGCAAAATCTATAAGTATGAAATTAAAAAGTGTAAAAAATAGTGGCACAAAATATTGACCAACAAGGCCTGGATGGTAAATTAGACTGGAAACCCAAATCATCAAGCTTCGAAAAGAAGCTAAGACCGTAAATATGACGAAAGAGAATAGGAAACTATTGAAGAGCAGAAATAGGAATAACAAGAAAAGACAAAATAATAAATATGAAGAACGAAAAAAAGATAGACGCAATAGAATCAAAACTGAGACGATATAGATACAAATCGGAACAGCAAAAATAGAACAGGACCTTTGAAAATAATGAAAGTCAGTTTTTAATAAACGTAAACAAAGAAAAAACAACAATAGAACAACCTAGACCCGACGGAGATAAAACACTTTTGGGGCAAGACATGGGAAAAACCTAAAGAACACAACAATAATGCCAAAATGGTGGAAAAACATAAAAGACTAACTACAGAAAATTGAAGAAAACACAGTAACAGATATTAATGAACAAACGATTAAGGCAATCCTAAGGAAAATAGTAAACTTGATAGAACCATGCCACGATGGAATACATGCATAATGCTTTTAAGAATTCACGACCCTACATGAAATGCTAGCGCAGAATCTGAGAGAATGTATTCACAAAACAGACATATCATGGTTGATGACCAATGGAAGGACAACGCTAATACAAAAGTTGCGAAAAAGAGAACGCTCCCAACGAACTACAAGCAAATAACGTGTTTATCAACAATGTGGAACTGAGAGAACAAACCTACAAATCCCTGAACAATGGCGGGTTGCTCCCTAAGGATAAAAAACGATACCGTAAAGGAAAAAAGGGACCGCATGAACTGCTATACATAGATCATGAAGGAGGTAAAAAACAGAAAAAAGAACATATCCATTGTATGGATGTACTACAAGAAAGCTTACGACAGGATCCCTCAAGCATGAATAATTGAAAACTTTAAAAAATACAAGATACCCAATAGGATAATGATCTTATGAAAAAAGCAATGGAAACATTAAGACTAGAACTGAAAGTTGGAGGATAATACTTGACTGAGATAAAAATAAAGTGAGGCATTTTCCAAGGAAACTCTCTATCACCACTACTGTTTATAATAGCTATGATGCAACTCAACTACATACTCAGAATATGTGATGTCGGATACAAATTTACAGACACAGAAGAAAGAATACACCAACGCATGTACATCGACCACCTGAAACTATTTGCAAAATACAAAAATGAACTGGAAAAGCTGATAAATTTGATCAGAATCTTGAGCCAGCACACTCATATTGAAAGGGGAATGGAAATGTGTGCACTGCTAATGATAAAAAAAGAAAACTGGAGACAACAGAAGGCAGAGAACTGCCCAACTAAAGAGGAGATGATGGCACTAGGCGAACAGGAGAACTATAAATATTTTGGTGTTCTGGAAGCAGACACCATCAAATCTACAGAAATAAAAGAGAAGATTGAAAAAGAAAACTCTTAGAAAGAGATTATATACCAAAAGTCTAGTAAAAGGAATGAATACCTGAGCAGTATGACCATTTATATGTTGGACTAAAGTAGGGGTTAGGTACCTTGACCAGAGAACTAGAAAATTAATGATCATGCACAACGGACTGCACCCAAAAGACAGACTCTACATGAAACGAAACGAAGGGAGAAGGGGACTGGTAAGGATAGAAAACTGTGTAGAAGGCACAAAAAAGAGCTGGGAAAATACATAACCCAGAACACGGAAAGGTTAATCACTGCAGAAAGAAAGAGAACCCCAACGATCAACTCTGGAAGCAGATACAATAAAAACAAGAAAAGAAAAGTGGGAAGAAAAAAACTACATGGACGCTTCATAAGACTGACAAGAAAAGAAACCTATGAAAATAGCTGGTCATAGCTTGAACAGAGACAAAGAATCTTTACTGACGGCTTCACAGAACAATGCCATTACGACAGACTAGATTAGATAAAACCAAGGAAAACAGTATATGCAGACTGTGTGGACAAAGAGACGAAACAGTAAATCATATAATAAGTGAATGTAGCAAACTAGCCAATAAAACATACCAGAAAATACATGACTGTGTGGGGAAAGCAGTACACTGGGAACTGTGCAAACGATTGCATTTTGAACACGCAGAAAAATGGTACAAACATAAACCGGAGACAGTACTAGAAAACGAGAAAAAATAAAATCCTCTGGGATATTGATGTACAAACAGATAAACGCATACAAGAAAAGAAACCGGACATAATAATCGTCAAAAGGAAAACTCATGCCAAATCGTAGATTTTACTGTTCTAGCAGACAACAGAGTTAAGATCAAGACGGGAAAACAAAGCAAATACACGTAACTTGCCAGAGAACTTAAAGCGATATCGAGCATTAACAAAGTCAATATAGTACCAATAATCGTTGTCGCGCTGGAACAGTCCCAAAAACATGGAGAAAAGACTGGGATGAATTAGAATCAAAGGAATCACTGAGCCCATCCAAAGGACGGCAATGATCAAAACAGCTGTAATCTTAAGGGAAATCATCGAATGCGGAAACCAACCCGCATAAGTTACGAATGGTTACCAGGTACATGAGAGTTACAATAGGAAGAAAACAAACCAACATGAAGGACACCACCGCACGAACCAAGGAACAGAACCTGCAAGGGATATCATAATCTGCCCCCACAAAAAAAAACAAATGATGACACCGACATCGACTAACACCAGACAAAATAGTCGTAGAGGACCGAGGGGGATGGGAAGACCGAGAAGAGACTGCACTAACCGGACCTCTACTGGAAGAGCGCGGAGAGTGCTGCGACCTTGAGGAGGCGTATTTCCACCCAAATCCCAGGGAGACCAATGGTCGCTGCCAGCGAAAAATCAATGGTAGGCGGCTGTTGCGATTAACGGTGGTGATCAGAAAGAGAAGTGTACTGGAAATATAGGAAGGCCTGTTGTCACTCAGACTCCAGGAAAAACCACTGGTTGTTGTCAGTGAGGAATTACTGATGATGACTATTCTGATTACTCAAAGTGAGCAGAATAATTAATTATAATAATAATTAGTGATTATAGTAAAAACAATGTTAATCTGATAATTATTAAGTACTATGACGAAGATGATAAGTTGCGTGTTTGTCAAAAAAGCAGATTAAAAAAGCAAGGTTGTAATATAGAATGTAAGCAATGCAATTTCATCTTATTTATAATTCAAAGTGTGTAGGTTTTGAATGTAGTAATGCCGTAAGTATAAAAAATAAACGATGGGCTTTTACTTTAGTAAATAACCTAGAAAATAAATACAGGGATTAATACATAAAAATAGAAACAGTGCGACAAGCAAGGAATAAACATCATTGGCTCGTTTCCTCAGGTGGCTTCGTTAGGCGTTCAACTTTATATATATATATATATATATATATATATATATATATATATATATGTGTGTGTGTGTGTGTGTGTGTGTGTGTGTGTGTGTCTGTGTGTGTGTGAGAGAGAGAGAGAGGGAGTAAGATGACGTCAATATTAACAATAAAGAAACACAACGTAGATCGATTTTTTCAACTCGTTTTTCGTTGTCTTACCTGGTGAAGAAAACAACAGTCTTTACAATTCGCGTGTGTCCCCCCTAACGATAAAACGGCTACGTGACACATAACCATGAGAAGCAATGTAACACTATATACATTTGAAACCACATTACATAACGATATTTTCAATAACGAAAATTCATATCTACATTATATTATAGACATTTAAAACTACTTTTCCATAGTGTAGTGCTGTTATGTCTAATGTAGCTAACAATTTGGTTGTTTCTAAGACTGAAATTCTATAAAGTTTGATTCATGACGGTGTTTATCTCTATATATTGTGTATGCTTTTATAATTAGTTTAGATGTTTTATTTGATTGGTAATAAATTACTAAATGCTAAACATCATTAAAGCTCTCCTGATTAAATAAGAATTGTCCGCTACTAAAATCATGTGGTGGCCGTGTGTAGCTATTAGTTTAAGAAACATCATTACAATATTATTATTGACTAACATATAAGTTAGCGTGTTCCTATGTGCTTGCCTCTTCCACGACGATAGAGTTTGAAACAAGGTCGACTTTTATCGTGGGGAAATCCCCTTACCAAAAAAGGAGCATTTCGATTGGGGCAGAAATAGAATTTGCCTATGTTTAGAAGGATTCCTCCTTCACTGACCGGGTAAAAAAAAAAAGATAAAATGTATTATAAAAACCGATATTATACTTTGCTCTTAGCCAAAAAGCCAATGATAGGATGTTTAAGTAAGGTCTAAACAACAACCCGTCTGACATATCAGGCTAGCCTACCTTTTTTTTTCTTTCCACTATGTTATTTCTACGGACATATTTTATTTCGCTCCAGTTTTTTTTTTCTGAAAATATTTATTCTGGATAAAAAATTGTGTCTGTAATCTTCACACTTTCTATTGGATATCAATTCCCACAGTGATCGAGATAAATTCGCACATTATTTTTCATTAAGCTATACTGTATTAATTTATATTAGCTTTCTAAATATACTTTATATACAAAAACATAAACATTTGCTAAATATAAACTACATTATAAAAATTCCTGGCTAACTGTATGCACGTCGTGTCTGGTAAATTTAACCTTTAAGAGATGAAATTTAAAAAAAATAAAAATACCTACTTTTTTTCATTAACGGCGATGTATTTACTGCTTCCGTAAATAAGGTTTTGTTTTGTTGACTTTCGCGTACTCATTATTTTAATTCTTCTAACGAGGTGCACATTAAAACTTTTTTACGTGTGGGTGCAGCAGTGGGGTGGTCACCATTTCAACAGACTAAAACAATCCTGTCAGGGTCGATATTTTGATGGTGCCTGATAAATCATTTTAGTTTGAGATGTTATTAAGGAATCGATACGATAAAGGCATTGGAAGGCATCATTGTTAGGCCTACGGGAGCGATTCGGACGACGGGGAAAATCGCCACGTGTGTGGGCCATCTCTATCAGTGAAGTCCGACTATCGGATACGAGCATGGATCGCGGCGTGGAAGTGGGCTGTGACATGAAGTGTCCGAATATCTGGTTGCTGCGGAATTTTGAGCAGAATATGTACAGAAGCTCCGCGCATTGATGGACAAGGTTTTTCTCGTGCCATACATAGAATAACGGCCATCCCAAGGGGTTTATTCCGTTGATGGCCGTGATGAAGCGGAATAAGGCAGATGTGCGCCGAGTGATAAACTATCGCGAACTTAACCATCATGTAGACACATTCACGCAAAATGCAGATGTTTGCGTTGCTAAGATGCGCGAATAGTGCCAACAAGAAGGCTATCGTGAGCCATAGACCGCGCAACACCGGTTTACATCGACGATATCCTTGTGGACGAAGATGTCGTGCCCGCGTCTCATGTCATGGAACATTGGTTGGTTCTGTTTCGGCTGGAATGTAAGATCCGGAGTGGTTTGAGAACGGCACATCCAGTCTGGGATTGATGGTCTTAGGGGAGCGCGGTACCCTGTGCTGGAAGCGTAGAATCGCGGTTCTAGAAGTTCCCGATATCGTCATGCGACAAACCGTATTCTCCTCGTCTTGAATGTTTGTTGGGACCTCCGCCCCTGTGTGTGCGTAGCTTGGTGTGACATGCGGAGTAATCAAGATGAGAGCTACTTTGATCACAAAATCTGGGATGACAAAGTGACAAACTCCCTCCTACGGCATATGATGTGTGAGACGGTGGATGAAGTAAGGCATACTCATCTGGCTTGTAGTGGACGGTCGGGAACTGAATGTATGAGTCGATGCTAGCTCGCTAGCAACCAAGGTGGCATTGGAAATGTGCGAGACAGTGTTGGAGGACGCTTGTTGGCTGCGACCTGAGAACGATGCTTAGCATATTAATTTAGCCGACTTGGACGCCGTGTCAAGGGCATCAACTTGGCTCTCCTGTGGGAGGGTAAGAAATTGTACATAAAGACGGACCCTGTGTGTGTGTACCATTGGGTATCTGACACTCTCATCGGGAAGCGCGAGTTTACACCAAATCTTTTTTATCCAAAAACGCTAATTTTGTCACACATAAATTGTAAAGCTCTTTTTTCTCGAACTAACAAGGTTCGTTGTTGACGTTTAACGATTTCACATACGGCGTTTTCGGTTGTTTTGAAATGTTTTTCTTGGTTCTCCAGCTTGGTGTATTGTTTCTGTTACCTGAAGATGATCGACAAATAAACGAGAGAACACCTGATACATATGGAACATTTATTGATGCACACAATGTATGTATATATATATATATATATATATATATATATATATATATATATATATGAAGATAACATGCACGCTATATCAAAAAATGAAATGCCGTGAAAGACAAGATGTGTAATAAAGATGAAACTAAATTTAGATACAGAAAAATTGATCAGGAAACGATAGTTATACCGAATTTTAGAAGAAACATAATGTTCCTGTTAAAAAATCTGTCTACAATTGTAATTAATATAGAGTAAACATAAGAAATATTTCAGACACTAGATTATTTTAAATTATAATTAAATCATAATTATTAAATAATAACCGATTTTTTAAATTTTATCTCTTTCTTAATTAGATCTATCTTACACAATTGCAACATTTCATCATAAAATTAAATAATCTAAAAAAGTGCTGACGTGGGAAAGGGTGACAAATACGGAACTAGACCAACAAGGAAAGAGGGATTTTCGTCTTCGGCGATTTTTCACTTGCCTCGAAAGCTTTACATCGTAGTTTTTTATCTGCCTTTCTTCAAATCCATAGACAGACTGATTTCAAACTTTTGTTTTTTGTCAGCACCAAAACAAGTGACGTCATCATGTTCTCAACCGATCTGCCTTTATCTATGGCCCCCACTGACCTCAATGATTCGCAATCTGATCTCACAGTTCACCTATCCATTAATCACATGTAGAAAAGAGATTCATTTCCTTCAATATTTGTGTTAGCCTAACTTGCACCTAGTTATTATAATCCCGGCCACTGTAACAATACGTACTAGGTGACGTACTATTTTTTGACATAGAGCCTTTAATAATTCAACACACCTTCCTCTCTCATATAAAAAAAAAAATCGGCATAAATGGCCACCCCATGTCATTAGTGGATTACATGCTGTTCTTCGCCCGGTTTGACTAGGCAAAATTTCCAATTATATCATAGTACCCACCTAATTCTCTTGTTACATAACGGCCTTATCTTCTACCCAGGTTTGTTTGTGTGTAATTCTAATATCATTCTTCTAATGCAGCGATATACGAACGATAGTCAATTAATCTAACTTACGCGTATTACCTCGATATAAGGGTAACGAATGAGAAACCCCTAGTTTCATATAATTATGTGGTCAACCTACATAATTTATATGAGGTACCGTTTCTATACCACTTCCATTTAGACCCTACATTTAAGACATCCCCGGCACGAATCTTCGAAAAAATACACACTGCACCTCTCTCTAACTCCCATCCCCTTTACTCCGAAGTAAACACCAGCTCCGAACTCTATATAATCGACCCAAAACATGATTTTAACTACACCGCTCGGTAAAGGTGAAAGGTTATTTCCAACATCCACACTGTAACACATCGAATCATTACACCAGGTCCACTCCTACCCTAATGTTATCCAATGTTACTCAAAGACGGTAACGCCTTTTAATTTGACCACATCCATGGCTCACTCTGCCTTATGATGAGCGGACCGAGAGACCTAATTCCCAAACTCATTTGAAATATCAACTAACCGTAGTTAACTGTCTTTTTCTTAAATAATTATTTGATATTAAGAAAACAAACTTCAAGTTAAGCCTGGACATTTTTTTTTAATTAACAGCCCCTCTCTCTCTCTCTCTCTCTCTCTCTTTATCTTTATCTTTTTCTTTCGCTCTCTCTCTCTTTAAAATACAAATCATAACAATCAAAATACAGCAAAATTCCATCTATGCAATAAATAAAATAAATACATATGCATCTAAGCAAAAACAAACAAATTACATACTAAATGTATCACAAAAACCGAGAAAAAATAATGACAAAGTACAAACAAATGTTAAGATTTCTGATTCACACAAACGTAATACTCGTAAAGCTACAGGCTTCATACCTCACCAAATGTGTATATACTTTTTTTCAAAATCCAAAAAGCAAGATGATTCAATATGCATTTAATAGTAGCAAAACACAGTCTTTGGCCATTTTTCATACTTTCTCATTTCGCAAATATGGACATATTAACACATTAAAAAAGGTGTCAGCAGGTCTCATACCGAACATTTTTCAGTTGCTCTTTGGCTCTTTCACACTCTTTCGATCTCGTTTCTTTCATTTCCACAATACACATCAAAGAACCACACTCAAGAAAAAAAACCTTACCTCGTGTTTATCTTTCCTTCACCCGTCAGTGTATGTCGGTCACCTCGTCCATTCCCACAGAGCGCTGCAAAATGGCCGACAATTCTAAAAAATAAAATTTACAAAAACCTAAATCATAAAAAACGCGACAGAAAAAGTTACAATAGTAAAACTGCCACTTTTGTCTTCTTATGTGTGTGTATGCGTGTGTGTGTGTGAAGGTAGTCACATTTTTATTTATATAAATGTACGGCACATCAACCGTTTAATTTTTTTAGCTTTCAATAGTCTAAAACTGTGTATTTTAATATTTTCTTAGTCAACATTTTAAAGTCATTTCTTTTATTTTGTAATCGTCTCTCTTTCCTTTTTATTAACTCAATATAATGTTCGATAAATGTAATACGTTTTCTTTTCTTTTTATTGTTCAACTAACTTCATTAAAACTGTCTATGAAGCGCTCTCTATGTTTTTCTTTTTTTCTTTCGATTTTTACTTTTTTAAACAATACATAAAACCTGGAATATTTTATTTGATATACCTTTGTGCCATTCTCTCTATATCTTCTTTTTTTTTACTTTTTTGTTTTTTCGTCCCTATTTCGCCTTTTGTTCTATTTCTTTATTTTCTCTGTCTCCGTCTTTTGTCTATTATGTCAACACTTTTATGCCTTTATTTTCTTATTTCTTTCATTCTTTTGAACCCCACGTTTTTCGTCGTGGCAAACCCATTTCATAAAGTTCACTCCTGGGAGATCTCTGGTCTTAAACGTCACCAAATCAACATATAGTTTATTACTAAAAAAGGTTCCTGTACTATTTTGTCAGTTGGTATTTTTTGTTTACGTTTAACGTGTGTGTATGTAAGTGTTCGTTATACGTGTGGTTTCGGTGAAAATCATTAGTAACTCATTGTTCATGTGTGCGTGCATGTAGTCTCTTACTCTCTCTTTTTTAAGCGACAAAATGTCTACATTAAAACCAGTGCGACATTTACCCTTTCCTTTCTGTTCTCTATTTCACTGCTGGGCTGGCTATTGATATTCTTCTTCTCTTCCATTGTCGCTATCGTTGCTGCGTTGAATTCTTCTTCCTTTCTTCTGTGTGTCGTCCTCGTGGCCGCCGTCTCACTGGTGTGGCTTCTGTAACAGAACTTTTCCTCAGACAAAATGAATTTCAAGACATTTTTTTTAGAGATTCAGGTTTTTTTTTATGGAGATAAAACACGTTAGAGAGACATTCGGTTTATCTTAACTACAGTCTTATACTTTACTTCAAAATGTTAGGGGCATCTAAATTCATTAGAAGACAAATACGGGGCTAGACCAACAGGGAATAGGGGATTTTCGTCTCCGGGGATGTTTTACCTGCCTCGAAAGTGTTACATCGTAGTTTGTGATCTGTCTTTCTTCAAATCACTAGATTTTAAACTTTCGTTACTTCTCAGCCACAGAAAAGTGACGTCATCGTGTTCTCAAACGATCTGCATTTGTCTCTGACCCCACTGACGGCAATGCTCCGCCATCTGATCTCACAGTTCACCTATCCATTAATCACTCGTGGGGAAAAAAGATTAATTTCGCCAAAGTCTGTGTCAGCCTAACTTGCACTTAGCTACAACACTCTCGACCCCTGTCAGAATTCCTACTAGTTCAAGTACTTTTTTTGCCATAGGGCCTTTCATCATGCAACAGTTGTTCGTAACAAAAACAAAATTAGACAGGACAGTTAAATGTATTATTATAATTATTATTATTATTATCATTATTATCATTATTATTATTATTATTATTAATCTTATTATTATCATTATCATTATCATTATCATTATTATTATTATTATTATTAATCTTATTATTATCATTATCATTATTATTATTATTATTATTATTATTATAATTATTATTATTATTATTATTATTATTATTATTATCATTATTATTATTATTACGACCGGAACTACTAGATCAGGCTGTCTAATGATACCGGATTCCTGACTTAAAATGTACCAAATATTGATATAATTTTTTCCTTTCTCTTAGCCAAACCTAAAACTACTACTACTTTATTATATATTACTTCTATTTGACTATGATTTGTATTATTTCTACTACTACTACTTTATTATTTTTCTTATTAATAGGAGGAGGAGGGGTTCTTAGTAAAACAAAATGAATCACTTATAAATAACTTATACATTTAATATATACAATTAATATTTATAGGTAAATCGATTAAACTTTTTATATGGGTTTCACGTGTTGGAGCACGGGTATTTAGGGGGTTGTTTGGATTTCCCGCTGATTATATAGTTAAATTGTTTTTCTTTGGCATGTCTGTTTTATGAGATCCAGAGCTTTATTTAATGTTAAAACGATACCTCTTTTGAAAAAATAATCATGCTATACGATTGGCGTATGCACAAGTTGCTATGAGAAATAACCTGTTGGTTCATACGTTTATCAAGACATTATATATCGGATGAGGTTTGAACTTTACAACAGATAAATACCGCAAGGCTGTTCGGAATCTTATTATTTTCTTTTTCTTTAGGTTATCCTAAACGAGACACAATGCCACTGCGACACAAGGCGCTACATGTATTAATGGCATGCTAATTGGGGAGGTGTGTAACAAGATGCCTGTCCACATTACATTTAAATTTCTGCATCTTCGTACATTTAGAGAAACAGGAAGCAGGAAAAGAAATTTCAAAAACTAGTAGTTCAAGGAAATAAACTATTAGATTATAGAGCCTTAGAGCATCTAGGGATCTCTACAATGAAGGGGACGGACCTTTCTCACTAACGGGTTGATTCAGAGTATTTACGTAGAGGGGGCACCAATGCAGCACACTCATCGAACACATTCAATTAAAAAACTTGTAAAAGTAGCACAGGGATGCAACATGGGAGAGAGTCTGGAGCGTATTAGATTCTGTCGGACCTATTAGATTAGAACCTCTTTTTGGGGTTAGTGATTTGTTTTTGGGGTTAGTGATTTGTTTTCTATCCCAGATGTGACAAAAATAGTCCATGCATGATGGATTTGTAGATACATAGTATATTTATATTTGCAGGTGTGAGAAGCTTTTAAGCTCGGTAAAGGGCGGTCACCTTCCTTGCAGCAGCCTTGATAATGTATCATATTGCCATATTTAGGCTGGTGAATCTCTGTCCCATTTGAGGAGTCTTGATAAGGTGCAGAACGTATATGTAATTTGATTGGCTACACCCTTTCTTCTTCTATACACCTACTCTCTCACAGATCAGACGCGATGTTGCTAGTCTCAGTCTTTAATATAAGTGCTATTATCGCAAGTGTTCTTCGGAATTATGTGATCTATTCCCTTATTCTTTTGTTCAAGATCGTTTGACTCGTTTGTCTAGTGGTATCCATCAATTCGATGTTTTGATACTTAATTGTAATACAGCTTCCTATTCCAGTAGCTTGTGGAACCTTCTTCTTGGTGACTGTTGGTTTCCTACCTATAGGATTGGTCTTTTCAAGACTAAGGTCAATAGGCATCTCCTGTCTTTGCGATGATCATATCACGTTCTTGTTAGCTCCTTACATCAAGTGGCTTCATGCCTTGTTTAGAACGATTTTAATAAAATAATATTATATGTATTTGTTCCAATTCATGTTATCCGTGAATGTAAGGCTAGTAGCTTAAATGCTGAACTCTCAGGTCGGGTGCTATTAGCCATGGCAATCGGTCGTTGGAAAGGTTTCTTATAACTGTTGAGGGAAAGACGCTTTATCAAAGTACCATTACATTTTACCATCTATTTAAGCCCTCATTCAACAACAGACTGGGGGTTATTTTCTGAAGACTCGGCCATTGCCTTGGATATGTGTATGTGTGTTTTCCCCATAGCGTGGAGCCATCAGTAAAAATATACCTGTCTTGGACAAAATTTCACCAGAGAGGTCGTTTATACAGATCAAGAATAATAACGGTCCAAGGATGGACCTCTAAGGCATTCTTGCATTAATATACTGGTGTTTAGATGTACGACTATCAAGGACACCCTGGATCTTTATTTTGGCTAATATTAAATATATGTCTAGTAATATAATACAAATTAATTTTCATTAGAAGACTTTCATTCCAGACATTGCCAACAGTCTTGGATATATCAAGCGCTAGCACACAAGCTTCACCAGCTTAATCCAGCTTATAGTAAATGCGTTCTGAGATGACTGTTAGTGTATCCGCAGTAGAACTGGCTTGTCTAAATTCCTACTGTCAGTTGGAAAAAGGTTTAGCATTGAGGTGGTGAACTATCGCTAGATTGTTTAATGATTCAAAGACTATAGCGAATAGCGAGGGGAAACTGATAGAGCGATACTTTTGCGGGTCAGTTCTTTCATCAACATGTTTGAAGACTGGTACTACAGAGACAATTTCCCCATTATAACGGAAACATAATTCAACAGAGAATTTGTTGTAGAGTTTAGAGAAGACAGGCGGCAGCTCAGCAGATAATTTATGTAAGACTATAGCAGGAATAAAATTAGGCTCACATGCTATCAAAGTGTCAATGTTTTTTATGATATCCTAAACTTGGGAAGAGGTGATAACCAGATCGTCGAGTGTGGCTTCACTCCGCAGGGGAAGTTTCAGAGGGAATGGGTAGTAAATTCCAAAGTAGAGTTCCATGCGAACCGCTGGACAAGCAGTTCAGCCTTATCAGATGCCATACAGAAGACATCATATTAGTTAGATAGTGGGGTAATTGTTGATTGCCTATTATTAACTACACTATTATAACTTTTCCACAAATTGCGAGTTCTTAAATATTGTGATTAATGCGTTTTCTGTCATCTCGCTATATCTAATATTAGTGTGGCTATTTCACTCTTGCAATGATGTCTTGATGCTATTTTGGTCTATTTAAATTGGACTTGTTGCGGTTCAATCGTCGGAATATTTGCTGCTCATGCGCAATAGCATCTGCGCAGGGTAAAGTGAACCATTGTGCAAAGTGGGGCTTACTATAGGATTTCCACACGTGTATATGAGCTTCAATGCCTATATTGACCCATTTAGTCGCCTCATTCGCACACTGTTCAGCAGAGAAAGACAAGATTTTATTCTATGGAGTTTTTCTGATAATATCTCTAATGGGTTCCTAATTAGCATTTGTGTAGTATCTAGTCGTTTTTTTGGCAACGACTCATCAGCTTTGAGTCGAAAGTTTAGGGTGATATCGATCATTTTCACAATGTGCTCAGGGTTCTCAAGTAGGCTATGAGCATTCCATACACATCCTCCGATAGTGTCGTCAAGAACAGATAGAGAAGTGAGGCACTGGATCCTCAACATCTGTAAGGCAGTTCCGCTGTGTCTGTAGAGCTCGGAAAAAAATACAATATCTGTGGTGGCCATAAACAATTCAAAATACATGTATTTAGGCACTCATGTGCTGAATTGGTTTTAGGGGAAGATGAGAAACTTTCGAACATTTATTATTTATTATTTTTTTATGTTTATTTTTTTTTTAGTAGTGAAAACGTTTAGATTATTATAAGTATATTGTTCTGTCGGCTTATAATAGAGAATATAAAAATTGAAAGGCAACGCTAAAAATGGCCGAACATTTGTTTCTCATGTTTTTATTAAGTACTTTTAATTTTGAATAATGAGTTCTTAAAAGTTTCAAGAATATCTGACATCTTTAAGGATATCGGAGCGAAGCTGTTGAATCTAAACCTGCGGTTGATTTCGCTCTCATATCAACCATTTGACTGTAATGCGACGATACACATAAATAAATAAATACAACTTTGCTTTATATAGAGATGATGTTAACATGAACCTCAATTGTCTGTTAATAGAAATCACTAAAAAGTTAGCTTAGTTTTATTCAGACGTAGTTCCGTAATTATCGATGTATGGCAAACCTTGTATATTCCATCTTTTCAGATTCTTTAACTCATTTAAATTTTACGTATATCGGAACTGTGTCGTTTGCAAAACGAGACTGCGTTGAAATTTCATTTCAATAAATCAGGCCTTAGTTTCGTATCGACTTTGTAATTACTGTGGAATAATGCGCTTTACGTATTTTGGCGAGTAGAAAGAGTGTCTGTTTCTCATGCGATTTTTCTGCCAAGTGAATTCGTTCATAGAAGAAAAAGAAGAGATAATTAGATTCCACATCAAACACAAAAGAAAGCTTCTGATTCAGATTCACTGGTAACACGGACAGAAAAAGGAAAACGAGACGAGGGGAAAATCTGATTTGGAACAATCGTGACCTTAATGGATTTTCAAATATGCCGGCGTGATTAGTTATCACGAGGTGACTATTTTCGAAAGGATATCAAGTGCAAATAGTTGTAATCGAATTATTGGACGACAATATATGCTTGGAATCAGTCCTCATTCTGAGGACAGAATTGATTTTTCCAAATAGAATTGAGTTGATAGCGCCAATGTGAAAATATCTCTCTCTGTCTCTATCTTTCGCACGCGTGAGGTCTATCTGTTTTTCAGTTCTCTCTCTTTCTCTCTCTCTCCCTCTCTCTCAATCTCGCTTTCTCTTACTATGTATCAAACTTAAAGAAACATCTCATCTTCCTTACTACCTAGCATCTCTTTACAACATATTCAATTTTAGATTATTTGAATTGAACTTATATAATTCTGATTATTAGAAATATTGTTGGTTATTTACACAACAAATCTATAAATGGCAATTTGTATGATCTTTTATTTCTTTTATCTATGAAACAGATTCATAAAATGTGTGAGATTGTTTACTTACCTCGTGTAATATTTAAACTTGTTATTATCGAAAAGAGAGGGGTAAATCTGCAATGATTCATCAGAAGTTGATGGGGAATAGGTGCAATGAGTTAAAGATTTTGGATAGAGAGCACAATTGGGGAGTTTTTCTATATGGAAATCGCTCCAGACAAGGCATGAAGTCAATTGATATGAAGAGCTAAAAGAAAAGTAAATACGTCAAGGGGCAAAACTAGTCAACGATAAGTGTTGGATGGCCACATTCCGACCTAGAAAAAAGCAAGACATACAACTAGAAGACAGAATTAGGGAAGCGAAAGTTACGAAGGTGCCGAAAGTAAACCAAAGGTCCACTTTCTACTCTCTCCAGAATATTCAAAGAATAAGCCCACATGTTAGGTTGTAATGAAGTAGATATGATGAACGAGAACTTTGCACTGACAGATGCTGTTTTTTCTTTAGATTGGATAACATTCGTCTTTGTCTGGCATTCCGGAAATTGGTTTTATAGAAAACGAGAGTATGCTGGGACAAGGACACGTCAGAGCGGTGTTCAAGAACGCCCAGTATGTTTTATTGGTTACAAAAAGCAAACTTTGCAAATCCTGTGGTAGTATAACATAGTTAGCATTACGATGTTCGACAATTTCTGTGGACGACCATCATTATGCTTTTTTGCGCTGCGCCTTTCTCACTTTTAAATATATATTCATTGTGCAATGATCTCGCCTGATGATTTTTTAGATTTTAAAAGTATTTTTGCCGTCAGCTAGTAATTGTGCCATTTAAGCTTTTTCTGCAGCCGTTAGCGTTTCCACGAACCATTTTCACAAAATTGAATTAATTGTAAACACTTTTATGTTGACTGTAGAAGTGAGTTAGTCTTTAATAAACAATTAGTAAAAAGGTAATAATTAATTAAATATAAAGATTAGTCATCAGTAAGAATATGTCAGCGATATAGATGTTTTAGAAGTAAAAATATGTGATGTAAATGTAATTGAAATACAATAATTCATACCTTCAAACACTTCTGGTTAACAGTATATAAATATATAAATAAAAATGAAAAAACTAAACCTACATTCTAAAGCCTTCGCATTAAATTTGGTAGTCCCGTCATGTGCTTGCTTTCAACTCGTAAACTGAGAAAATTAGACGCTTACACTGTATTGGGTATATCGAGGAATAGTTAAAAGAATAAACGGGATAGAAAATATTATATATATATATATATATATATATATATAGTGTTAGTTAAGATCCATATAATGGGCACATTGTTCCAAGAATTAAAAACCAACAAATATTCCGCGTACGATCGTTTCCAAAACCTATTAGAAAAATGTTAATGTTCATTTTCTTTGTTATTTTTCATAATACCAAAATGTATTCGGAATCGCTATTAATACCATCACGTACAAAAGCTTCATGAAAAGAAGCATCAGATTTTCGCATAATAATTCAGTCCAGCTGACATGACTTTCCACGCAGAAGAAGGAAAGGGAATTAATTAATTAATTAATTAATAAAATTTTTTAAAAAAACATTCAAAACATAAAGATTACTCATACAAGTTGAATAGAGGTGAGCCATTACTCAGGTGTAAAATACATGTGAAAATTCTTGAATCAGGAATAATATAGAAAGTAAACAATGGTAGCATTGAATCCTATTAAGGAGGACTAAGAGAATTTTCTTATAATTATAAAGAATGTTAAGATATTACAAGTAAAGATAAAATAAAATTAACTAAAATTAGATATGGTATATAAGATGGTAACATTGGGTCTTACAGTAGTAAAATAATAATTACTGATGCATGAAAATGAACAGTAATAATTTGAAATGATACTAAAGGATGGTAACAATTAAATGAAACAGTTGGTTAAAGAACTGATAAAGAGGACCAAATTGATAGAGGAGAAAGAGGAAAAAGGATAAATACATAAAATAAGCTAGATTTAATTCAATGTTTAGTGTTTTCTGATAAGGCTCGATGAGATGTAAGTATAAGTATAAGTAAAACTCAACAAAACACTGCATAATATGTCGGGTTCCGCTCTCACAGCTTCAAACCATAAATACTATATTGATCCGAAGTTATGCAATATTAATGAATATTAGACTTTATCTATTAAATAATCATGCACTATGTACAGTTTTTTCTACAGAAAGAACTAAGAATTATATATATATATATATATATATATATATATATATATATATATATATATATATATATATATATATATATATATATATATATATGAGAAAGGAAGGATGAGAGTAATCCGATGTAATGGGAAATGAAAAAGGTAAAAGCAAGAGATATCTTTTATTTATTCATCAACGTTTCGTCTTCATTGTAAGACTTCCTCTCTTAGTTTTTCCTTTTTCATTTCCCATTACGTCGGATTACTCTCATCCTTCCTTCCTCATCTTGTCGAAATGAAAAACAAAACCCTCCAGCAGAAGCTACGAAAATATAAAAGCACACTATTCGCAGCCAACTCCCACAACAACAGGAGAACTTTTTTTGCTGAGATGCATCGACGAAAAGGTCATACCCGCAAGTACTTTCACATTTTTAAAACACTCACACCACATTTTTCCTGACTACGTCCCAAAATATCTAATATAAACAACACAATTATGCCCAAAACAATCACTAACATCACGAAATCTATCAAAAGATTCAACGAACAACATACAACGAAATTAAAGAACACACTCACCAGACTAATCCTAGACAGCAAATGGAAAACTTTAAGACGGTTGGAGTTTATAACCCCCCCCCCACACACACACACACACACTTATAAACTTTCAGACATAGAAACTGAAACTCTCAGTTTCGGCTTAAAATTCGCTACCGGAATACATTCTAAGACCACCACCAACACAGTTTTAAATAATTACAGAATACTGACACAGACTTCACTAAAGGCTTTATTCAAGTAATAATCTCAACCACAGCCACTCTACCAAATGACCCTGCTTTACCTAAAAGATACATAGACACTGTTAAACACTTGGCTAACAATAATAACTTGATCATATAACCATCAGATAAGGGAGGGGGCATAGTAATTATGGACAAATCTCGTATCTTAAAAAAAATATCTACTCTATTATCCGACAAAAACACATACACTAAAACTGACCAAAAAACTATTAACAAAAACATAGAACATTGCCTATATATATATATATATATATATATATATATATATATATATATATATATATATATATATATATATATATATATATATATATATATATTAGAAAGGAAGGATGAGGGTAATCCGAAGTAATTGGAAATGAAAAAGGAAAAACCAAAGGATGTTTTTTTATGTATTCCTCAACGTTTTGTCTTTATTTGTAAGTCTTTCTCAGGATGATAATTTTACGAGAAAAGTCATGCAAGTACATGAAAATATTGGGTTGACATGATTGGTTGATAAGAAGAAGTAGTAGTCACTACTGAGAGCGCAGGACCGAGGTCCGGGCTTTCATATCACCTTCATTTCTTCAAATCTTTTCTAGAACTATGACACTACCTACACATCAAAAACACAGAGCCTCCCTCCTCCCCTCCTCTTTCCCCACCCCTCAACTTTTTTACTCACAGCCATCCACACTAATTTGATTCACTCCCACCCCTCTACTTTTTCACTCACAGCCATCCAAATTAATTTCATTCCCTGCCACTGACTTCTATTAGCCCGGACCTCGGTCCTGCGCTCCCAGTAGTGGCTACTACTTCTTCTCATTAACCCATCATGTCAACCCAATATTTACATGTACTTTCATGACATTTGTCTTAAAATTATCATCCTGAGGAAGTCTTATAAATATAACGAAACGTTGATGAATACATAAAAAAACATCTTTTGATCTTTCCTTTTTCATTTCCGATATATATATATATATATATATATATATATATATATAGTGTGTGTGTGTGCGTGTATTTGTTGAGTCCGTGAAGGTAAGAGTAATTTTGACAGGAAAACTTAAGCAACAGAGCTTCATGCAATATAGAGCAAGAATAAAGTTAAAAAGAAAAAACTCAAACCAATATTTAAGCCATTTGCATTATAATTATTTACACGATATAGGCTTCTTCAGTTGCTAGCTAATGGCTGGTCACTTGGTAACCGAAAAAGAATGAGAATGTTAGCAATTTAAGGGTGGGTGGAATGGGAGCGGGATAATGGGAAAGTAGACGTTTACCATTTCCAACAACAGTAGCATATTACTCTCTTGAAACTTATAGACAAACATTTCAATATAAATAAAGCCCTGTGCAAGATATTGAATAAGAAAATAGTTAAAATGAGATACTAATGCACCAAGAACAAAGACAGTATAATAAACACACACATAATCAGAAACTACTAAACACGCCTATAAAAGATACAAATACAAAAGATGTAAAATGTATACTCACTAAAAGCTAACTTCAAGGTAAAGAGCATCCTTTCACAGTAGAAATGTCTACATCTGGATATTACAATCCATTTATTTCAATTTTCAGTTTTAATCAATGGATTTGAGTATTCAATTAAGTATTACGATAAGCTTTTACTTATAGATAATTAGAGTGTGTCAATTTACTTATGAATGTAATTAAACTATACTGTACGAAATTATTACACTCTTTTAGGTCCTTAGAACCCAGGAATGATGACTATATATAGCGACTAGGTAAATACAAATCCTCGCATGTAGTGGCCAAAGAGAAAAAGGAGTGGTTGCTATTTCACCCAGGAAGAGAGGTTACCTCTACTGCTGCTACTGTTTGAAATTGTAAACATCTCCTTTACCCATTTTCCATTATCATACTTCCACCCCTATCGCATTGTCTAGACGGGGAAACATTCTCATTTCTTTTTCAGTAACTGAGTGATCAGCCATTTGATAACATCTGAAGAACCCCATTCACAGGGTAGAATAGATAATAATGCAAATGGCGTAAATGTTGATTTGAATTTCATAACTTATATATATATATATATATATATATATATATATATATATATATATATATATATATATATATATATGCAAACATTGTTAAAAATAACAAAATTCGTCAGTTTATACATTTATACATTTTTTTATTTTTTTCAATTTTCTGATGGTCTGTTTCGTATTAGAACGAAAAAAATGTTCTATAGGTTTCACAGCTTTCACAGGTTTCACGAACGTTTTCGATTCTTCGTCGATTCATCCTCAGATGTCAAAAGCAAATGAACAAAAAAAACTGGAGAAAGAAGAGGGTTGTTAAAGGACGGCGGAGAAACGCGCATATAACGTTTTTCGCATTGTTTCAGGAAGTCGTGGACGATTTAAATTCAGCAACGCAGGATGGAATCACAGAACTAAACTACATTACATTAAGAATTTTAAAATGGTACTACTGGTTTCATATGTAATTTTGTTAATTTTAGAGTGTTGTGTTTTATGTAGATAGCTCCCAGTCTTTTTTATTTTTTTTAAATTAGTTTCGGAATGTATAATTTTAGTGTTATTAACTAGCATTTGTCTTAAATCACAGGGACGGCAATTATGTTGTGTTAAATGTTGGTAAGTTGAACTAGAACTTACAAGATGCATTGTGAGGCGGCGGGATAGGGTAATGATTGTAAAAGCAATGAAGCTATTTTCTTTATTATTGTTATAAGAGTTATATTCTCCTAAAGAACATTTAAAGTTATAGATGACATTGGTGTCTTTTAGCGTTTTTTTTAAGTTGGTGAGGAGTTGTTTTTTTACTACAAAATGCATATATATATATATATATATATATATATATATATATATATATATATATATATATATATATATATATATATTTGGGGTTACGAGATTGTTGTCATCGGCGATTATTAAAAAAACAGAACCACCAGACGAGAAATATACTTTTGGGACCACGACGATATTTACTTTCGATTTTTAACAATAGCAAAATAAAGAAGAAATAGAAAATAAAATAAATTACTCTTTGACCAGATTTAAAAAAATGATATTATACATTTCATAAATAATGTGTTCTCTATAAAACCGTTATTGGCGTTCTCTGAAAAATACGATTTACCCCCACCCCTACTATTAGAATAATGTAATTTATTGTTTTAAATGTGGTTGTAGTGCCGACTACGTGGGTCGGACGACGTTGAGATTGGATAGGAGTGTCCAACAACAAATACCTAGTAAAATTAGGAATGGGGCCTTCCGTTTAACTGACGTTCTAAATAAAACATACGGGTCTTCCATTATGTACAAAACATGCGCTAGTAATTTCAGTAGTTTCGATCCTCAGTCATGCTCACTCACTGTATCATCTATACATCTTGAAGACGATCGATGTTCGTATAAAACGCCTTCCCTTTGTAAACAAAGGGAGGTTATATTGCGATTAGACGTGATTAGTCCTCAAGACACATCCCATATTGTATATATCTTGTTTTATTTGAAAGATAAACAATTGCTGTATTTTCCTCTGCTTCGTCTCCTCTCCTCTTTTATTCTAAAATCCCTCGGTACAGCCTTTGTTAAGAGAGAGCGACATCGGTTGGCTGGCTTGCTTTATATAACTCATAATCATGAGCGAGGAATCTCGTCGTCTTTTCATGATTGCGATAATAAAGATATGTACTCACACAAAATCATTATATATATATATATATATATATATATATAATAATTTTATTTTTTTTTATATAGTTTTTGAATGCATGAAATCATTTGTTTTGCAAATATATTTGTTTGAGACTTTCGCCAATAAAACAGCTTCGTTAAAGAATAATTTCCTTCCTTACATTTGTGGGTAATACCAAGAAACGTTATTCTTTTTTATACATATTATTCAATGAATAAATAACTAAAATAATGATGAATAAATACATTTTGAAAAATAATGTTTCTTGCAATTCTCAAAATGCTCTGATACAATTAAAGAAACGTTTTCCTAATGATGTGTGACCCCATCCTCAAATTCATATCATCATAGCCGCGCTTAACATATTAATTTTATTTTCTTCAACTTCGTCAACTCAACCAGACGATAAATAATATTTTTGGACTACGAGGAGATTTACTTGCGATTTTTAACAAAAGCCAGATGAAGAGGAAAAAAATGAAATTTCCCTTTGACAACATTTTTATCGGCGAAAGTCCCACACGTATGTTTATGAAAAAAATTGATTTTATTCATTTAATAAATATATATGAAAAGAAAAATAATTAACGGTTCTTGGTTTTCTCATATATATATATATATATATATATATATATATATATATATATATATATATATATGTATATTAAAATAAAC
This sequence comes from Sepiola atlantica, assembly GCA_963556195.1. NCBI lineage: Eukaryota > Metazoa > Mollusca > Cephalopoda > Sepiida > Sepiolidae > Sepiola > Sepiola atlantica. The sequence continues at coordinate 95,742,541 of OY744520.1, forward strand.
ATTAAAATATTCCAGACGAGAAACCTCTTTACGTAAGATGACATCTTGACACCTACCTTTGCGGCTAAATCAATGAATTTATACAACGAGAGTTCCATTAATTAGTTTGATGGAATTAGCAACAATGGTATCTGTACTTTTGTCCAGTTCGACATTGTGGACTATTACCCTTCAATCACAAAGGATTTATCCCATAAGGCATTAGACTTTGCAAATACTCACGTGGATATTACTAGTGAGTAAAAGGACATAATACACAAACGCCGGAAAATTGCATTGGTTAAGAATGGGGAACAATCGATGAAAAAGACTCTACTGATTCCTTTGATGTTGCAATGGGTTCATTGGTTCGGCTGAAATGTCTGATTTGGTTGGATTATTTATATTATACAAGCTTATTGAGACAGGTATGTTTGGTGTAAGGAATATAGGAGTATATAGGGACGATGGTTTGGCAATTATTGAAAATATTAATGGCCCTGACGTTGAAATGACTAAGAAATTTATTTTCAGACCTATGAAAGAGTTAGCACTCTAAGTTGAAATAACTGTAGGTACAAAATTACAAACTTATTTAGATATTACCCTTAATCTTAACCCTGGAATCTACAACCCATATATGAAGCATAACTATGATCCAATATACGTAAATCCAAAATCAAACCACCCACCAAGCGTTATTAAACACATCCTGTTATCAATCGGACATAGAATTAGCAATAATTCTTCTAATGAAGAAATTTTCAATAAAAATAGTAGTGCTTACAATAATAGTGGTTATATTAACACGACTATCGAATATCAAGATGATAGAAATAGAAATGAAGTAGGACAAATAGAAAACGAAAAATTATTTGGTATACACCCACGTTTAACCAACTAGTTAAATCAAAAGTTGGACATATGTTTCTTAACTTGTTAAATACGCATTTCCCAGATAATAACCCACTGCATAAAATCTTTAAAACCACAATTAAACTTAGTTATAGTTGCACTAAAAATCCAGAACAAATAACCAAAGGTCACAATAGACAAACCTTCAAAGAAAATGATACAAACAACGCTAGTAGCATACAGGTTAATAAATGTTATTGTCGAAATTAAAGTAAGTGCCTGTTACAAGAAAAATGTTTAATGAAAAATGTAGTATATCGTAGTACAGTTTTCCGAGAGAATGATATTAACCTGAAAATATTCTACATAGGGGGTACTAGAACTGATTTTAAGGAGAGCTACAGAAACAATAAATGCTCATTTAATAACATAGATACTGATAGAAAGTGCACTTCATTATCCAAATATATTTTATCCTTAAAAAGAAATGTAGTGAAATGGAGTATTTAAAAAAACGCACCAATATCTACACTAAACAACCCTATTTGTTTTCTGTGTTTAAATGAAAAACTGGCTATAATTTTGTTTTCTAATAAGAATGCTTTACTAAACCAGAGGGACGAGGTAGGTTGCAATTGCAGGCACTTCAAAAGGTTCGCCTTAGATAAGTATTGTAAGAACGATGTAAACATAACTTTAAAAAATGAAAAAAATAAAGATTAAAAATTAAAATCACTATCGCTTTAAAAAACAACATTAAATTATTACAAATGATTAAGGATCGCGTAATTAATGTATCATAATTAACAATGATAGGTAGGATTTAGTCAGCTAACTAGTTAATAGGATAACTTGAGGTAGAGATCTTAAATATGTAATTGATAACAATAATATCATTTTTTAATGTTTTATTGGTTTTTAATGAAAATAAAGATAGGTTAATCAACACCACTATTAATTTAAAGTTTTGACATGTAAAGATATTAAGGTTAGTATTATAGATACAGTTTTTTGATTATTTTAGAAGGTTATTATTATACACAATAGGGTTTGTAACTGATCGTATTGGTATAACTCCGGATGATGGGATAACTATTAGTAACCAGGAGATCTATAAATTAATAAGTTACAAGGTTTAGACATCATATTAAAAAGGGATATGTTGAAGAGTGAACATAAATGAATACCAATTAAACCTAAGTCAATATTGATAGACACAGAATTTAAGATCACTTCAAAGAGAGAATATAATTATTATATAATAAAATAAAATAAAAGTGAAATTCTTTTATTAAATAACGCAAAATCATTGCAAATAATAAAGCATTGAGTAAATTATCATGAAGACCCAGATAAAATTAATAACTAGTCGATATTAAAAACTTGATTTCTTATTCTCAAATAATTAGGAGAATAATAGTATTGCTGGATCAACTTAGTTCGTTGGTAAATAGGATTAATATTTATTAAGATTTTTAATTAATTGAATTAATGACGATTGTCTTAATGTATATAACACTATTTGGCAGCTTATGATTATTAAGAAAAAGAAGATAAAATAAACAAATTAAAAGGCCTTAAAACAAAATAAATATATATTTCGTAAATTCACTAGACTAACTCGACAATCAACTAAATCCCATTCATTCACTGTGGAGGTCCCCAGATGTCGGAGAGCCTTCTACTCAAATAGCTTCTTTCCTCGTGCTACTGGCCTCTGGAACTCCCTCCCTGTACCCTGTTTCCCCGACAGTACAGACATGCAGAAATTTAAAACTAATGTAAACAGACATCTCGCTGCGCAGATCCCAATTTAGGTTGATCTCCCTAACCTATCCCCTTTTCTTTTTTCTCAGTAGAAAATACAATATTTACTAAATCCTCAGTTGTTCAAAACAAAGGCTTTTAAATTTAAAAAAGATGTCATTATTACTTCCTTAAGCCATGGCTTTTTAAAGAATGATATCTTATCGTCAGAGGAAAGCAAACGGATAAGTTGTTAGATGGAAATTACCAAAACTCAAAATTTGAAACGATATAAAATCCAATCCTATTTAAGGCAAAAGTTGGCATCTGAAGTTGTAAAAACTTGAAGAAGTGATAATAAAATTCGTTTTATTTTAAATCCCTTGTGTGAAACAACTGATGATTTAATAGATATTTTATTCTGCACAATTTTTATTCTCATCTTTTAACGTTTTATATAATTACTGTATCTCGTATATCGAGCATTCATTTTTCATGATATGTTTTCTTTTAAAGGTATGCATCATATATTTAATTCCATGTTCTATTACATGTATATATATATATATATATATATATGCATATGTGCATGGGTGCATAAGACTCTGCGGAGGTCACTGACCTGGAATGATCATAACTGCTTAAAGAACTTAATTTAAAATTTAAAAAATATTCAAGGGTTACGTCATAGAGATGGTGCTATCTTTGTGTCTAAAGAGCGACCGCGAAAATACTATAAAACAATTAAAGACCTACACGAAGTCTTTCAAACATGTTGGCTATTCTTTTACTATAGATTACATACGGTTCGATTAGTCTAAACCGCCCTCTCTCAATACATTAGCCATAATACTCTAAATCCTACGAATCCCCTTGATCTATATACAATCGAATATAGTACATATCTAACTAATCAATACCATCAACTTAGTAAGAAGTTTTCCGTGCAATATTCGATAATATACATCTAACATCTCAAAGCCATTCACTCACACACCAAATGCCTCAAACTATTAGCTCTCTCAATAGTAACCCTAATAGCAACAATAGCATCTCGAACAATATTTACCCGAATAACAGATCAAACGGCATTAACTCTAACCCTATGTTATGGTGACTTACCTATGTACAACATGGACTCTTCCTCTTTGCTCAATAAATGCCAACGGCAATTAACTTTCGCCGGAATCTAGTAAGATAGTCGAACTCTACTTACCAGGCGCATATTTCTTCCCTCTGTACTCTATTTTCTTAATACACTTGTTTCTACTTTATACCGTGTTCGTGTCTTCATTTCGGTCCCTTTAACAGGGCCACAACAACTTGGCGACGAAGGATTCAAAGATCTACTCTCTCTCCATTTTCTAACCACTAGACAACAACTGGCAATCGCGAATTGCGTCAAATTTTTCTTACGTACTCATCTTTGAATAAACGAAAAGTTTTTCGAATGAAAAAACAATCCAGCGTAAGATAAACACTGACAAATGCACGAAGAAATTAAAGACGAACGTGGCGAAAGCTACACAAGCACCAAAGTTTTAAAACAAGCTTATCCGGCGGACAAAGAAAAAGAAATCTCAAAAATCGGATTTTTTAGGCAAGTAAATTCACGTGATGTTTTTTTGTTCTTCGTCTCTTAGGAAAAAATATCGACTAAGTTATTTTTCTAGAAGAACACTCGTGAGTCATTATTTTATTCCGGTACTCAGTTAAGATTTTTAACAAAGGAATGTAATACAATTCTTTTTCTCTCTCCAAAGAGAAAAAAGAAAAATACTGCCGCCGAAATTAAAAAACCTTTATTTTTTTTGTCAAGCAAAAAAAAAAGGGTTGACTTTTATTTTTTTTTGGTTGAAAAACTAATTACGTTAGCAGCGTAATATAAAAGAAGAAAAAAAAGCTGTATTGTATAAAGACAACACGATAAACATGGAAGATTTCAGATCTATGATGTTAGAACTCGTTAAATTCCAAACGAACAACAGGCTCAAATGGAAGCTAGGTTTCAAGAAAAACTGCTTGTCCAACAACAAAAAGCCGACGAACAACGACGAAAAGCTGATGAAAAACAGCAAACATTTGAACAACTATTGCTACAAACAAAATCGAATAGGGGTCAACATACCGAGAACGAATACTCATTTTCCCAAAATACTGTTTGGAGTACAATTGGCAATTTTTCTTATTCTGCAGACAACGATAGAACATTCGCTTCATATTTTAGAAGGTATGAAGATCTATACAACATAGATTGCGAAAATTGGGCAGACGCTAAAAAGGTCCGATTACTCCTTCGTAAATTAGGGACCATCGAACATACAAAGTTCGTTGACTACATATTACCCCGTAAGACCAGCAATTTAGTTTTCTCGGAAGCGGTTAAGTTATTGACGGAGTTGTTTAGCCCTAAAATGTCCCCTTTTCACAAAAGATGGAAGTTCATAAATTTAACGAGAAAAGATTGCGAGGAGTACACGACTTTCGCATCAGTAGTAAATAAACACTGTGACGATTTCAAGCTTGCCTAACTAAGCGCAGATGATTTCAAATGTTTATTTTTTGTGCAATGACTGATATTAGCTAAAGACGTCGAAGTAAGACGCAGAGTTCTGAATAAGCAAGAAAATGAGCCGGATACAACCTTACAAAAAGTCGCAGAGAACTGCGAGAGATGTGTAAGCGTGAAACAAGACTCGAAAGACATAGAAGAATCGGGCATAGCACACATGAGAAAAGTACGACAAAAATCATATCATAACTATCCTTCAAAATCAAGTCAATCCAAAAAGAGTGACTATTCTCACTTTTCGCTAAAAACAAATTTCCCCAAGAAAAAAACAAAACAAATTTCCACCTAGCCTCTGTTCGCGCTGTGCTGCTCTTCATTGGTATATGGATTGCCCCTACCGGTTTAAAACTTGTTTAATTTGTAACAAAATCGGACACAAGAGCTCACATTGTAGAGCAAATAAAGGACTTAAAAGCCGGAGAAAAATCGCAAGATCAGACGAACAGGATGGCATAAACATAAGGAAGTACATTCAAGTACAAATACTTAACGAAAGAATAAAGTTACAATTAGACTCCGGGTCTGATTTAACTATCATCACCCTGCAGACATGGAAAAGATTGGGTAAACCAACCACGTTAATATCTAACAGAGTAGCCAGGTCGGTGACTGGGGAAAAAATAAAATTCGAAGGTGAGATTATAACTAACGTTAAGTTTAACGGAAAAAACAAAGAATTAAAAATGTTCGTGTTAAGAAACACTTGCAATTTATTTGGAACAAAGTGGATGAGCCATTTTAATCTATGGGATTAGAATTCAAATTTAACCAGTATTTTCTGCTAGACTGCATTTTCACTGATCCCTTCATATGCACGCTTGAACTTGAAGAGGGGAATAGTTCCCGAAATGTTATATATCATACGGAGTTTCCACCAGACCATCTTGATACAGGTATTACATAACATTGTGTAGATAGACAGATATATGTGCGTTTGTGAATATATATATATATATATATATATATATATATATATATGTATGTGTGTTAATGTATACATCGTATTAAGGATGAAATTATGTAACTTGTTACACCATCATGTATCTTATTTGCTCAAACTGGTCTCTATATGTAACACCTCTACATGGTATTGCCTTCTAAGTATCACATTTATATATATAGACAAGTAAACAATGCTTTAAGCAAACTACATAAACCTCTTATATATGATTACTTAATAATAAATATTTTTAATTATATTTTAATTAGTTTTTATATAATATTTTGATGGATTTAAAATTCAATTAAATCAATTTCATGAAGATAGGTTCCTGTGAGCAATTTAAACACGTTTTGAAACACAATGCATTTTTGGCAGAAAACTCACCAGTCTTTTTCCTCGGTGCATACTAATTATATGTGTTACCAGTTAAGAAGATTACAGAAACTCATACCAAGCAATAAGCAACGTTTAATCAAGCAGAAAAAAGAAGGTGACACAATTGTTACCAATCAACATTTCCAGAAGAAAATTTCGCCATTAAAAGATCCAAGCTGAAACCGAAATTCCAAATATATCAAGCATGTTGGCAGAATCAAAATAGCAACTAAAATGGCTAGTAATTATATATTAGCTCTATTTGATTGAATATAATTATGTTGAGATTATTTTATTTGCAGGGTGAAATAAAAGTTGTAGAGACAGCTGTAAGCGATACATTCTAACCGAGATTTTATTACATGATTTGATTATTTATATAAACTATGTACCTATATATATATATATATATATATATATATGCGCTACAGTTGTGTATATGTAGACATAATGGAAAAAACCTACATGGACCTTATCATAACATCATGTTAGTAATGTTATTGCTTATAATTCCATATGTGTGTATATATAAGCAAACAAAAAGAAGCAGGTATGATGATAAGTACCAATATAATAAAACTATTAATAAAATGTTGAAGATATAAATAATATAAAACAAAATATAATCTGTTTTAATCCGTTTTTTTATAGAAAAGTCAAAACACAGATGAGTGAAGTATGATTTAGAATGCTTGATCAAAATAATACGCTAATGCCTCTTCATATTCGTTCTTACGTTATCACTTTTTTTTTAGATAGTCATATCAGCAAATATGGTGATTAGTTATGTATTTGATGTTGTTATCGTAAACAATTCTGATTTTTACCCATTTTAAAATGAATTGTTCCAAAATTAAATTATGTCCTCCAGTCAACTAAAACAGTACACTTTTAAATAAATACATTTCAAAAAGTGACCTTCGTTTAATTGATTTGAAGAATATTTCACTGAGAAATATTTTTTACGGTTAGAAGACGGAATATCTATTATTTTATACAGATTGAACTTGCTACAATTTAAAATAAATAAATAAAGATGTATTCGTTTTATTTATTTCCATCAAATTTAGCTGACAAACACCATTAAGTGTACGGGTAATTAAACAATCTTTTTTTCCTTATAATATTGACATTGACAGACATTTATTTTTTTTCTAAAATTAATAATATTATTAACAGTAAATTATACAAAAAGATGTAGAAAGAACCTTTAAATTTCCACGGGGTCCCGCTAGTAAAAAAATAATTTGCTTAAATCAAGTAGCTATCTAAACTTATGATCAAGAATCGCATTAAATTTAGTTATTGTTGCATTGAATATAGGCAATCACTAACAAAAAAAACGCAATAAAAATAATTAATAAAAGTAAATATAATAGTAGAATCTTTGATATTAGTGGTAGTAATAATAATAAATATAATTCTCGAATAACATATACTAGTACATTGGCTATAAATGGTTTACATTTTATGTCCCTCCGTCAGCGCGCGTAGTTCGGTGCGAAATATAGAAATTGTTCGACATTGTCTAAATATATATAAGAAAGGAAAAAACTTTAGCTCTTTTATCATTTGGGGAAATCTTTAAATTGGCTCCTCCATAAATATTACAAAATAAAAAATATTACAGACGCCTACACAGTCGAAATATATTTTTTATGCTTGGCGTTTCTGTTTTTTATTATCGAATTCAGCCTTTAAGGCGTTTTACGGCAATTTAATGTTCCAGTTGATATTAATTAGATGATGGCGCGGATTGACAAATGAGGTGTGCCATGTTCGAATCCAGTTCTTTCTATCGGACCACTTTCACTTATCGATGTTTCGTACCTTATTGTAGAAAGTCTCGGAGAAACCAATACCAACAAGAGAATCAAGCCGGTATAAAAATGTGATGTCATTCATTTGGTGTCAGGCGTATACTTCAGCTAAAGGTACTCATTTACTAAATCGGACCAATGTGATTGAAGTAGCAGCGGAAACGAATGTTGTACTTACGCACTGACTCTCACTTGGATAACATCTCAAATAGGCACTTTCTTTTAACCAATCAAAGTGCAACATATATTCAGCCCCGAAACCCAGCGCATGCTATAAAACCCCAAACGCATAGCTTTCTTTCTATTTTTTCTTGTTTTCTTCCAGAGACAGCAGACGTGTGAACGATATAATCGTGCATGCCCTCTTTTGGGTAAAGCGCCCATCGGATAGCAACACACGCATAACGAGATGCTTAAACGAACTACTAAACATAGCGACTGCGAAAACAGACGCCGCCCATTGAACGGATAGACATAGTTCATACATACACTCTCTCACTCGTGAAACAAACACGCTGATATGCATCAGCATAACTATGTCATTTACCCACAAGTAAACGCACAAGGAGCCAGCCGAAACAAACATGTGTAATCAATTTCTGCTTGCAGACAAAAAACTCTTCCTTCACCAAAACGTGTTGTAACTCTCTGAACTTTCGTATTCTACGAACTATTTATCTTCAGTTGTCTTTAGTTATTAATACAATTCATTATTTTGTATGAATTGACTCATTTGATGATGGCCTATCTTCAATAAATGTAAATTTTGTTGAAGAATTTGTTTGATTTCATTCTCTGTAAAACTACCAAATTCAGAGAAGAACGGGTTAACCGAACAGATGTGATAAAACACACTGCAAACAGACAATCTTGATGTGCCTATCTTGTCGGCTGTACTCATAGAAAACCTTGAGTGTGTAACTATGTAAAGAATGTTTGCTTTTTATAATCACAACTTATTTATCGATGAGAAACATTGGGATAAGAAATAAAATGGATGCAATTTTTCAGTCTCTCATCGATTAACAATTGCAAACGATTACGCAAAATATTATTTATGTGTGGCGTTTCCGTTTTTTATTTTCAAATTCAGCCTTTAACGCGTCTAAAGGCAATTTGCTGTTCCAGTTGATATTAATTGTAATCAGTGTTCATTCACAGGTTCTATTTTATCAAATATTGCCAACAATGTTATCAAATCACTTCGTGATTTTTTAACCACCCTTTTGACAAAACGATTCAACTTGTATAATTCTGAATTCTGGAATTCTTGTCTTCGCGCCCTTTATGGTAATTTTCTTGTCGATTCGGTTCAAATTAAAGAAAAAGAATTATTATGTCTTTTTTTACCATTTTTTGTCGTTTATAATGTTTATTTTGGAAAACAAATTGTAAACTATAATCTTGCTGAATGACAATACATAACAAATTGATACAAAACACGGTTGCTAAATTGTGAATTTTTAAAAATAAAACATGCATCGTTTATTATTCGTAATATTTTACATTAATCAACGTTTTAACGTTCGTATATATATATATGTGTGTGGGTATGTGTGTGTATATATATATATAACAATATTTATAAATAAATATTTAATTATTATTACCTACAGACGTAAGCGTTTTAAGATTATTTCTCTCATCAGTGTAAGAAGTGACAATTTCAGACTGTCAGAAGGCGCGAACTCAGTTCAGTGAGTCAACCATATTTTGTCAAGCTATCGCTCTATCCACACGGTCATCATGAATTACCACATTATTAAGGAGAAATTAAGTTATATGTGTTCCTAGAGAAAGTGGGCAGCAGACAGAATATTATCGAGAGGATTCAATGAACGTATTCGGAACTATTCTATAAAGCTTATATATATAACAGTCGAGTTTAAATATCCCGGATGATGCTCAATTTTTATGTCCTAAACATATATATATATATATATATATATATATATAAATTGATGAAAATAAAATTTGGAAGAATTACAGATTTTATTAAATCAGCAAAAGTTCGAAAACAAGGAGAAACCTAAAATCCTCAGTCGATTTCCAAAGATAACTTATTTATAAATCTATTGCTCTATCCAATATATTGAGTTTTCCATTAGCACGATAGGTAATTATTTAAAGAAACAACATTAATCTTTAAATGTGCATTCATTGTTATTTATATATATATATATATATATATATATATATATATATATATATATATATATATATATGCACGCAAAAAAATTATTCATAAATTAATTATAAAAATCTGTGTACAGTAAATTTGGTTATAAATAAATTTATTAATTTAAATAAAAACTCTTTCGATGAGAAATAAGTTTTTCCGGCTAGCAAGTTTGATAGACTGGGGGAATATCTCATATAGGACCTAAACATCACTTTAAATATCTATAAAATGAATTGCAGATGAACAATTACATTTGATAAAGGGATATAAACTTATTTATTTCTTTAAATTATTTGAATATAAAAATGAACGTACAATATTTCTTTGTGATTTTATTATGCAATTCTACAAGGAACCTTTCTTGACACTTTAGTGATTTTTTTATGGCTGATTCGTACATTTTCTCCTAATGCGTCCACTTGTAATTTATATAAATAAAACGTTTCAATAATTGATTATTCGTCATAGATTTTCAAATATAAATGCATTTAATAAGAACTTTAGTTTTTAATTGGTACATAATATTTAATTGGTACATAATATTTTGTCTCCATTTTGAGCAAAACTATGGCAGCAGATAACAGATTCTATTTTGTGGTTTTCAGTGCTTTGTGCATATTACATGTCAAACATAAGTAATCGGTGTCTGCTTCCGTTATTGCTAATATTATACAATCTGAAACAAGCGATTGATAAAGAAACTATCTGATTAGTTTATGCATTTAATTACTTAAGACATGTGATTCCTGCTACAAATTACCCTGATGAAGCATTACAACTCTGCATAGGTCTTTAAATTTTCAACAAAATCAGGTTATATTCTCTTACAACCGAGTATAATATATGATAACATGTAGGATTAGTAATACATATGCATAACCAGTAGTTATATATGGGGGTAAAAAAAACTGACAAGAAATGGAAAATCTTACTGTCTTTCGCAATAATATGAGATCAACGTGTCGAATAAAGTTAAAATGATCGTATTAAAAAAGCGATATTTCAGCAAAGTCGAAACTCGTATACATATTGGAGTTAAATTAAAGTGTTTGGCGTGTTTGGTCAAATAAAAATATTAACGGTCAGTGTGAGGAAAGTATCTCTAGAGAGAATGGTAGAGGGATGCAGAAAAAGAAGAAAATCACCGAGATAATGTCCGGGTAAAGGTATCTTCCAGGACTTCCAGGTCAATAAGTAAGTTAAACAAAGTAGCGAGAGACAGGATAGAATGCATACTGTTAAGTCATGAAACAAACAGATGATGATGATGATGATGATGCGGTGTTAAATAAAATAGAATATGTATTACTTCTAAGCAAGTAACATTTTATTAATAATTAGCCGTTTTTAAACAAATACATTAGAACAATTAGATGCGTTCAAGCCTCTCTATAAAAAGACCATGTCCGTAGAGTTGTCTTACTTTAATTCCAAATGTAGGTTTTAAAATGCGTAAAGTACTGACATATTGTCAGCTTGAGAGATTAGAGAAACATCATTGAAAACGTATTTATGTTTACATTTTTATTTTAAATAGTAATCTTTTTTTCTTTTAGTTTTCTTTTGTTTTATTTTAAGGACAGTATTGAGTTACCCCTTTTTTACTGTCACTCCAAGGTTTACTCTGATGTGGAGTGGTTGTATTAGTCAGGATCCTATCTCAAATAAAGCTACATTCTGTCAATCTTCTATCCGTTGCCCATGTGCATTTTTCCCCCCAACAGATTTTTGTAAACTATATTTTTGACAATCTCAGACTTAACAATATTGCTCAATATATTAAAGTTGGACATGATCTTAGTGCATCCGTTGGTGAGGCCTCAATTTAAAGGTTGTATTTAGTATTGAGTAAACCCTTAGTTACCATTAGTTACATGCCCACACTGAACAAGAGGGATTAGTACGTGTCAGGATTTCATCTATGGGTTAAATTGAAGGTGTCTGTGGCACGGCACTATGCTGTATTGGGCACCCTCCAGCAAGATAGTCTACTCTACCGTATGCTATAATCCATCTTTCCAAGGCCTTTCTAATTTGTATCTATCTACCCTATTTCGCAACCCTAGTCTACCCACTCCCAACCATCTATGTACATATTCTCTTCAATCATTTCTTTGTAAATTATTTTGTGACGATCTTTATTAATATATAATTCGGTACATCTGGAGTTTACGGACCGTGCTGAAATAATAACGGTATTATTTAAAAACCCATTCTTAATATTGGGAGGGTACTTTGTTAACTATTTTATACATTCACGTAACAAAGTAATAAACAAAAGATACCGTAAAAGTTTATTAAACTTGAAAATCCTATTCAAAATATAGTACGGTCCGTAAACTAAACCAGTACAGATAATGATATATCTCAATATATGTACGTCTTGGGTATGACCCTAAACTGCATCTGGTGGTGAAACCCTCATTTTAAATTG
>OY744520.1:95757946-96027946 GCA_963556195.1 Sepiola atlantica
TTCACTCATGTGTTCTGACCCCATGACCCGGTGCTCGTCAACGTTCGCTCTGACAGCACCTGTGAGCTCCAACCGTGAGAACAGCCCTATTCTGCACTCGACAGCACGGGTCCACCCGCACTAAATCGCGCAAGTCAAACCAACGATTTCGAACAGATAAGTTCACCTCAAGATGCGTCCGTTCCCACAGGGCGATTATCCAACATATAGTCACCCATATACAGACTGTTTCACTGTATCACAGCTCTTCAAATACGAATTAAAGATGAATGATCTTCCTTAAATGATAATCTATCGTGATAAGAGAAAGTTCAATATTGTGAATACAGCAATACATTCAGAAGATAGATGATAAGAATAAAAAGTTGTACAAATACAACATTTATTAAAACATGAGATGTTCAAAATCAACATGTCTCACTATTCTTAATCCAGAGATTTTCAAAGAAAAATTAGTTTCATCAGAGGATAAAAAGTGGTAATGTGAATATTACTGGTAACATAAAACTTATTAATTAATACATATATACAACATTTTTTTTGGCTAAAAGACTCCTAAAGTTAGGACAATAACCGTCAATGATGTCAAGATAAAGAAATTTGGAAAAAGAATACTTAATGTGCGCAGGAGTTTAAGTGTTGTCGTTAAAAGACCGAATGTTCAATAGCAATCAGATAAGCTCCTGTATTCTGTATGCGTAGAAGTCTGTGGAAAATGCGAAAAAGGCGAGCAATGGAGTATCTAAATTCGAAGTTTGACCGATAACATTCATCTTGGATCATCTGAGTTAGGTAATACACGAAGAAGTAACGTTCGGGAGGTTTAGTTATGAGACCGAACGACTTATAAACCTAATGTCACAAGCATAATTGATATGTGAATAAGCAGTAAAAATAAATACATACATTCGAGACGACTACATTTATGAACTTATCAATACTAACATAATGGAGAGCTGCTAAATTACATGGTTATTTATACTTTAGGAAACAGTATCACCTGTGTTCGCACTCTTAAAAATAGAGGTCAGATGTCTATAAAAAGCAGTAATCATTGGATATATTAGGAAATACATTACTAAAGTGGCCATTATATTTTAATATAGTTACTTCATTAAATTACGTCATGTTAAGTTTACATTCAAAACGTTCAGAAAACTAGGTGTTAGATTAAAGTTTCCTAAAACATTACATTACATTTAAATTTTACAAAGAAACTTTTATTTTCTACCACCGGGTTATTTAGAACACACTTTAAAATAGCCAACAGGCGCAGTTTTAAGTTAATAAGTTAGAAGAATTATTTTTGTAAAGATAAAATCGCCTGTTTATCGGTAGGAATCGTATCTCATACAAAAACGTAAAATAGAAAATTGAGCGGGTATTAGTCAAAGTTTTAAAGTCGTCAGTGTAGTGATCTACTCTTATGTATGTTCTACTTCGCAGGAAAACAAGTCCCAATATATGGAACAGGTTGAATGTCTGAAAGTGATAGAACAATCCTAAGGGAGGAACTATGTGCTTGACAGAGGAAAAAGTCATAGAAGTGATATAGTAAAAGTGGAACTTCATAAAATATTATCCTTTAGGAGCTTTAGTTCGCTCGTCCTGATGCCCTGACTTGCTGTAATCCCTTTGAACGCATGAGACCAAGACTTATTGCCCCCTTAAAAACGGTAGCGTTTAAGCATTGAAAAATAGAACGGTCTCGTTATCGTCTTTCAAGTAATGTTCGCGCTTCTTTATGGAGATCGTTCAATAGGAGTCAAATTTTGAGAATAACGTTGGTCGAGTGCTGTCTTGCTTACCGGGGAAATTAGTCACATAGAAGGAACAGGTGAAAGGTCTCAATAAGAGAGAGCAATTCTCAGGGGCAGCCGTGTGGTTAACAGAAGAACAAGTCATAGAATGGATATGTTAACAGTGGAATTCTTTCAAAGTTTATCCTTTAGGATAGTCAGGACTATTTGCTGGAATAATGACTTCCGCCAAGAGTACTACCTGCTGCTGATTATACTTGGTAGAGTTCATGCGTGCGTGGGGCATATACCATAGCAAAGTATAAAGAAAAAAGCGTTGATTCACTCTCTAACATCGAGACACGGGCGCACACGCACATACACACACACACACAAATATATATATATATATATATATATATATATATATATATATATATATATATATATATATATATACGAGTTACACTTTTCGTTATAAAAGTACGGAATAAAACTAATGTTTTACCAGTGTTCGCATTAATATTCAAATAAAATACATTTTCAGTCCGTAAATCTAAAAAAGAATAAAACAGAAAGTAAGAAAACATTTCAAATGGGAATGCTTAAAGAAAGAAAATAAATAGAAAACGTATTAATCTGCATAGAAATAAGAAAGAAAGGAATAAGAAATTTAACGTGTCACCATTTAAGTATAGTCAACGATTTCTTTTCAAATTTATTGCAAACAGTAGGGACGGGCTGACTCGGTATTTCTTTTCACCGTTCACTATAACACTTGAAATGGTTTCGTCCTGAACGTTTTGTTTACTCGGGTAACACTAAAGAACTACACACACACACACACACACATATATATATATATATATATATATATATATATATATATATATATATATATATATATATACAAAAGAAGGACATTGGTATTTATTATCGAACGGGGTATACTTGTCAATAAATTGAGTTCAGTTTCATCTGTATATGTTTATTAAAGAACCCTAATGATCTGATGTCATATGTATTTGAAACTGTAGTTGCTATGACGGCGTAATAGTAGTGGGTTTTAAAAACTTGTTGCCCTTGCGTGTTCTGGCAAATATTGATTTTTGATTGTTCGAATTCACTTAACAAGGTCGAATTCAACGACAAACAATACGTCGAATCCATTGTTCAGTACGCTATTTCCGAGAAATGAAAACAAAATAAAGTTCAAACGTTAATTCATAATCGAGAAGTGGAACCTGAAAAATGTCACAGTCATTCATCTTTCGAAAGTGTCACGAGATCTCGTTGAATTCCATTATAACACGCTCCGGAAGAAAGACAAGGATTATAGAAAACATACAAAATGATAGAATCTTTCCAGAAATAATAAAGTCACATTTTAAATCTCGGAATAGAGAAATCCCAGAATAAGTTTTTATAAAAAGAAAATGTTCGTTGGCTTATTATAGACTATGAATAGCTTGTATTATTTAGCTTATTCTGACTACTGTTCTTATTTTATATGTTATTCTCACATATTTCGGCCGATATAACGTTCGACATAATTCAGCTTTGTCGAACTCAAGAATGTTTATTTCTAAGTCCAGAATTTATAATGAATTTCGAAGTAAACCCTTTATTTAATCTACAGTAGATTGCTTTCGTCACGTCAACGATGACCGGGTAGACGTCCTAAGTAATTCATAATTATATTATTTGTATCACCTGTACTGAGAATTGAAGCGTCAACCTCTAGAAGACTGTCATTTGGATTTGATTATTAGTTGGCACTTTGTTCTTGGCGGGACGGGGTTACATGGTCCGATTAATACAAATAATACTAATTATCAATCCTTATCTCCAAAATTGTGAAAGATAACATCAATAGCTTGTTTTGAAGAAGCGAATAATAGTTTCTTAGTAGCAGGAAAAACAGATCCACGGTTTGGATGACTCAGTAAAAAGGCTCGGTTTAAATTATTGTAAATACGCTCTTTAGTACCAAACTATAAAAGAACAGTCAGGATTTTAAAAAAAAATAAAAAATAAAAACTTTTATTTATGTGAATATGTGAAGATCATTTTCATGTGAATATGTAAAGATAATTTTCATGTGAACATGTGAAGATTGTGTTCATGTTAATATGTAGAGATTCTTCATGTGAATATGTGAAGATCCTTTTCCTGTGAATATAGGAAAATTATTTTACATGAATATGTGCAAGTTGTTTTATGTTAATATAAAAATACTGCTTTTACATTTATATGTGAAGATTGTTTTTTTGTGAATATATGTAGATTGCTTTCATGGTAATATGTAAAGATTGTTCATGTGAATATCAAAAGTTGTTCTTATATAAATATGTGAAGATTGTTTTTTTATAAATATCTAACGATTGTTTTATGCGAATATATGAATATTGTTTCATGTGAATATATGAAGATTATTTTTATGTGAATATGTGAAGATTCGTTTTAATGTGAATATTGAATATTATTCTTATATGAATATGTAAAGATTACTTTTCTATACATATTTGTAATAATTGTTTTATGTGAATATATGAAAATTGTTTTTATGTGAATATGTGAAGATTCGTTTTGATGTGAATATTGAATATTATTCTTATATGAATATGTAAAGATTACTTTTCTATAAATATTTGTAATAATTGTTTTATGTGAGTATATGAAAATTGTTTTTATGTGAATATGTGAAGATTGGTTTTAATGTGAATATTGAATATTATTCTGATATGAATATGTAAAGATTAGTGTTCTATAAATATTTCTAATAATTGTTTTATGTAAATATATGAAGATTGTTTTATATTCATATGTGAAGATTGTTTTTATGTTAATATATAAAGATTGTTTGTATCTGAAAATATGAAGATTGTTTCTATGTGAATATGTGAAGATGGTTTTTATGTGAATATGTGAAGATTGTTTTATATTAATATTTGAATATTGTTTCATATGAATATTTTAATATTGTTTGTATGTAAATATGTGATAATTATTTATATGTGATGATTCTTTTTTATATGAATATGTGAAGATTATTTTGATGTTAATATGTGAGGATTGTTTTTAATACGAATATGTAAGGAATGTTTTATGTCAATATGGTAAGATTTTTATGTGAATATGTGAAGATTGGTTTTAATGTGAATATTGAATATTATTCTTATATGAATATGTAAAGATTAGTGTTCTATAAATATTTATAATTATTGTTTTATGTTAATATATGAAGATTGCTTTATATTCATATGTGAATATTGTTTTTATGTTAATATATAAAGATTGTAGGTATCTGAAAATATGAATATTGTTTCTATGTGAATATGTGAAGATAGTTTTTATGTGAATATGTGAAGATTGTTATTAATATATTTATTAATATAATATTTGATTATTGTTTCATATGAATATTTTAATATTGTTTGTATGTAAATATGTGATAATTATTTTTATGTGAATATGTGAGGATTCTTTTTAATATAAATATGTGAAGATTGTTTTGATGTGAATATGTGAGGATTGTCTTTAATATGAATACGTAAGGAATGTTTGATGTTAATTTGGTAGGATTTTATATGTGAAGATGTGAAGATTGTTTTATATGAATATGTAAAGATTGTTTTTATATGAATATTTGACGATTGTTTTTATGTGAATATATATAGATTGTTTTATGTGAATATGTGGATATTATTTTATATGAATATGTGAAAGGGTTTTTATATGAATATTCAAAGATCTTTTCTATATAAATATAAGGATATTGTTTCTATATGAAGATGTGAAGATTGTTTTATATGGAACTGTACAGGGTGTTGTATTGTATATATTTGGAGCATGATGAGTCATACTCAGTTTAAATCTATTCATATTTCAACGAACTGATAAACTGTCTATGAGAAATCAGAGTTGAATACAAATTGGAAAATGAGCAGGATATAGGATGTAATTCCCTCCTCATTAAACGTCTACGTATAAAAGCCAGATGAAAATACAAAACAACGTAAAGGTTTGGAGCCAGAAAGCATGAAATAGTGTGCATCTATATGTCTGCACTTTGTATTATTAAAGAAATTACAAAAGGTAATTTAAAATAAATTCGATATTTTTCAGTTTTTTATGGACTATTTCAGACAAAAATTATTTAGAAAATTAGAATACGTGTTTTTCTTTCATTTGTAATGACATCGCACAAATCTCGGACGACAAAAAGACTGTATCGTATCCTTTTAAACATGGTCGGTACACCGTGACGAAGAGCTATTATTACTTCATGAAAAGTATAATAGCTCTACGTCATGTGGTATTTTTAAAGCTAGAGAAATATCCCTTGACTATAAACGACGCCGTTGTAAAGTTTCTTTTCACTGCTGAATCTGTTTAGAATATATATATATATATATATATATATATATATATATATATATATATATATATATATATATAATTAACTTGTTACAAATATCCAGGGGGTATGAATCCGAAGGAAGTTGAAACCGGGTTTATGAGAGTGCTCAATGAAAATTCAGAGCAAAATATATATTTTTTTGATTTTATTCCATTAATTGCGACAAAACAGATTCTCATTTTAAATTTAACTCACTCCGGCCGTCGCCCCATCCCCCTCCTCCCACCCCGGCCGAGATTGAGATTGACACAGCACTGACACGTGCAAAACCTCCCACGTAATAATTTGAAACACGACTTGTTGGAGTCCCGCCCCCTCCCCTCTCATGTCCCATGTCGCCGTTATAGACAAAGCCCCAACTCTATCCCCCCCCCCTCCAATGTATTTTCAATTTTCAATCTCCCGTTAGAGGGAACTTAAAATTTTATGCCATTTGAATTCCTTTCGCCCGATGAGTTGGTAGCTACTCGCACCAATGAAACAAAACCTGTTTTGTCGCAATTAATGGAATAAAATCAAAAAATATATATATATATATATATATATATATATATATATATATATATATATATATATATATATATAGGGTGTTTCAAAAGTCTTGGGAACATTACAAATGCGTATATCTCATAAACTATTCCAGGTAGAAAAATGAAACTGGTGCCATTTTAAAGCTTGCTTAATCAAGTTTTTGGTCATACTAATGATTTTCGTGTTATCTTTCCAGGTGCAGTAATGGCGTTCTCTAAACAAGACAAGGCATTTTGCGTCCTCCAATTTACAAAGACTGAATCGTGGACATGTGTTCAGCGTGCATTTCGCAGGAAATTTAAAAAAGAAGCCCCTGAAAGAAAATCCATTGTCAGATGGCATGCTAAATTTGTGAAAGATGGGTGTTTGTGCCCAAGTAAGCGAACAGGTCGCCCTTCAACTTCAGAAGATGCAGTTGAGCAAGTTCGGACAGCCTTTCAGCGGAGCCCCCGTCAATCAGTGAGAAGAGCCAGCAGAGAACTTCAGCTTGCTCCAGCAACTGTCTGGCGTGTCTTAAGGAAACGACTGCAAATGGTACCTTACAAGCTCAAGTTGGTCCAAAAGTTGAAGGACACTGATAAGCCACTTCGCCGTGACTTTTGCATTGCAATGCAAGAGAAGTTGGAAGATAACGGCTTTGATGACCGGCTTGTTTTTAGCGATGAGGCGACCTCCCATCTGAATGGCAAAGTTAACAAGCATAACACTCGCATATGGGGTACTGAGAATCCTCATGAACTTCTTGAGCACGAGCGAGATTCACAAAAAGTGAACGTGTTTTGTGCAATTTCCAAGAAAGGTGTCTATGGACCGTTCTTCTTTGAAGAGGCAACTATCACTGGTGAATCCTATCTCAACATGCTGGAAGACTGGTTAATGGCTCAGTTGGAACAAGCAGAATCTGATGACTTCATTTTTCAACAAGATGGTGCACCACCACACTAGAGTCTTAGAGTAAGGCAGTTTCTTAACACAAGGCTGCCTGGTAGATGGATTGGGAGATCTGGGCGAGGTGATGACGTTCTCATGCCCTGGCCTCCTAGGTCTCCAGATCTTACCCCGTGTGACTTTTTCCTTTGGGGCTTTGTCAAGCAACAAGTCTATGTACCGCCCCTTCCAAGAGATATTGACGAACTAAAGGCTCGAGTAACGGCAGTTGTGGGAACCATTGACGTCAAGATGCTGGAACGCGTTTGGCAGAAAATAGACTATCGACTAGATGTCTGCCGTGTGATGAATGGTGCTCATATTGAGCAACATTGAAGATTCCCCACAAAACTTGAAACTTTAACCTTTCCAACGGTACCAATTTCATTTTTCAACTCCTAATAGTTTTTGAGTTATTAAAAATCGTTATGTTCCCAAGACTTTTGAAACACCCTGTATATATATATATATATATATATATATATATATATATATATATATATATATATATTTATATATTATATATAAAAATATTATATATATAAATATATTATATATATATATATATATAATATACATATTTATATATATATTCTATATATATATATATATTAATATATTATATATAAAAATATTATATATATAAATATATTATATATATATATAATATACATATTTATAAATATATTCTATATATATATATATATATATATATATATATATATATATATATATATTATATATATATATTTAAACTAAGATTTCTCGTCCCAGATATCCTTTCACTGCTGATCCTGATATATATATATATATATATATATATATATATATATATATATATATATAATATCTAATATCTAATATCTGATATATATAAATATATATGAGAGTAAAATACACGATATATCATAAGACGTAATGCCATACGTAGAGACAAGATGTATGAGAAAGACAAACAGAAAAACAAATTAAACCCATCTCTCGTGTACGATAATTTTTGATTTTTAAATTTTTTTATTTAATTTTGTCTTTTTCATATATATATATATATATATATATATATATATATATATATATATATATATATATGTTATGACAATATATTATTAGCATATACTTTCAGTGCATTTTAATTAGCAGTCTCTATAAAATATTCAGCTGTATGATTGTCAATCAGTAACAACAGAGAATATATAAGTCAGTTTCATTTTATATTCTAATAACCATGTTATTTTTTCACATTTCCAAAGACATAACATTTTGGTTAGATGTATTTTTACGGTCCGTTTCTTTTGCCGTCATCCAAACAACATTTTTATGTTAATATAGCTTCTGCAACACTGGAAAATCATCAGAAAAATCTATCTGAGTAGGGGGTGGAAGGTGGAAGGGATCAAACTTGTTCCAATGATGACGGACAATAACCTTACTCCAGATGCACTGATTCAGATAATCCATCGGAACTGTTCATAAGGATGTAATAACCTAAGATGTACCTGCAGTAGGCATGAGCTAGAATGTAAAAGTGTATGTGGGCATTACCAAGACGGAAAGTGTTACAATATGAAAAATGATTCAGTGGAAGTGAATCATGGTAGATACAATGCTTTTCCCAGCAAATTTTGTTACCTCACTAATGTTCACCTTTCTTGCATTCAGATTTCGACTTTGTCGCTGACGAATACAGCCCTTTATACTTGGTCAAACTTCATCACCATTAAACACGACAGTTGCCCTCCCGTACTGTTCAACAGTAAATGAGGCATAATCATTTGCAATCGAGTTGTAGGTACTCCCCTCCTTCCATTTCAAACGGTGAAGAAGAGATCCTCTGTCTAGTACATTGTGTTGTGTTACTGGAACGATTTGTGTCACAGAACTGTCAAATTTTGTTTCAACATAATTTCTGAGAGCTGCTACCAGCTGCGGTTTGTCTGCCTGACGTAAGATTCTCTTTCCTTCAAACAAAGACATCGGTTAGAGACAAAGTTCATAGGACATGAAATCATCCAGCCGTAGATCACCCATCTGTGAGACCACGGGAAAACACTGAAATAAAATTACTAGCTCGATGCTACGATTTGCAGAAACTTTGACATTCTTGTTCGATGCTAAAGTTTTGATTTCAAACTTCGTTTTTTGAGAGTAGGAGGAAACTGAGTGTCTATCCATCTTCTGTACAATGTCTTTTCCGATTTCGAAAAGGTCCTGAACATTGACATCCTCGTTAGCAGTTATCCCTGTGATAATATTGGATAACGATTCATCGCCTGAAAACGGTTTAAAGCTGTCTAGTTTCTCCGCAACTTTCACGAAGTCTGTCTCATTTCTTCTCATTCAAGAGGCAGACAACTCCTTATGTTGTTCGCTTGTTGTGTAACTTTGTGCGGTAAGTTATTGCATGCAAAGGTTGTAAGCAGATGACATAGTGGTCGACATGGCCGAAACTGTTATCTGGTGTTCGGACATCCAACTACTCCGTGTAAGCCCAACATGGCTTTTGAGTGAGCGCATTAGTGTTTTCTCGATGACAAGATCGGAGCCAAGAGTCGCCCAGTATTTGCTACTACATCTGATTACGTGAAAGCCAAACATGAACTTTTGATGCACTGCAGGTTTGTCATCTTTCAAGGCAAACATCTTCTGGGGATATTGACGAGCCGACTTCAGATAACTTGGATGACCAGTGGCTGCGATTATTGACAGGCAAGCGAAAACGGCACTAAGACGCAGTTCCCAAGACTCAATTCGATCAGCTACAACAAGTGCCCTAGCAATTCCTAGTATGTGCTGATAAATTATCCATTGATTACTGGTTTTGGAGGCCCTTACCAGTTCATCCCTTATCAGGGTTAGACTGTTGTAAATCCTACCGATGGAATCTGATTCCAACAATGACTTCAAGTCACATTCACCAGTCTCCATCAGCATGTACAGCCGCTCAAGTTCCTCTACTTGATCCTGAAAATCAGGTTCATCTTCCAAGATTTTGGCAACAATGTGACGTGTGAGACACTGATCCGCCAACAGGTGGCCACGTAATGCTCGTTACCCTACCTTTCAGCTTATCATGTGTACGACGGCATTTTCACTATATACTGTCTCCATGATCGTCTTGAGTCTACCGCCATCCAGCAACGTCTAATGGATCAGGTTTATCATGCCTTACCAGCTGGGAGTAGTCCGGTTTAAGTGAAAGAAAGCTGTGATGAGTTTCGTTGCGGTTTTTAGAATTGCTCGTTTTTGTGCTTCATTATCATCTGTCGGAGGATAGTTGTAGTATTCACGAGGAATGTCACAGGTTTTTCCCTACATGTTACAATTTTGCAGCACCACAACGGCTTTTGGTCACAAATAAACAGTTTCCATATCGACTTATCAGCTGTTCATTGAGGTACTTATTTTTATATGTCGTTGATTTATACATCGTAAGTATTCTCCCATTTAAGCGACAAGGTCCTATATCGTTATCTGTTCCGCATCGTTTTCCTCCAAGAATACACACACCTTTTCGAATGCTTCATCATGATCGCTTTCTTTTGGTCTTTCACTTTTTAGTCGTTTGGTTAATTCAACTGACGTGAACTGTCTTGGAATGCTTCGCATTGTATGGAAGTTGTCGTTACATGACTGGTGGTACACACAGTCTCCAGCATGAAGATCCCCACCAAAATATTCGATCCGACCTTGAACAGCAGTAGGCCACTAATCTTTTCTTGTTTTGAAATGAACCAGGATAGTTTGAGCAAAGGCATCAGTCTTACCGTAGCAAATCTTTCCCTCACTTTTTCGTTTATAATCTTTTTACGTAGTATCAGTTCCACAGAAAAAGTAATGTGTTTTACTCTCAAAGAAACACAAGCGCTCCTTTTTACTGGCCGAGCAAAATCATCCTTGTTTTAGTTTAAAGCAAAGTCTTTTTTGTTTATGTGAACACTAGTTCCGGCTTCAACAATGACTTTCGCACCTCGTTCGATACTTGCACGGTTGATACCCGCAGCACCCTTTTCTGAAAGCACCAAGGTCTCATCACAGTCCAAATCCTGTTCGCATAAAGGACAAGTTTCTTCTACTGGCGGCTAAACTCATGTTTGACACTGAAAATATAGGATAATATACGTGTATTAGTATATGGAGCTAGTGAATTGTTTCTGAGGGCAGTTTTTGATGACGTAAAACGTGGTTTCTTTGGGGGTTTCAGTTGTTTTCCTAGGAATCCTATACCCTATAAAAGTATTTCATTTATATACGGATCTAAGGGGCCCGATTTATTGAAAAATTAATAATCCACCACTGGTACCCATATAAAAATTACTATCTATATGCCTGTTTGTGAATCTGGGTGAGTGCGATAAGAGGTTATGGGGTACGTGTACCAATGTGGGTGTAATAAGGAGATTAGAGGTCGGTACCCCTAGATATGGTATAAATGTCTATTTGGCATCACTGGTAAATTTTTATATGTGAAAGATTCACTTTGAAAGCAAGTAAAATCCAATATTTTCATGAAAACTGACTAAGTGCTTCACATGTAAATGGAAAAGTACTTGTAAATTAAAACAAATAATATTCGAAATTTGACACTTTTCCATACTTGGATCTTGTCCAACTTTTAGTATGTTATAGACAAGACCAAGCATCACATAAAACTACCCAGACAACAAGATGTTGCATTTTTTCTTAAGGAAGGGGAACTATGGCCGTATATTGACCTGTATATAAATGTTGTTGGAACTTTAATTTATTTTGTAACTTTTCCTATTCGAACCTAACACGTATGTTACTTACATAGTATTTTTAAAATTTAAATGAATTGTTAAGATAAAATAAAGTCTATTACCCAAAAAATCTTATTTAAGAAATTAAGTCCACAGAATGCATATAGGTGCATTCGTAAACAAGTTAGCCATTTCTATGAGTTATTTCGTTCAAGTCACCTTTTCTTGCTTTTCTTGTTTACTTCTTGCTATTTCCTATGAATTCAAATATTGAAAGTTTTGAATATTACTTACATCTAATAATTTCAGAAATTGACATTAAAGCAATATAACCTTTAGTCGGTAAATTAGAAAATAGTATTGTGTATAGCTGAGCTCCATATGTAAATGTTCTATATTACGATCTCTTGAGGGGAAAATGATTAACTACGCTATACATGACCATGTTTCTCAACGTATGTACTTTTGATCGATTAATTCATTCCACGAGTCCATACATATTTGTGTACATGTTATAAAGTGTTTACTCTTACATATTACTTTATAAAATAGTATAGATATTAAGCCGGTTTTCTAACGTTTTCATATATCTATGTTTATGTATGTAAGTATCTCTATGTAAATGTACGTGTATGTATATGCATGCATATATATGTGTGGAAGTGTTTCTATATCTAATTTCAGTTGAATGTATCTGTGTACACGTAATAATATATATGCGTGTGTGTATATACATGGGTGTGTGTGTGTATTCATGATGAATGGAGAATGGAGGGGCGTTAAGCCCCTCCAGATATTATATTTTCTTCGGCTAGTCGTATTTCAGGGTAAACAAGCTGATGGGATTTTCGGTGTACAAAATGAAAATAGTGACATCTTAACATAGACGTTGCGAGGAGCGGCCTGCTTCCTAGATAGCGACCCTGTGTTTTGAGAGATATTCTCTCTACCCACACCTCTTATTTTCGCTTAGTAACGTTCTTCGCCATTCTTCTTATCATCTCTACATCTCTCTCTCTCTCGCTATATATATATATATATATATATATATATATACATATATATATATATATCATCAAATTTATTACAAATTGACAAATTTGGTTACATCGTCATTATCTCTCTCTCTCTATATATATATATATATATATATATATAGAGAGAGAGAGAGAGAGAGAGAGAGAGAGATAGAAATTATTTATTTAAAAACAATACGTAACATACTTCAGAGACGTACCATAGTTTCATTAAAATGGGCTGACATATTATTGATGTTAAAATGGTTGTTAGAACCTATTCAAATCATCGGCGACTCACGAAATGACGACAAATAAAAGTCGTGGTTTGAATAGGCTCTAACAAACTTTTTAACAGCAATAAAAGGTCAGTCTTATTTAATGAAACCATAGTACGTCTCTGAAATATGTAACGTATAGTTTTTAAATAAATAATATGCATATAAGCTCTCACATTTTTGCGATCGAGCATTTTATAGATTTTTTTCAACATACCCCGAAGCACTATACACACACACACATATATATACATACATATATATATATATATATGAATTTAGGTATGTATATACATCTGTATATACAAGTTTTACTCTTAATCTTATTAACCGATCATTATGAATTTTGGAACACACCTGCTAGACGTGAGGGGATAATGTATGTAATACACATCTGACTAAAATAAAATAAATATTGCCTACATTACCCACTCTTACGCCTAAAACTGTATTTGAAAATTCATAATGATTGGTAAATTAGTTTAGGAGTGAATCGTATATATAGAAATATATAAACATATACACATAACTAACGTTATACAAATAAAGATTAAATAATATGTAACATTGTTCAAAGTATTATATTACATCAAACACACGTAATGTATGTAACCCGGAATTATAAAAGAAATTAGATTATAACATAATAACACTATTGTTGTGTTATTGAAAGGGTGATAATAATTAAGACAACACGGTAGTATATTTACAAGAGTCTATTTATAGAAGTACAGAATAGTATGTTACAGAAAGGCTGCGTCCGATATTGTGGTTATGATTGCCACGAAACTTCATCGTAACTCTATTCATAGTCTCTGGAAAGTTCCATCTACTCCCTTCTTGTTATGGACCACACTGTCGAAGATCTCTAAATGTAACGATCTGGTGCTGTCAGAATGAGTAATACGGTCCTGTACGGATGGTGTAATTAATTCCCCCCCAGATAATTAATTATCTGGGCTCATCGGGATGATCGTTGCTGAAAATTGATCACGTTGTAGAAAGAAGATAACTAAACCATTTTATTTTTTTTGAATTTCGAAAAATACATTGGACGGAGGATTTCACCGTCTAGGCACGAGTCCCGTGAGTCAGCCTGGTTGTTCCAACGCATCTCCCTGGCTATCATTCGTGGCAACGCTATGTCAGTAACGGCGGCGTCAATTCCGTTCTAATCGTCATCTGTTGACTCTCTCTTTCTTTCTCTCCCCCTTTCTATCTACCTATGTCTGTATCTGTCTCTTTGCTTCTCTTTCTCTCACATTATTGTTTTATAAATAATTGGACTTGTTTTGGTTTGTCTTTACAATGGCAGCCACGATTGTTTATTTATTGTTGGTTTGAAATTGTATTTCTTGTCCTGGAATAAAGCATTATATATATAAAATAAACTCGTTTCACCGACACAAAACACGCGTCAGCCTGGTGTAGTGGGTTCTCGGCAACTGTTTTTTCTCTCTTGTAGCAACAGTTTGCAGAGAGATGGAGTAAAATAGTTAACAAAAAGAAAGAAGGAAACAGAAATTCGTAGAGAAAGAGAGAGAAAGAAAGAAAAGACAGGACTTACCTGTTGTTATTCGGGGTCATCAGCAGGTTTGAACATTTAATCTTTACTCCGCAGCCATCAGTTTTTGTTTTGTTGTGACAAGGCTGTCGATTTATGGTGAATTTACGTCGTACTGTTGTTAATGCAATAAGATGAATGTCTCTACATACTTGCCTCTTTCGAGGGCAAAGTGTAAGCACAAAGACGGATTTTATGTAGAGAAAACCAGCTTTGCATGAAATGGCGCCCATCATTGTGTTACGACATTACAGTTATTTGTATGGGTTTCATTTAGAATTTATCCACGAAATTGTTTGATATTCATTTAAATTAAGCGAACTAATTATTAATGTAGCTATTTATCAAAACTGTATTGTAAATTCAATATGTTAATTATCCCTTCCGCTTTCTTTATTGATCATTATTTTGTTGCATATATGAATTGCATTTTATATTAAAAAGGTGCAAATTAGATAAACATTGCAGATCTTATAAAGTATTTTTGTTTTGATGTTTAAATATATCAATTGAAATAAGAGATGAGAATCTTCAGACATTGTAACATATCTAGTAACGTAGGTTAGGTTACAGACAGAGAAGGACCAAATCTCCATTTTCATAAAAAGTACCTGCGCAGTTAAATATAATCACAGTTGTTATTTAACACTGTGTTTTCTTTAAATATTTGTATCACATAATCTCTATTACAATAAAGGACGTTTTCATTAGTATGTACCATCATTTCTAAATGTTGCTTTATATTAAACGTAAGAAGAACAGATGATATTAACGCGGCTTTTGCTTTAACTTCTATTACATTGTAAAATTTACTTAATCTATTTAACTAAATAATAATGTATATAGTAATGGTATAACTATTTTTAATAGAACATATTGTAATATTTGAGTAAACAATTCTTACTGTTTAAACAAATTGGTAACTGTGGATAACATCGACTAATATATAACAGAGACTGATATACTTTTTTACTTAAGTAACTGGGTGGACTTACGTGCGTTTTGCACATACTTCATTCAGCCGCACAGAATTAGATATGTTTTAAAAAATACATTTTCATGAAGTGGGTCTTTCCCTGGTTGTTGATGTGTCAATCAGTTGGAAGATTTGGTTTCTGTTGGCGAAAGCAAAAATATCTACAGTTAGAATTATGGACGAGCTGTATAGCCAACTCAACACGCTTTCTTTTCGGTTAGAATATACAATATCGACATTACGAAGTTTATCCAGTATTTGTAGAAGCCGTTTGGTCAATAGAACGAGAGAGGCTTCGCGATTAGTGTTGTTTTCATGGGGTTCAACGAAGCAAACTCGACGGAAGACGGTGTGAGAATAAATGATGGAGCAAACACGGAAAAGAAAAGAAGAAAAAATCGAACATACCAGTGCGATAAGAAAGCGAGAGAAGATCAATAGAGCTATGAATAAACTTGCTGGAAAAGTAAATGAGGAAAGATGCTGCAAATGATCTGTTTCGATCTTGACGATGATGTATAAAGAAATGGTCTAGTACGACAAAAGGTCAAGGATTTCCAATGCGGATTTTCTAAAGATAAAACGGTTTGTATCATTTGAATTATTCGAACTACTATTCATATATTAGAGTTTATTCTCATAACGTTTCGGTCGATGTGACCTCTGACCTTTTTCAGGAGGGTCTAGGCGAACTCGAGAATCTTTATTTCAAACTCGGGAATCTATACAGAATTTCCAACTCTACCTTTTATTTAATCAACGAGGGTAGATTACTCGCGTCGGGTCAGTCACAATCGACCAGAATCGTTAAGTATTTGTACATTATATTCTTAATATCGCCAGTCCTGAGGAGTGAACATTCACTTTCAAGAAGTTTCACTTTGGACTTAGGATTAAGTATAACTTTACACGTTATCCATTTCGCCACAGGACCGTGTGGAAATAAACGGTTTGGTTTGATTTGGGTTTACAACAAATAATTACGTTTTCAGATTGTCAAATTCCGAAATACAATATTTATTTTTAATAATTTCGTGTTCATTTCTCTTAATATTTTATCCGTTGCATCTGTGCATATTTCTATTTAACCGTTTTTCTGTAAACTATTTCTTTACAACCCCATTTAATGAGTGATTATCGATGTTTCTCAAAACACGGGAAGAATTTCTCCTTTCTGTGTGGGCTGTTATTTCGATGGCTAATATGTGGAAATTTTAATCCTCTCGTAGTATTCATCATCCTTCAACTGCCAATCTGAGAAACTTTTATCCTCGAGTGATCTTGGCCTTGATAATTGGTGACTTATTAGTCTAGAAAATGTACGCCTTGGGTATGAGGTTAAAGTACGCCCAGTTGTGAATAGCTAATTTAGCAGCTTTTGGGAAGTATGAAATTGCCATTACTCCCAGATTCACCCTCATTGGCAGTGGTAGTGTGTGTCATAGTCCCATCTATGGAGTAAATATATTTTTTTCGATCTAGGCTGGACTGCTTCGGACACCCTTATGCAAGGTATTCCAGTCAATTTCATGCCATCACCTCGAAATCGAACTTTTTCAGTCGTTTCAACCTTTTGTCTTCCTACCTTATTTCCCAACCAATCCACAATTCAAGCTCTCTCAACCGTCCACTTTATGACAGAAAACTGACTCCAGTTGTGAGGATCGTAATCTTCCACCCTTGCAGAGTGTAGAGTCACTTCGTATTAATCACTACTCCCAGGACCACTCTCACTTGGACCCCAAGTATTGGTTAGATAGAAACTATCTTTTATAGACGACTAGTTTACAAAATATACGCCTACAAGTGGAACTCATTATCACGGCACTGCTTGCCAGTATATAACAATATGGTCTTTAAGTCCACTGTCAACAAATACTTGTCGAGTTGTCCTCTTAAGCAATCATGTTTTATTCTATTCACTGTTTTCAATCGTTTAATAGTATTATTCATCATACATCTGACGATCCTATTTACCTTTATCCTCAAGTTGCTTTTGGCTTTGGTAAGTAGTGACTCATTAGTATAAACATATTAATCCATAAGTCAATCCTGTATAAAACATATGTACGATCTCGGCATTAAATAACCTTACGGGTATTATAATGGCGGCAAAAACTACAAACAAACAAACAAACAAACAAACAACCATTAATTTATGATTTATTAGAAAAATGATATTTGCTTTATTGTGTGCTGTAATAACGCTTTATAAAAATGTTCCTATGAAATATTCCGATTAATTTATTGTCAGGTGAAAAGTGTTTTTGATCATTTTAATAAACGTTTTAGCATCCTTCGTCTTGATAAATGCACGCGATAATGTGGCGTAAAACACGTGTTTTTTTTATTTCAATATTCATTTTTCTATTTTCTCCATTTAAGATTTGCCAATAACACAACCCATTTTAACGTCCGTCGTATTTTAACGCTTTAATTGTATGTGATTTTTTTAAATATATTCCTACTTGATAGAATTGTTCTGAAATTTCCATTCTTTTGTTTTACTTCATTTTTATATCAGCCATTGTTTGACAATTTATTAACATAATTTGGGCTGTTCTTCTGAAAGGTGATATTTTACCATTTATCAAAGGCAATGCTGCAGAAAGAAAATCGTCTTTTTAATAATCCTGTTCCTATTCCAATCTTAAAATATTATCTTATTAACGGGTGGATATCTTCTTTTAAAGAATGCCAAACACGCATCCTTACATGGTTGGCTCTGTTAAACCACGAATGAATCTACTGCTTGAGAGCAAAAACATGCACTTTAAAGTTCAAAGGTTGTTTTCTCACAACACCTTGCATATTTTCTGCCGCTAGTTTCTTTACTTTTGTGTTGGGGTTTATTTCACAGGCTTTTAACATATTTTATATTTATAGTAAATAAAAAAAAAATGAGTAAGATTTGATTATGGAGAGCATATTCAAGAAAGATGTCCAACAATTTTAGAACACATTTACATAAAGCTTTAATTGGTCAGTAGAAAACAAATTTTTGCAATTTGCCGAAGTATCAGCGCAGTCTACACCTCCCCCTCGTATGTCGAACGTTACATAAGCTAAATTGTTGGCAAAATGTAATTGTGGGAGAATTGTAAAACTGCAAAGGTTATTTTTAATGTTGCTTCTTCGCCGGTTATATTGGGCAGAGTAACATTGCTACTGCTAAACAAGCCAAGATGGATACGAGATGAGAATTTCAAAAGGTCGACACAAAGAAGACTCGTTGTTCAGCAAAACAACAGCTGTTTTATAGAACCAGATCAAGGGACTTACGAGCATAGGGTGTACCTCACGAACGACAAAGTCCACGTTCGGTTCCACACCGCAAAATATATCAGTTAAACGTTGATAAGAAAGACTAAATATGGGCCCCACTACAGTCGGAGAATGGTATGACTTATGACGATATACAATTTTACCCGGATGGTTTAGATAACCTCACAAGTAATATTATGATACGGATAGCACTTTCCATTATGATTAGGAGTGCTTTCTGTTTCCCATTGAACACGTATGCCAATGGCATCTAAAGAAACTGAAATGAAGTTTAGCGGAGGTGATACTTGGCGTTTGATTTAAGAACGTAGAGTTTCGAGTTTGGAGATTGGATTTAAATTTAGAAGCGAATGGACCTATTTACAAGATAGTCTAATGATTTATAATAGTTAAGATATCCGCTTATAATATAAGCATATCTATATTTGGGTATCTTTTACTTCACTCAGCAGACTAAAAACGCTCAAATAAACAAATATACAACAAATAAAAGTAACTGTAGGCGATAAAAGTTATTTTTAAACTTACCTGTGGCATGTGTTTGTATTTTTAACCCGTTCGAAGTGCTATTAATTAGAAATTAAATTAGTCGTCACACCAACATCGCACAAATCCAATATGGCGATCGTTGTGGGGTATTATAGAGAATAAGGACCGGCCGCCATTTTCTTTTTGTGCAAAAAAAAACAAGAATTTTTTTTTACATCTAATAAAACCCCATGTATACTACGTAAAAATACAA
The DNA here is from genome assembly GCA_963556195.1 of Sepiola atlantica. Classification (NCBI taxonomy): domain Eukaryota; kingdom Metazoa; phylum Mollusca; class Cephalopoda; order Sepiida; family Sepiolidae; genus Sepiola; species Sepiola atlantica. The sequence continues at coordinate 95,778,146 of OY744520.1, forward strand.
ATAAATGTCATAGCTACGTAGGATAATATCTATTCTCGACATAGGTCGCCTTTAATTGTTGCATATTTATGCTTTTAAACACTTTCTCGTTCGTTTTTTTTTACCCCGTTCAGGACTCTGCGGAGTAAAGTAAAAGATACCCTTATATTTGTCTATGGGTCTTTTCCATTCTCTACCTTTTTGTCTTGCAGCGCAAAGACCAACGTGGCCAAATAAAGCGGTATTTTCTTCTGTAAGAACGTGTTGGGTGAATTAATAATAATAAACTATCGTAAGATACATTCACCAAATTAGATTGCAGTTGCGAGATTGGCCACAGTCAGGTAAAATTACTGCCGCACCATTAGAACCTGTGAAGACGACTAAGGATAAATTTTGAGATATAATAATTTAACTGTTAATTACTAAGAACTATATAATACTAGTAAGGTGTGGTAAAGAGAGTCACCCAAGTCTCGTTGATTGTATAACACCGCAACTTAGCCTCTAATAATTAAAGATATTACGACTACAAGACTTTTGGGCGAACTTAAAAATATAAAAGATATTTAAATGTGAAAATCTTATTTGTTAGCGTATGTGACGTATACACACAAAACAGGTTATATTATGGATAATCACCTATCCATAACACTGTAGTCAATACATAACTACTTACCTATGTTATGTATTATACTTTACCTCTGTAATAATTACATGAATACAGATAGTACATTTAATAGGCTTTTTTCCGTCTCGGGGGGCATCATAATACTTGTATTAGAAACGAAGATGCACACGTATTAAAAGATTCAAAGAAAGAGGGGGGGGCAATAGACTTAACATTTTTGTCAGGCGCTAGGCGGTAATCGGATCTGGAAAGCGGGAATGTTGTAGCATAACACAATCGAACTTTCTACGTCTAAAACCTGAATGCGGTGAGGTGGATGTAGATAAATATTTAAATAAGAAGTTTCCCGCTATCTGACCAAAATCGCGTTTCATTTGATTAGTGCTAATGTCAAGTACACAATAGACCTCTTCTGAATCGCGAAACAAGCACGGTTGTAATCCCTTACTCTGACAGGTCGGTTATTTTCACTGTTTAGGTACACGTCAATCTAGCGTCACTCGGTAACAATAAGTTATTTGCACTACAATAGAAAATAGTGTTAGGACAATAGATTTGGTATTCGAAGAAAATACACATTGTAATTGGATGACTGCTGGGCTCAACTTGATAAGCATTTGCAGTCGTTGGGAAAATGATAACAATCACAACCAAACCTCAGGGAAAAATCGTCGATTCCCCTAACAATTTTTACTTTTTTGAAATGTTACTTTTTCTTCGAGTTAAGAGGCCAGACTATATTCCCTGCAATATATTGATGTTTATCGATGTTAACTTTCTTGTTTCAGTGCTTCTATACACACATGATATATATATATATATATATATATATATATATATATATATATGTAAATATACATATATATATATATATATAAATAGTAAGCTATAAAAATATATTTATAGCTTACTACCTAGTTCTACTTACTTAAGTAAATACTGAAAATTGATACACACAAAATGTGGAAACATGAAATACTATATATATATATATATATATATATAGAGAGAGAGAGAGAGAGAGAGAAAGAGAGAGAGAAAGAGGGGGAGAGTGATACACAGAGAGGGGAAAATATATTTGCCCATATACTTTTAATTATTTATAGTCCAAACATTTCAAGGTTAAACATCGATGATTGCTAACATTTATCAACAGAGCATATATAAATAAACAAAATTAATATATATATATATGATAATATAAAACAATAGATATATACATATAATCGTAAAAAACTTATTCTAGATGCATCAAAGGTGGGCTTCAGTGTGGCACTTCCTTAATTGCCAATTTCCGCATCATATTGGCTCAGACAGCAACGCCGACCTGACATCGGACGCCCCAGGTCGTTACCTTTAAAGCGTTTATCTACGCACGTTGACATTGCAAAAATCTTCGACCCTTCTTTTGGAGACACTTCAGCTGGCATCAGCCAATGAGAATTGTCCTTCTATCGCCCTCCCATATAATGCCTCCCTTCTCTTTTCTTTGTTTCTACTTTCTTTTTTCATAGGTGTGTGTTTGAGTAAGCGGGTTTTCTTTCCTTTTTATTTGCTCTGCCTTTTTGCTGGCCTAATTAATTTAAATTAACTCTGCCATTAGGAACAATCTTAAAGTTAGTTTTTAGCTGGACATATCGGATTATTAAATGAAATCTATCTACACAAACAGTTTAATTAGTTCGGTATTAACTCGAAACAGTCTTTGTAACTGTAAGAAAACTAACATGGTCAAAGTTACTTTCCTAGAGCTATCCGTCTGTGGAACTCAATACATCGGAGCTACTTCCCAACTGACTACAACATTGTCGTTTTCAAGTCCAATGTAAACAAAGTATTGTTTAGCCGTCCTCCTGGATAATTAAATTATTCCAAAACTTCCACTATAACTACTAATCATCACGGTGTTGTCTCACCGTCCACCTGACACTCATTAACTCTTATCCTCGAATGGCATTTAGACCTTGATAAGTGGTGAATCTTTATGAAAAATAAAACATCAAGGACCATGAGCCATTCAGTTACAATCTTGTTGGATTGTTTGTCTTCATGTTTTGCATAATTTAAGCTACGAAATGATAGAAAAAGATGAAAGATTCGTCTGTCACATTTCCAGAGAAATACGACCCGCTTATTCTACCGACCAAACGAGCGTACTGTGGGGACTGAACGAACACCACAGCTACGCTATAATTGCACCAACATCTTTTTTTTAAGTTTAAAAGTTTAAGTCAAGTAGATAAAAAACGATCTATAAATGATATAAGGTCATTGATATATCTCTATATATAAAACTCAATGTATGTGCGTATGTGTGTGACACTTTTGTGTTTCCTATTGAAAGAAAGGCTAAAGAATCTACATAAGAACTAAAAGTGTAGAAGACAATGGAAGTTGTCCCGAACTTTTAAGCATCCGCATAAGGGGGTTATGGCGAAATAATCCTTCTTAAAGCTTCAAATATATCTTATTTGATTAAAATTGAAATCCTATGAATAAAGTCTTCTAGGGAAGGTAGGGAAAGTGGTTCCAAATCTCTAACTGCCTCCGTAAGGGTGATATGATGACAGAACAACCTCTATAACCCAAATAGATACTATTCATATGTAATTTAACTCAGTTATATACAGTTATCCTGGGAAGACATGGTAGTAGTTCCGAAGCTTTCTGTGCTTTTCAATGTGTCGAATCTCTATGTGTCCAACCTAAGATAGCTATGGGAGCAGAATCCTCTTAAAATGTCTATCTGATTTTGATGAAATTGAAAGCATATGTACAAGAAACTAATTCAGAATTTTCTTTTTTAATTATAATTTATTTTAACCGTATTAGGTGGTGAAAGGGGACAATACAAAAGCAAAGTAATATTGTGTTATGAGCATAGTGAAAATAATAAAATTGTTTCTCATAAAATCCCGAGCAACGTCGGGTGTTCCTGCCAGTTTGCTTTAATTTCTACTGGTACAATTATTTTCCTAACCCTTGTATGATAAAGAGAAGATCTGGAGATTCACTTATATATTTAAAAACGTCTGACACGGGTAGACAGGGATTTCAGCTTCTATTAAATTGTTTGATATCTTCCGGATAGACATCTGACAGAACCGTATATGTCTGCTAAATATTCAATGCTATATATTTATTCCGTGCACGTCATGTTTAAGATAGTTGGTTACCTTAATTAAATATGTCAGAGAGTGAGACCTTCTAAAAAATGTGAAGCATAAATTCTCTGAAATTACAGTATCAGTGTATTAGAATAGGTTGCACGTAGATTAACCGAGTTTAAAGCCAGATTCTCTCTCAATCTGAACATAGATGTATAATTGATCGAGCAAGATGTCAAAAGGGACGTTTACTCAAATGTAAGTTTGGAAAAGTGAATATAATCTAGATGAATAAAATAAAGTTTCTTTGTCTTTTTATCTGCCGATTATATATTTATTCCTGAGGTTTACATGTTAGATGTCAACCAAATTTGGTATTCTAATATCTCTTTAACTCAAATATCGAAAATCCGGCATTTTAGTAAAATTTTGAAATAATATTTCTTTACTTACTTCTGGTGAAATATTTTCATAATAAAGATGAAATATAAAATATAACGTATGAGTCAGTTTGATGTTAACGTTCGAGTTATCTGTTATTTCCAAATACAGACATCTGTCTGTGGATTACTGTATTTTCATATATATATATATATATATATATATATATATATATATATATATACTAGATGAATAACGGTCCGAGCAAGTTAAAATTAATCTTCTAAAAGATACAGTTTTCCCCACTTGGGTCTTGAAAGATATAGACTCAATTCTGTCTCTAAATATACATTTTTAGATCTGAAAATAAATATTAAAATGAAAGCTGTATTGACGCAGGAAAAAACACATAAATTCAAAAGAATTTGACAGTTTAAGAAAAGAACCTTGTAAGATTAATATCAGTTTCCTAGAATTATTTCAAATAACCTTAGTACATTAAAGTTTTAAGATACTAAATTCATAAACATAGTACTTATTATTTACTAAAAATTGCATAATTATTCAAAAAGTAACATCGACATTACAATTAGTGTGGTGTCAAATAGCTAGTTGGGATCTAAATTAAATTCTATTTTGGTTGGTAATAGTTTGCTGATTAAAAAAGATGAATTGGAAAAACAGAAAGAAAAACATTTTCCACATCCTAGACGCGCTACGTATTTTAAAATATTGACTTTTATGTTTTTTTTTTCAAATCACTCATCTTCAAAAAGTATTGGAGTAAAGACGAACTGTCGATGAATATATAAACACTTTTCAGTTTTAAGAAAGTGCATAAAATGGCCACCGAGATTTAAATGAGTATGGAAGACTATAACCGCAAGAATATTTAATTTTAATATTTTTAATTTTTTATAGAAAGTATGGTTTCGTAATAAATCTATTCAGTTAATTTTGTGTAACATGTTTTGTATTTCATATCGTCTGCCGCCTTCACTTTTTTTACTTTACTTTCCGATCGTCTTTAATTTTTTTGCTGGCCTGTATCTTTTTTATTGTATATTAAATGTTTAAACGATAAATAAGAATTGATTATAAACTTCAGCGATAATTATTTATCTTTAATTTAAAACTTTAAAGGTATTCTAAACGTGAGAAAGTAAGGTAAATTCAATGACTCCATCTCTTAAAATATTTATTGACGTTGAGTGCAAATCCCGTTTGTTTATATACTAATTTACGTTCGTACAATTTGAAAAACAAACGCTTGTAAAATTTATTCAGAAATTTAATAGTGTTTTTTGAACGCTCACTGCCTCAATTTTATATTTTTATTTTGTTTTATGTTTAAAAGAATTCTGACGCTGATAACTGCACTTTCATACGCGAAAAAGAACTATTATAAAATCACGCTGTAAAATTACTACTTAAAATGTTTTTATAAAAATATTATATGAGATAATTTGATGAGCTCATTTTATTTTCTTATAAACATATTAAATAAACAATGATTTATCACATGATATATCGTTAATTCGATGAATTATTTTTTCTTTGAGTTATATTAGTGTTATTAACACGGCATCTAGGGCCTTCTTTTCGTAATATATGATCAGTATATTTTAAAAGATGTTTAGTTGTTAGTATCTACGATTCTTTATTTTCATAACGATGAAAAAAATATGTGTTTCTTTGTACCGTGACATATTACTTTACTAAAGGGGGTTTTGTTTACACGAAATAAAACATTTTTCACTAAGTTTCCTAATAAAATAATGAATTTGTTATGTTTAGTGACAGTTAATTAATAAATACTAAAACTTCCATTCAGTTGGTTAGTTTACTGAAGTTTGGTGTATTTTAAAATGAAGACGGGGCTATTTTATCTGTTTTATCATCAGCAATTCATTGTGCCCATATTTAACGTAATTGTATGCGCTTAATCAGTGATTAAGATGTTATTAGAAACAAAATAGGAACTGTTTCTCTGAATATTTTCATGCTCCACCGAGTGGCGTTTTTATAAGTAGTAGTACGATCACTATTTATTGTAACGACACTCTGTATACGTATGGGATAAGTACTACTAAATACAAGGTTCAAATGTCTATCTGTGGTAATATGATATTTCTTATGTGATAGTCACGTAGAAATGAAAAATCCCCATTCAAATTAATTTGACGTGTTCAACGAAGTGGTGTAGCAAATAATGCTGTGACTTAGGAGATATATGATATAAGATATAAGCTAATTTAATCTAACCTCTTAGGTTTTATCAACGGTACAGAACAAACGTATTTCGGGGACTTCTCTGTTTACCCACTGAGTACGGGTTGTGGGAAAATCAGTATGGTGCATTATGATGCTAAGAGTAAATCATGTAAAGATAGTGTATTCTGTAACAGAAATAAACCCCAAAACGAAATATTAAACTCACAATCGTTATGTAATGTTGTTATTAACTACTTTTACAACAAGAGAAGAAGAAGAAGAAGAAGAAGAAGAAGAAGAAGAAGAAGAAGAAGAAGAAGAAGAAGAAGAATGAAAATAAATTTTAAAAAATAGATAAGATAGACAAGAACTATATGACGGAGCTACTACAATCCACACAAATCATAACTCCGATGTTACGACGTATCAAAAATATTACTGGAACGGCCATTTCTTGGGTACAAAGAAATGGCGACGCTATGCAAAAAAAGCTTTATAATAGTGTGTGCGCAAAAGGTTATTTAATATATGCATGACATAAAAGTCAAGTATCAAGTCATCATAATTAATCGATAAGTTTGAAGTAGATATGCAGTCGTCGTAACAAAATTATGATTAAGGATTCTCAATAAATATGTTACTTTAAATTGAAGGATTGTAGACAATCCGAATGTCTCAGTATTATAGAAAGTCCGAATGCTTCAGTATTGTGATCATCCACGGGATATTCTAGAGAGGTAACTTTCCTAAAAAGTCACGCATTCCTAGTTTCTTTCCAATATAATAGCTTGTTTTCTGTAGACGGCAGTTGGCCATTCGTACATTATGACAAGGTAGCATGACGGACGAACTTTCGTTATGTAAACAGATGGCGTGCATGCGTGGCATCCGTTGTCTCTACATCTTCTATATCGTTTCTCCGTAGTATTAGTAGTATATATATATATATATATATATATATATATATATATATATATATATATATATATATCGTAGTGATGTCTATCTCGTCGTGATGATGTCGCCTCTCTCATTCTCTCTCTCTCTTTTACTTTGTTATTATTGTTTTAGTAATTAAAACAACACACATTATCGTTTTGAGGTTTGAATAACTTCTTACACACTATTATCACTAAACAGTATTAAGCCATATTAGTCTTACCGTGGGAGAGAACGAAAGCGACCTTCAAAAATACGCTTGTTCTGTTCAGCACAGAAAACCAAAGAGGTGTAGCTACTCCTGTCTTTTTGTCACGTATTTGCTTTCTTACATCACTACCTGGGAACGACTTTCGAAGCCACGCAGCTCAACACTCCATATGTGTGAGATATAATACATGCCAAGGTAAAGGTGTCTAGTTTTTAAAGGCACGAAAAAGTGAGAAGGTAGTGAAAAAAGCGAAAAAAAAGTAAAAATGAAGGACAGAAAGATGGAAAAAATTGCAAAAAAGACAAATAAGAAATGAAGATAGAACAGAACAACATGATGAATATGGATTTTTCGGAATACTGTTGTCATCTGAGATGTTATTCTCAAAAACTGTCGGCCGATGTTTCTCCTGACCACCTTCAGGTGCGTCTTGTCGAAATCGAGAATTTATACGAAATTTCGAGCTGACACCACAGATACGGATTGTTCTCGTTCCGTCCGCCATGACCTAGTAGAAGTCTTAAGCAAATTTGATGTTATTCTTATCTAGTATCGCTTGTAATGAGGATTGAACCTTCAACTTCCAGATTCCTGCCAATTAGAACCGATTGTTACGTAACAACTTACGTTGCACCACGTGTCCATGGAACAAATAGAATCTTATATGGCTCAGTTCGAAATTTCGTATATATTCATGATTACGACATAAAGATTCCCTGGTCCCACAAAACACACCTGAAGAAGGTTCAAGTCCAAAATGTTATGAGACTTTAATTCAAGATGGGAACGGTAGTCCGAATAATCTAAATAATAAAAAAGTATCGATCTTCATATCAATAAATTTAGAAACAGAAAAATATAAGACAACGAAAGATAGAGAGTGTAAGTAGAAAAAGTTGAAAACGCGCACACAAAAAGAAATAAAAAACGACAACACCAACTTTCAAAAGTCCAACTCTCGAATTGTAATTAACAATTCTCCAAAACACGACGACGTCAACACTCAAAAGTCCGATTCTTGAATTGTAATTAATAATTCTCCAAAACACGAATCTCGTCAATTGAGTAACTTTACACCAACGACGCCAACTCAATGTTTCTCCTTTTCTCTCGCTGAATACTTGACGTGGTCCCAACTTGTCACGTCAACTTTTCTTTTCTCTCACTTCCGGGAGGAAAGTTTCTTCTCTTTTTATCTCAACGAAAATTCGCCCATGCAAACGTCGTCGAACAGAAATAACCACATTCTATCTTGTAATCGGAACGCTCTGGGTTAAATCTCCGATGAACGACACACGGCGCGACCCTCATTCTTTTACCTCGTGGACCCGAATGATGACTGCTGCAGATAGAGGAATGGAGAAAATAAAAATTAAAGGTTATAGTTGGAACATAAAGAAAGAAATGATAGAAAGATAGACAGTAAGAAGGAAAAAAAAAGAAAGAAAGAAAAAACGCAATAAAAAGAAGAACGAAAAGAAAGAAAGAATCATAGAAAAGAACTAAAAAATTAAAAGATATAGAAATGTGGAGAGAAAAGACAGAATAAAATAAAATAGTATTACAGGTTAAAGAAAAAAGAAAAAGCAAAGACATATGAAATGATAATATGGACATATAGTAGCGAAGCGATGGAAAAGCTAAGAGTGGCACAATCTAAAATGGAAAGCATCAGTTTATGTGATAGAAAAAGAAACAGCTGGAGCTAACAGAAAACTGGTGTGAATGACATCATCACCTACCTAGAACAGCAAAATAGATAAACCGGTAACCTTTCGAGATATAAAGACAACAGATGGACATATACAGCGACAGATTTGCAACCGAGACAATGAAAATGACCTAAAGGAAGGGTACCACTGTTAGATAATGGCCCGATGGAATTGGACGCATCTGTTGGGGATCGGGTTTGACTTGCGGGATTTGTTGCGAGGTCGTCTCGTGCAGGTTTAGTGCAACGTTGTTCTCACGGTCGCGCTGACGGGTGACGAGACCTTGGGTTCAAAAGGTTAGACCACACCTGCGTGTTGATCACGAGATTTCGTGACGTCAGTTTTCCCTCATGGGAAAACAAGTTTTGAGATTTGACAGTTCTCGACTGGAAGCCGATGAGAGAACACGCTTAGTCATGTAGCGATACAAGCTAAGAGATTTCGGATCCCCCAAAGTTAGGGCCAAACGATATCCCCCTCTTCCTCCCTCGCAATGATTACGTGATCAACTTAGGAAATTAACTAGTGTAGCCTCTCTCTCTGCGACAACGGAATTTTCAGTGTCAACAGCAGAATACCAATAAATAGCAAAATTAAAAAGACAAAGGAGCCTTGTTATATTTTATTGTGTACGGGGAGATTGATTTCAGCCCACGAAGAAACCGCCAGGATCGTGAGAAGAAACGAGGATTATGGCGACGGCAGTCGCGTTGCAGACAACAGAGAATCTACTGCTGTGTTGGGCGACAGCAACGAGACAAGGTTAGTACGAATAGATGCATACGGCGGCGAGACAATGAAGAAAGAGAGAGACATGGTTAGTACGAATAGTATTCATGCGATTTGGGAAAAGCAGAAAGAAACGGCATATCGTCCCCATTAGTAGCGATGCCGTTCGTTCTGGATCAACAGACGAAGGGTTCTACGACGACGACAAGAGATTCCTGACACAACGTATTAAGAATGTGTAAATGTAACACAACCCCGGTGAAGAGACGAACTCCACAGTCAACTAGGTCTTACTGGGTCACGCCTAGTCAGACTTAAAACAAGGTGGAAAAAACAAGAGAGAGTTTTATTCCTCCATGAGTGATAATCAACCATGATGATGATGATTATTATTATGCTGATGACCATGATGATCGAACTGAAAGAAAGAACAAAGAAACGAAAAAAGATAAAGAAAATAAGCAAATAAATAAATGAAGAAATAAAAGAAAGAAATACAGAAAGGAAAAGAAAAATAGAGAATGGAAGAAGACTAAAATAATAAAATGACATCGAAATGCAAAAAGAAAAGAAAGAACAAATGAAAAGAGAAGCGAAATACCAGAAATCATGCCATTGTTACAATTAATTAAAACACAGCAATTGTTTGCGTGTCCATTGAGAAACGTGTTAAAAGAGACGAACGAAATGTGAAAGTCGAAAACAGGAATTAACGGTTAAAAACAGAACTGAGGAATTCAACGAGAAATGACTAGATATTATCAAGCAAGAAGCCAAAGAAATCGTAGTTTTATCGGAGAACACGAAATGAAACCATTTAATGGAGAGCAGATAAGATATCATTACCAGACGCCAAACTCAGCGCCATTATTTAAAATTAAAAGGAAAAAAGTTGGAAATATCACAAAATTTAAAAATAAAAATCAAATAACGGAAGAGTTGAAAATTAAACTCTTACATGACAGGTATTTACTGTGATATGTCATGTATTGCGGATATTTTTCTATATTTATCGTTTTAGTTATTTACTATATCGAATTGCAAATGATTATACATGTTTATGAAAGGTGAAGACTTTAGTGATGTTTAGTATAGCTTTCAGTTTTTTCGTTCAACTTCTCATTGTTGAAACTGAGCGCACCTGTTTATTTATGGATTATTCAGTAGAAAGTAGGGCCTTTGCGCTTGACATTTCTACTGCGCTCGAGAAAGTGTGACATCCCGGTCTTTTATACAAACTTCAGACTTATAGTATCAGACTTGTCATTATAGTTTTTTTTCTTTCTGATCGACACTTGCTAGTAACTCTAGATGGCGTCTCCTCATCTTATTTTCCTATCAATGCTGGTTTTTCCTCTCTAAATAAATGATCTTTCTGTGAATATTATTTAAAAGATTAAAATATTTGCTGATGATACCACGTACTATTCTGGTGTTTCCTCTCGCGCATCTCACTAGAATCAGTTGAAAATACAACTGATCTGGAAGTTGACCTAGGTTTAGTCATGAATTGGCTACGAAATGACTTGTTTTGTAGGCGCGCCCCTTTTATTGAGATGTTAATCGATGGCTATTTTATTGTAGAAAAATCGTATCTGTAATTTCTTAGCCTTCCTTTCTCATAAAATCTTTCTTGGAGTTCATACATTAGATCCATTGCTCTTTCTGGTTATCGTAAATCGGTTCCTTCTATCGCTATGAACACTTTTTCACACACAAGGCTATTCTCTATCTCTACAAATCTATTATTAGATCATGTATGGAGTACTGTGTGCATGTTTTTGTTTGTGAATTACTTACCTATCTGAAGGCTCTTGATAAGGTTTAAAAACGTTTCTGTACGCTGGTTGGCCCCACCCTTTCTTCTTCTCTTTTCCATATTTCACACATGGGTTATGTTTTTTCTCTCAGTCTCTTCTATAAGTACTACTATGGAATGGGTTGATCAGAATTGTATTATTTATTCCCTGATTCCTTTGTTCCAGCCTGTTTGACTTGGTTTTCTAGTGTTATTCATCAATTTGCTGTAATGATACCTTAGTATAATAGGCTTCCTATTCTAGTAGTTTGTTTCTAAGAACTGTAAGCTAATAGAACTCTTTACTTGCTGACTGTTTATCTCTTACTTATAACCTTGGTTCTTTCAAGACTATGGTAATTATGCATCTCCTTTCTTAGCGATAGCCATCCTTCGATGTTTTAACTTTTATCAAATGGCGTATGCCTTGTCTCAAGCGACTTTTATAAAACAGCTTCGGAGACAAACATATTTGCTGCCGAATTCACCCCAACAGACAAAACACCCACTAATCTTCAATGGTGCTTTAATTGAAGAGATTGAACGTTTCAAATATATTGGCGTCATTATTAATGACACTGGTTAAGGTGAAGCTGACATCAAAGCGCAGATTGACCTTGCACGAAATGCTTTCTGTCGACTCCAGCCCTAGCTCTGGACAAGATCTGATATAAGCGCAGCACCAAAGTAGGGATCTACCAAGCGCTGTTGCGAACGACTCTTCTTCATGGCAGCGAATCTTGGACATTAGAGTGAAAGACGTTAAGTAACTGCAGCTATCGCATCCACTCTGTTTCATGGCAGAACTATTTTGAAACAACTCAGTACGTTTCTGCTGCAAAATTAACTCTCCAAAAGTCATCCTCACGAGGCGTCTACGTTGGTTAGGCTATGTCCTCTACCGTCAACCGGAAGATGTCATCTCCGAAGCAATTGTCCCAGTTCCTCTACGGAGTTTAAAAAACGGTGTAGGCGAGAACAAACACATGGCTGATGTCGTTTAAAGCTGACCTAGAAGCCAATCTAGGCTCCCGTGTCTACAGCGTTCGTCGTGAGTGGCGAGAAATCATTCAATCGTTCACTTCAACTGACTCGGTCGGCCATCGTGAGGGACGCAGTGGCAAGAATGGATGGGGCCGACTCTACCCACCACGGTGAATGCTGTTTCACTGAAACATATAATCTAAGAGTAGTTTATATGATGTGATATTATGTGATCATCACTAATATCATTAACAAAAGTATTTGATTTTACAAATGTTTGTAAAATAAAGGAGATTATCGACTCCTGCAATTTATTTCTCTTCGATGTTTATTGACTTCTTCGTTTTCGTCTTCTTCACTCCACTCTCCTTCTCCCCATCTCTCTCTTTCCCTCTATCTTTCTCTTACAACCACATACTCTCCATCTTTCTGTCTCCATTAAAATATGCCTGCATGTAGACTTTTGAGTTGAAAATCAATAATACTTATATTTGGCTAAAATGCACGTATCGATTTAAACGCACACGTTTGTTTTGATGTTGTTTTTGTTCGGATAGGGAGGAAAAACGTTAGGGAGTGTTTAACCACTTCCATTCCTGATCAAAACGTCTTCTGTCTCCTCGCTTATCAACTTTTGAAAACTACACACCTTAGTGTTTTACTAAGATAGAATATATTTTCCACATAGAAACTGATAAAGAATGAAGTGATTTTATTCTATTCTTTGACTTTAATATTTCCTCAGGGCAAATGGTAGATCTTCGGAAAATCCTGAGCTCGAATCTGCCTAGTCTATTTAAAACCAGTTCTTTTCTGAATAATAATGTTCTGCGCTCCATCTTATTAGAATCAGTTGTAAACAACACAATAGTGTTTTCCATGTTTCTTCCTTAACCGTATATATATATATATATATATATATATATATATATATATATATATATAGTATATGTATTGGTTTCTGTAAATGTAAATCCGTAGAAACTCAAGTGTTTATAAAAAGTGCTCAATACCAAGTAGAGCTGTTTATAAGTATACATTTTTATTTATACAAACATTATTGGTTACATATGTGCATACATGTTTCGGTTGCACTTTCCCAAGAAAGTCAACCTCATCAGACCGAGAATCTTTCAGGAATGGATGGATTTGAAGAATTTTCTGTCTTAAATAACTCTTTTTGGGGATCTAGCATCTTCTATTTCTAGCATCTTCTAACTCTTATGAATTAGTATTGGATTACTAATTTTCTTATCTTGACCTTTTTTGCCAGTGGTTGTCCACTACCTAATTTGTTATCATTTATTACCCCCCATGGCGTCTCAACTGCTTCTTCCTGTCCTTATTTTATTGCTCTTGCTTGCCAGCTTAACAGATTCACTCAAGCAAAAATATCTCATCCATACATCAAGAATCTTACATATATAAACAAACCCAGACACACCTAAATAAACATACATATGAAGAAACGGACATCGATATACAACCTAACATGGACACTTACACCGATCCACTATCAATCAAACATATATTCAGAATACATACGCGCCCATAAATATATTTAAGATGTATATTCAACAAAAAATAAAGAAATAAGAATATTCTAGATATATATTCAATACACACATCCATACGCTTATACAGGGTCAACACACACACACAAATATATATACATACATACACATACATATATATATATATATATATATATATATATATATATATATATATACACATATACATATACATATACATATACATACCGATATATGTATACACACGCATACATGCATATACATGCACATACATACAGACACACACATACACATACATATATATACATATACAACGATATATACATACATACACATACATACACACATACATACACACATATATACATATATATATATATATATATATATATATATATATATATATATATATATATATACCCATACACAAACCATACATGAGCATATTCGTAACCTAGGTATACAACTTACATCCACCCATACATTTTTAGTATAAATAGTTCCTAAAAATAGTTCATAAAAATACGTACACACATGCATACATATACATACACACACGCGCACCGACAACCACACACATATATATATATATATATATATATATATATACACACATACATATACCAGTACACGTGCATATACATATACATATACATACACAAATACGCATACATACATACACACGCATACACACACATATATACAGGCGCCTTCAGTTCACCCCTATACATATATGCGAATACAAATCTAAACATGTACATCTATACCAATGCAAAGCACACCCAAATTAATATATATAAGCACATAACTAGAATATACATAAAAGAACAAGACCAGTCAAATATACCGACAAATGTATACGTGTATATTCATAGTCAGAAATACATACTACACACATACCACGTATACACCCGCATAAGTTTACATATATGCATATATACTTACACACACCCTCACACACACACACGCATACATACATACATATATATACATATATATATATATATATATATATATATATGTATATATACACTTACATACATATGCATATAAATATAAAGTACACCCGTGCACATAAATATGTGCATTCATAGAATATCGAAATACCTTTACCCATGCATACCTGTATATTTCATTCCAACCATACTTACTCATGTATGTACACATACACACACTTATGCTCACCAATATATATCCATACATATCATAACCATACGATTTCAAATGTATATACTATTACAGATACAAGTATACTGTAAAATATAATGCTATTATATATACGTACACCGGCCACGCACACACATATGTGCATGTGCACACAAATACCGACAAGCATGCAATCAAAATAGATCACAAATGTATGCAAACATCCATACTTTAGCGATCAAAACCATTCATTTTTGTTTCGATATATTTCAGTTCAAATTACGTATACACATGTACACATACACACACGTACATATACACACATACCCACTCATGCGATTACTGTGTGCGTTATTACAGGTTGTACTATAAAAACATCACCAGAGTTATTAAAGAACAAGAAATAAACAGAATTGATAAAAACCGGATAAGGAATAGAAAAGGCAACAAATAATAAAAAATAAAAATAAAAAATAAAAAATAAAAATATAGAAAAAAAAAAAAAAAATAAATAAATAAAATAAAATAAAATAAAATAATAAAAAAATAAGAAATAAAATATAAAAATAAAAAATAATGATAAATAAATATATATGAGATAAGGTAAAAAATAATAAAAAAAAACAATAAAAAATAAGAAATAATAAAAATAAAAAGAAAAAGAAAAAAAGAAAAAAAGAAAAAATAAAAAATAAAAAATACAAATAAAAAATTAAAAAAATATATAAATAAAAAAATAAAAAATTAAAAATAAAATTAAAAATAAAAAATATAAAAATATAAACAATAACACAATAAAAAATAAAACATTAAACAATAAAACAATAAACTAAAACAATGAGAAATAAAAAGCAAAAAAATAAAAAAATAAAAAAATAAAAAAATAAAAGAATAAAAAAAATAAAAAAAATATAAAATAAAATAAAATTCAAGTAAAAGATAAAAATAAAAATGAAAATAAAAATAAAATACAATTAAATTATAATTAAAAAATAATTAAAATTGAATATGTGTTCCGCTAACAACAAAGTAACAGTCAGTAGAGTTTTTTATGATCTAAAATCTGCTTAGTGTATGCTCCTTTAAATGTTTGCAGTTTTAACTCGTTTCGTTTCTAACGTTGAGTAATTTTTCCCTATCTTTGAATTTCACAATTTCAATCTTCTCGCCCAGGCATAAGAAACAGGGTGAGGTGAGTGATCTACATGTTTTTGCTTTCCTTATACTCCATCTAACCTTAGGGTTCTTTTTCTCATCTATCAATTTCCAGAAGTGTCGGGACAGCGAAGTGTTACTGTATTTTTTATTTCTAAAGGATAATTTATGCGTGTAATATTTATCCTTAAAGCTTCTTGATGTGCTTCCTATATAAAACTTACTGTCGCTAGGATTTTCAGTAGTGTAGATTTCCGCACGGTATATTAGTGATGCCGTGACGCAATTTTTTTGCAGGGGACATTCATCTTGTCTCTGGCAGTTACAATTGTTAGTGGTAGGATTTCCCCCAATATCGCTGTTCGTATTCGTATCATTTCCTTTAAGTATTTTATTATTATGTTTTTTAATTATTCTTTCTATGTTATCTATGCAACTATAGCTTAGTTTTAATGTATTTTTATTAAATAGCTTATGGAGTGCATTACCAGGTGGGAAGTGTTTGCCTATAAGTTGCAGAAATTTACTCCCAATTTTTGTTTTTAACATCATATTAAATGGGGGTGTGAACCAGATTATTTTCCTATCTCTGTTTTTAGATTTGCTAGTATTTTTAGTCGTATACTTATATTTAATATCTGCATCTACGTACCCGCTATTCTTCAAGGCAGTATTATAAATATTTTTATATTTGTTAAACGTTGTTTCGTCTGATTAGTTATTGCTAATTCTACTTTCTATTGATATGGGTATGTGTTTAATTATTGAAGGGGGTGGTTTGATTGCGGATGTATGTATATTGGGTTTGAGTTTTCTTTCATAAAGGGTTTATATTTGTTTTCAGTTAAGTTAAACGTAACGTCGAGGAAGTTGACTTGTTTGACATTTCCGGTAATTTCGACCTTAAGTCCTAGTTTATTCATTTCTTTATGTATTATCTTTCTTATCTTGTCACATTTTGTCAATCACGAAATCCTTTTTGAACATGCAATTTAATTTGCAAGGAACACCGTAGATATTTCACAAAAGGATATTAATATTATACAAAGCTGCCGTACCACGGTCCTTATTATCGACGGGGAGCAATGGACGAAAAACAAGGAAAACGGATCTTTTGATGTTTCCATGGGTTCGTTAGATTCAGCCGAGGCATCTAACCTAGTAGGACTATATATATTAAGAAATATAACAATGAATAATAACATAGATGTAGGGGACATAGGTTTATATAGGGATGATGGGCTAATGGTAGTAAGGGAATCCACTAGCGCAAAATGTGACAAGATAAGAAAGATAATACATAAAGAAATGAATAAACTAGGACTTAAGGTCGAAATTACCGGAAATGTCAAACAAGTCAACTTCCTCGACGTTACGTTTAACTTAACTGAAAACAAATATAAACCCCCATTTAATATGATGTTAAAAACAAAAATTGGGAGTAAATTTCTGCAACTTATAGGCAAACACTTCCCACCTGGTAATGCACTCCATAAGCTATTTAATAAAAATACATTAAAACTAAGCTATAGTTGCATAGATAACATAGAAAGAATAATTAAAAAACATAATAATAAAATACTTAAAGGAAATGATACGAATACGAACAGCGATATTGGGGGAAATCCTACCACTAACAATTGTAACTGCCAGAGACAAGATGAATGTCCCCTGCAAAAAAATTGCGTCACGGCATCACTAATATACCGTGCGGAAATCTACACTACTGAAAATCCTAGCGACAGTAAGTTTTATATAGGAAGCACATCAAGAAGCTTTAAGGATAGGTATTACACGCATAAATTATCCTTTAGAAATAAAAAATACAGTAACACTTCGCTGTCCCGACACTTCTGGAAATTGATAGATGAGAAAAAGAACCCTAAGGTTAGATGGAGTATAAGGAAAGCAAAAACATGTAGATCACTCACCTCACCCTGTTTCTTATGCCTGGGCGAGAAGATTGAAATTGTGAAATTCAAAGATAGGGAAAAATTACTCAACGTTAGAAACGAAACGAATTTAAACTGCAAACATTTAAAGGAGCATACACTAAGCAGATTTTAGATCATAAAACAACTCTACTGACTGTTACCATGTTGTTAGCGGAACACATATTCAATTTTAATTATTTTTTAATTATAATTTAATTTTATTTTATTTTTATTTTCATTTTTATTTTTATCTTTTACTTGAATTTTATTTTATTTTATTTTATATTTTTTTATTTTTTTTATTTTTTTATTTTTTTATTTTTTTACTTTTTATTTCTCATTGTTTTAGTTTATTGTTTTATTGTTTAATGTTTTATTTTTTATTGTGTTATGGTTTATATTTTTATATTTTTATATTTTTTATTTTTTATTTTATTTTTTATTTTTTATTTTTTATTTATATATATATATTTTTTTTATTTGTATTTTTTATTTATTTTTTTTTTGTATTTTTTATTGTTTATTTTTTATTTTTTTATTTTTTTATTTTTATTTTTATTTTTATTATTTCTTATTTTTTATTGTTTTTTTTTTATTATTTTTTACCTTATTTCTTATTTCTTTATTTATCATTACTTTTTATTTTTATATTTTATTTCTTATTTTTTTATTATTTTATTTTATTTTATTTATTTATTTATTATTTTTTTTTCTATATTTTTATTTTTTATTTTTTATTATTATTTTTTATTATTTGTTGCCTTTTCTATTCCTTATCCGGTTTTTATCAATTCTGTTTATTTCTTGTTCTTTAATAACTCTGGTGATGTCTTTATAGTACTACCTGTAATAACGCACACAGTAATCGCATGAGTGGGTATGTGTGTATATGTACGTGTGTGTATGTGTACATGTGTATACGTAATTTGAACTGAAATATATCGAAACAAAAATGAATGGTTTTGATCGCTAAAGTATGGATGTTTGCATACATTTGTGATCTATTTTGATTGCATGCTTGTCGGTATTTGTGTGCACATGCACATATGTGTGTGCGTGGCTGGTGTACGTATATATAATAGCATTATATTTTACAGTATACTTGTATCTGTAATAGTATATACATTTGAAATCGTATGGTTATGATATGTATGGATATATATTGGTGAGCATAAGTGTGTGTATGTGTGTACATGCATGAGTAAGTATGGTTGGAATGAAATATACAAGTATGCATGGGTAAAGGTATTTCGATATTCTATGAATTCACATATTTATGTGCACGGGTGTACTTTATATTTATATGCATATGTATGTAAGTGTATATATACATATATATATATATATATATGTATATATATATGTATGTATGTATGTATGCGTGTGTGAGGGTGTGTGTAAGTATATATGCATATATGTAAACTTATGCGGGTGTATACGTGGTATGTGTGTAGTATGTATTTCTGACTATGAATATACACGTATACATTTGTCGGTATATTTGCATGGTCTTGTTCTTTTATGTATATTCTAGTTATGTGCTTATATATATTAATTTGGGTGTGCTTTGCATTGGTATAGGTGTACATGTTTAGATTTGTATTCGCATATATGTATAGGGGTGAACTGAAGGCGCCTGTATATATGTGTGTGTATGCGTGTGTATGTATGTATGCGTATTTGTGTATGTATATGTATATGTATATGCACGTGTATTGGTATATGTATGTGTATATATATATATATATATATATATATATATATATATATATATATATATATATATATATGTGTGGTTGTCGGTGCACGTGTGTGTATGTATATGTATGCATGTGTGTACGTATTTTTATGAACTATTTTTAGGAACTATTTATACTAAAAAATGTATGGGTGGATGTAAGTTGTATACCTAGGTTACGAATATGCTCATGTATGGTTTGTGTATGGGTATATATATATATATATATATATATATATATATATATATATATATGTGTATATATGTGTGTATGTATGTGTGTATGTATGTGTATGTATGTATATATCGTTATATATGTATATATATGTATGTGTATGTGTGTGTCTGTATGTATGTGCATGTATATGTATGTATGCGTGTGTATACATATATCGGTATGTATATGTATATGTATATGTGTATATATATATATATATATATGTATGTGTATATATGTATATATATTTGTGTGTGTGTGTTTACCCTGTATAAGCGTATGGATGTGTGTATTGAATATATATCTAGAATATTTTTTGTTGAATATACATCTTAAATATATTTATGGGCGCGTATGTATTCTGAATATATGTTTGATTGATAGTGGATCGGTGTAAGTGTCCATGTTTGGTTGTATATCGATGTCCGTTTCTTCATATGTATGTTTATTTAGGTGTGTCTGGGTTTGTTTATATATGTAAGATTCTTGATGTATGGATGAGATATTTTTGCTTGAGTGAATCTGTTAAGCTGACAAGCAAGAGCAATAAAATAAGGACAGGAAGAAGCAGTTGAGACGCCATGGGGGGTAATAAATGATAAAAAATTAGGGAGTGGACAACCACTGGCAAAAAAGGTCAAGATAAGAAAATTAGTAATCCAATACTAATTCATAAGAGTTAGAAGATGCTAGAAATAGAAGATGCTAGATCCCCAAAAAGAGTTATTTAAGACAGAAAATTCTTCAAATCCATCCATTTCTGAAAGATTCTCGGGCTGATGAGGTTGACTTTCTTGGGAAAGTGCAACCAAAACATGTATGCACATATGTAACCAATAATGTTTGTATAAATAAAAATTTATACTTATATATATATATATATATATATATATATATATATATATATATATATAATATGTAATAAGGATATGCAGTTTGCTTGAAGCATTGCGTGTAATTTGTATATAGAGGAGCATTAAAAGGATGTCACATTGCAATAAATCGAAATATTTCGGTATTGAGAAAAAGATAAAACTTCAACACCGAAATATTCCGATTTCTTGCATGAGATGACTAACGAATAATACCACGGTTCTTCTGTGCTAGCACAGCGACTGGCGTTAGCCGCAGGTTGTGGTGTAAGATAGGGTCGAAAGCACGATAACAATAACACTCGATTTCTACTTACAAAAATGCGAGTTAAGTAAAATTATAAAGAAAAGCGTGTACCTTTTATTGTCATAATCGCGAATTAGCTTAAAACGCATTTTTAATGCGTACAACGGCTTAATGTTGCTTGTTATTTGAGTGTAACTTCAACGGTAACATTCCATTTGTTAATGTAATTATTGCGACAAAATTATACTGTAAAAAATAAAACAACAAATGAATGAGTTCGAAAGTGGTCAAAGTCTTATTTTGAAAAGAAAATTCCTGCAGAAGAAATGGACGCGTTCAAAGTCTTTATCTGAATGAAAAAAGTATCCTGCAGTTGTAAAAACGTAAAATAACATAAACTAATACTGAATAATCCGTTTATCTTAAAAGACCATAAGAGTAATTATTTAAATGTGTAAATCCTTGTAAATACATTACTTACCGAAGAATCCATTCTGGGCCCAACCCTCTTCCTGATTGTCAACAAGTATCTCCTAAATCACATTCTAAGATCATTTGTTAACATTTATGAAGATGACACAACCATCCATAGCAACACTTCGAATAGCATTAATGATACATATCTTTCTGGTTCAATCTCTCTCCCGACCTAGTGCTGCAATAGAGAAAAATGTTGCTGCTTACTTCTAATAAACCTGAAACCAAGCTTCCCTCCTTTCACTATCACGTTGGAATCCGCACTTTGCTCCAATTGAAATGAATGGCTCTCTCCTTGAGTAAGCCCCTGGCTTTGATAAGCTGCTAAGACTGACGATTACTTCAAACTTGATGTGGGAGACTTACAGCAAATCCGTTGCTAAGGTCGCTGGAAAAATAGTTGGATCATTCTATCGCTCTAAGCGTGTATCTCACTACTGACGCAATCATATACTTATATAAGAGTCAAATAAGAGCTGACGGTAGCTAAGTTGTTAACGACACGAACTGACTACCTGAGTGTGCCAAGTTCAAATCCAGTTCGTTCCACAGAAATACTTTCATTTAAGATGTTGGCAACCATCACGTGTTCCCTCCTGTAAGTAACTGATTTTTTTCTCTAGAAAGAATTCTAACTACAAAGATATCAGGGAAACCAATTCCAACAACAGAACCACCTGATTCATACGGAATAGCTGACTGAATACATTAATGAATGAGATACATATACGCTCTAACATTAGCGTTGCCACATCTGGCGAGGTGCCACTCGGAACATTATTTTCCTGCTTTGACAGAGTACAACACTGACTTCAAAATCTGGTGGGCAATGTCCCCTTCCCTACTACCTTATTCTTGCAAAAGAAACGTTGTTAGTCTTTCTCTGCTCTATCGTTGTTTGCATGCTAGGTGGCCGACGAATTTCAATCTATGTCCCACTGTAAAACATTGAAAACAAGAACTATGTAAGAACAACCGTTGTCAATATTTCATTTTTCTCCATCTGTATACCTAAAATAAACGAAACGTCCATGATAAAGGTTTCTTCCCTAGAACTGCTCGTCTGTGGAACACAGAACCACGGGGTTGCTTCACGGCAAAGTACAATATTGCCGTTTTCAAGTCCAATGTAAACATATTCGTGTTGAGCTGTCCTCTGAAATAATCAATTTCTGACCAGTTACAAACATCGTTACAAATATCCTCGATGTTTCACCGTCCACCTGACAAACCTTATAACCCTGATCTTCGAGTGGCCTTTCAGCCTCTATAAAAATAATGTTATTCGTTTAATGTTATTTATGTCTAATGAAAAGGAAGAAATCCATCATGAAATGAATTTCGTCTTCTTACGTCTTAATATATTTCAGTTATAGTATGGATGTAAACGATAATCGCTCCCACTGACTCCAGATGGAATCGATGGAAAATTTCAATGGCGTCTTTAGATTCTATGAAAAATTCAATTGGTTTGAAACCTATTTGAATGTTCTAACTGTTAACACATCGATTTTTCTACCACACAAACAAACATTGACTTTCATATATACGTAGAGAGAGAATATTTTGACCAGAAAACTATTTTACCAAAGGACAGACATTTCCAATGTAACAAGAGAGGAACAGTGTTGTTTTAAGTGTTCTTCTTCGTACGAGCATTTTTATATTGTCTATTTTTGTTATCCTTTCACAATATTTCTTTTATTTGATAATCATATATTCTTCTGAATATAATAAGTAATAAATGTATTTTATAGTTTTATTCAAACATTCTAAAGTTCATTGCAAGAGAGAATAATGGAATTAGCTGTAAAACTGTTTGAGTATGTTGTTAAAGTTCTATTTCCGGGTGGTCATCGATCATTGGAGCTGAGAAAATCAGGCAACGTCGTTAGGAAAAAGGGGAACCAATCAAAATGGA
Source organism: Sepiola atlantica (assembly GCA_963556195.1). Classification (NCBI taxonomy): domain Eukaryota; kingdom Metazoa; phylum Mollusca; class Cephalopoda; order Sepiida; family Sepiolidae; genus Sepiola; species Sepiola atlantica. Next base: position 95,802,073 of record OY744520.1, read on the forward strand.
AAGATGGACGTGTTTGTTGTTATTTGTGATTGGAGACTTCTTCCCTAATCAGTCCTTTTCGAACAAAGGCCGTCGTCTGGCGGAAGTGTTTTGTTGTTTACTTACTGAATGAAGAGTGTTTGCTTAAACAAGGAAATGATGATTTATACGCAAGTCGCTAGGAGAAAGAGGATGACAACAGAAAATGAATTGATCAACAAATCAACCAGTCAGAATCAGTTTGGCGCCATTTTGGTCTCTGATCCTAATTTTATTTTTAGTTGGAATGAAGTTCATGAATCTTGCCTTGAATTCTTGATTTACTTACATTTTTCTTGGTTCAAAAACAGAAAACAAAATTGAAATCTAAGTGAGGGAGGAGCAATAGACTATAGACATTATATATAGTGGCACTCTTCAGTCAAAATACTATAACGTAGATTTCTTCTGGGCGCAAAGCGAGAGTAAATAAGTATGGAGCGAGCTGTTACCTATTCTCTAGATCTTTATTTCCACATCACTAAAATAATACATTGACAATTCAAGCGCCGATACACATGGTATCAGTGCCGGTACAGGAGTTGCCAGAACGTGAGAGTACACAGTCTTGAGGACTCCGGTGCCGAATATTTCCTAATGTTTTGTGAAGAACCCCACTGACGGACCTAAGCTAGTGTTATAATTTCGATATGAAAGAGGTCCCGTTTATGGAGATCAGAAACACACAGATATTGAGACGAGAAAAACGATCGAAATTAGTTTTAAAGAATAAGAAGTGTTATTCACCATGCCATTTATTTTAAGGAAAGATATAAAAACATATACCAATGATAAAAATGAGCCAAAATCGAAAGGAAATACAGATAACAATAAGGTTTATGAAATAAGGTATCTGTTCTCAAAGTTCTGGATGAAGTCAGTTAAAAGTTAAATAACATTTTATTCTGTACTTGTTAAATTTATATATTTAAATGTGAAGCATGACACTAGTAATAAAATGCAATGATAAGTAAAAATGTTCAATATCACTTATATATTATTTATTTAAAAACTATACGTTACATACTTCAGATATGTACTATAATTTAATTGAAATAGACTGACTTTTTACTGTTGTTAAAAATGTTGTTAGAACTTATTCAAATCATCAGCGACTTACGAAATGAAAACAAATCGGATAATTCACGCCAAAGACCACATTAACGTCTTCCGGTGAATTCACTTACGCGTCTCTTTTGAAATAAGTATCGAGTCAATAGAAACGGACTGCATGTTTACATGGTTCTTAATTGTTACTACATATTATTTAGAATAATTTAATTGTTGATAATGGATGATGTATGTTTCTTTTCTTTCAATGATATATTCATATTTGGGGATGATGGTGTGTAGTGTAGTTTATTACTCGGTGAATGGGTTAGGTTTTCGGTGGGGGTATTCCTGTTATGAACGAGTTTAAGTATTATATTTATATTACTTTTTTAATGTTGGGATAGTGATTATAATTGCGTGTAAAACTTTGTTATAATTCTCGTTTATAAGCTATATGCGGGCTTTCTGTTAATGGGGGTATCAGTGAAAAAGGTTCCCTAATGGATATCAAAATAAGTGAATGGGTCAATATAGACTGGCTATCATCATATGTCGTGTCTGCATTGGATAGGTTCGTGTGAGATCCTTGTATTAAATTAACTATTTTAGCTTGGTACATCTCTGAATTATGTAACCTATAGTTTTTAAATAAATAATTATATATATATATATATATATATATATATATATATATATAATTATTTATTTAAAAACTATAGGTTACATAATTCAGAGATGTACTAAGCTAAGAGAGTTAATTTGATACAAGGATCTCACACGAACCTATCCAATGCAGACACGAAACATATTCACCGTACACTGCAACTATATATGTTTTTGTTTTTTCCTGTGTATTTCGTCCTTAATGGAAATAGAAAAGTATCAAGTTCTTAAAATGGGTCTTACAATCTTCCATTTACAAAGGGCTATAAAATTTGTCCACGTTAAATATTATGTAAGTTTCTTTTTTCAATAGTTACGGGAGTTTTCTATTATTAGTATGTTTTTCATGAAAAGGTTCACAGAAGAATAGTTGTATAAGCTACGATTTAGCAATGGAAAAACAGTTTATTGAAAACCCGGTATCTATCTAATTACTTCTTTTCGAATTGTAGTATGCCTTGATAATACTTATATTAAAATGATATATGTTTCCTCCTAATAACAATAAGAATATAGATATGAATATATTTTAATTTTACAAAACAATAATATAATTTTCGAATTAGAAAAAACATGTAATTAATTACTAAAGTTTTATTTCTATCAGTTTCGTAAAATAATTTTTAATGAAAATTAAAATAATTGTTTATTCTATCAAAAAACATATGTTAGTTCCCTTTAGAACATAATAAATACCGTATATTTTATTATTTTACTAAAGCTAGGTAAACCAACGCTTGTTTCACTAATGTTTTTTATAATATACTTTACTCGCACAAAGTATATTCTAAGATATTCTTTGGTTTGGGGATTGAATTATGTTTTTTCAAGACTCATTTCGCGTGTCCTAATCAGCCGTAACTTCAAATTTAATCAACAAGTGAAGTAGATTTCACTCAATTACTCTCATCCATTCAAACTCTATGTTGTGTATTCCTTCTGCTTCTCAGTTATTTCTCTCTCTTTCTCTCTCTCTCTTTCTCTTTTTCTCTCTCTCTCTATCTCTCTCTTTCTCTGTTGGTTTATTATCAGACAAATCTAATAAAAAAATAGGATAGAGACTGCTAGAGTAAATTAGAAGAAAAGGCTAATATAACCACGACAAAGTAACTCGTATTTATAATGAGAAAGACAGACGGGGTGCGAGAGAGAAAAAGAGATGATATAGCGACTAGACAGAGTAACTTTGGATTGTATCTTTTTATTGATGTTGATTAACTGGCTATGCAAACTCACGTTTCCTTGATTAAATACGTGAATATGTTTTAGTATATGTATAGCATATATATATATATATATATGTGTGTGTGTGTGTGTGTGTGTGTGTGTGTGTGTGTGTGTGTGTGGTGTTTTTATTTCGTGCATCGACATAAAATGTTATAGGGTGATATAATCTTTTATGTATTAATTTTGAGTATTTACTTAAATATTGCTTAATACGGAAGTAGAGCTAGGTAGTAAGTTATGAAAATATATTTATGGCAAATAGCCTACACAGATGTATATATATATATATATATATATATATATATATATATATATATATATATATATATATATATTAATATAGTTATAGTACAAAATATATACATAAGAATCTAAGATACACAACAACGTTTGTGTTTCATTTCTTGTGGTAAATTATCAGAGTAATTGCATGGTCTTATTTTTTACAGACGTTATCATAGTTAAGTTGTACCCACTCTAACTTCTAACCAATCAGAGTTATTGATTTTATTACCCGCTATAATGTATATTTTTAATGCAAAGCTCTTTGTAAATAAACGAATTGAGCACGGTTGAAGTGGCGGTCGATGTTTATATAAATATACATTGTAGATATCATTTACAAACGCCTTTCGCGTGGCATAATAATCAGAGCTGCAGACTTTCGACTGGATGGTTGAAAGTTCGATCCCTAGCTTGGGAGAGGTGATGGTCTTTCCGCACTGAAGAGCTGTGATACAGCTTAACCGTACGTATGTAGATAACTATATATATATATATATATATATATATATATATATATATATATATATATGTACATGACGCACCATAACCAGTTGTAATAACATTGGTACATTGTATATTAGAAAAATACATTGATAGATAATTAAATATAAAAGAAAAGAAAACAATGAGAGAGGTTCAACAAAAAATAAGTTTACAAAGCCACCACTTTTTTACATGTCTAATTCTCACAAAGTTAAAGGCTTTCTGAATACATTGCTATGCCATAAGAGACCCTCCCCCTATGCCCTTTCTCTCTTCCAACACTCTCTTTTTCTTCCTTCTCCCTCACCATCTTCCCTCTCACTCGCATTCTCTCTTCTCCTTATTATTTCCATCATTCCTTTTCTCTAACAACTTTTCTCCTTATTCTCCATTGATTCCTACTCTCTGTTCCTCTATTCATATCACTCCCTCTCTTGCTCTCTCTCACACGCGACATCCTCTCATTCATGGTCTCTATATCCTCTCTCTCTCTCTCTCTCTCTCTCTCTCTCTCTCTCTCTCTCTCTCTCTCTCTCTCTATCTATATATCTATCTATCTATCTATCTCTGTCTTTCTCTTTCTGTCTCTTATCCTCTCTTGCCCTTTCTCGGTATATATAACACCCACCTTCTCCCCTATCACCCTCTCCACCCACTTAATTCTCTCTTTCTCTTGACTATTTACATTATTCTATTTCTCACACCACTCCTCTAACCATTTGCTATTAATTTATGTAATTCCCTTCCCTTTCTAAGTCTATGGCGTTCCCGAAACCGAGCCAATCGCTATGGTAGACATACAAGTCCCTAAATATACGGATGTCGGTGCTAATGTAATGGTGAAGAGATTTGTAGATATTGGCAAGAGTTCTTTAAAAAGTCAAACAGCGGTACAATTTCTGCGGGTGAATTGGTAACACTAAATTTGAATGGAGTTTTTTGGATGACTCCCGCCAAACGTATGCTCGCAAGGAAGATAAGTTCTGTCTTTGTAAACTGTTGTCAAATACAACGAAAATGCTTAAAAATGAAATTAAATTGGTTAATGATAATAAACTTCTCGGAAACGGAAAATAGGGCTACACAAAGAAACAATCATTTTAGGGAGCGGTGCATTTGATAAGCACATCGGCAAGTTTGTGTATCAAATTAAATGCGCCAATTGGGTGCATAACATGGTCCTATAGCAAATCAAAAGAAGATACATAAACGACAAGAATATTAATGAGAAACCTATGGATAATTTTCGTACATACGTTTGATGGACGCATAGAGATGAGTCGATCAACTAAGCAAAACTGTGACTCACGGAAACATTAGAGCTAACCCCCCAAACGGAAACGGTATGAATAGTAAGGGAGTGTAATCACAAAATGGGAAATGTCATATTGTTGTTTAATAAATTAAATGGAATCATCGGAAACTAATACAATCTATGAGACTTGCTATTTCACCCTACCGATTGCTAAATTACTCTGTTTTTTTTTCTTTCTACCCTCAATGCATGTTGGGTATTTTTCGTATAATTCTCTCTGTTGAACATGATATTTAGTTACAACAAAATGATTGCCACGTTTCTATACTTGTTTTAATTTATGATCGATTGAAATGGTTACATAAATGAAACATGTTGATATTAATAATAGTTACTATACATTTTCAAGTACGTGTTCATTATACTATGACTCTCCATGAGCCTATAATAATTTTTAAAACTTTATATATGCACTCCCTAAAAGTTAACATTTACAAAAATATTTACTCAAAGATACATAGATCACTTCATCAGTTGAGGAGATTATCTTGTTCATATAAATATATTGATATATATAAAATTAATTAATAAATGAATTAAAGAAATCTCTCTATATATATACACAAAAACAAAAATTAGATTATAAATTAATTAATATTTATATATATATATATATATATATATATATATATATATATTACTGAATTAATTTATATATATATGTGTGAGTTAGTTTAATAACAAGCAGTACAAATAGCTTCATGCAAGATCCAACACCGTTTGTTGGTCACTTTCAACTGCTCGTGTAAATCACCGGCCGACTTGGTATTTACAAAGTTAAATTCCTCCTTAATCATTTGCTAATTCGTTGACGGGGTTACGCTCTTGACTAAAAATCAGTGGCGATTAGTGATCGGAGTTCGAGCCCGCTGACCGTGGGGAATTAACTTCCTGCACTGAAGATTGCGTTAGCTTGAAACATCGATGTCTGTAGGTAATAAATAATTAATATATATTTATATATATATATATATATATATATATATATATATATATATATATATATATATAGACATATATATATATATATATATATATATATATATATAATCAAAAAGATCGTGTATGTAGGTGTGACTGTCCGTTTATTCAAAGACAGACCAGAGATTGTTCCAAAAATACAAAAGTTTATACACATGTAGAATTTTACTAGGAATACGATGGGTTTAGTCCTGACACTCTACGGGCCGATTTTAAGAAGCTACTGACCCTGTTCTTACATTTATCAGAAGAAATATTAATATCAGTATGAATGTTATTTAAATAATAACTATTCTAATGGTACTTCTTCGATCCTGCCTAAGATTACTTTTTTCAATGAAATAAAGAATCTTTAGATTTTTATAAAAGTAGTACCTAACGCTTCTCTGTCTGTATGACCAGTTGGTTCTCTCTCTCTCCTAGCCGTCTGTCTTCATATATCTAGATCTGTATATACAATAAATGGGTACGTCTGATTGCTTATGTGACTGTATTTCCTTTAATACCAAGGCAAACTAGGAATTAAACATTAAATATGAGTGTTTTAATGTAAAAAAATTATATAAAAATGCGAGAAATAGGATTGCGTCTATAACTGCCTTCTTCTGTGAGTTAAAGGCTTCGTTTCTCACATTTTTCACATTGACATTCATAAGCATTATTTTAAGAGCATTACCATATATATTAATAGCAGACAACATAAAATAAACTCAAAACTTAATTTACTGTTGCGTATGATGCTATGTCATATTCCCTCAATTAAGGTTTATGTGAGAATGTACTGAGAGAAACAAATAATAAGTAGATAACTTGGAACGATTAGTACATCGCACAATTGTTAATGTTCGCTCTTCCATGCCAATATCTGCAATATTCTTGGTTTGGCAGTGTTCATTTTCATTATATATATCAAGACACTGAGGATAACCGGAATCATATTTAGAAGAAACCAATCTATGAGAAACAGACACTACTTCAGTAGTTACCCGGCCAAATCAATATGTATGAGAAAAGAAAAGAAAACAAAAGAGTAAAATTGGGGGTAGGGTTCTCCTGAAATCTAGACAACAGAAAGCGCTACAGTTTTAATTTAAAAATTGTGTTGAGAAAATAACAGATACAATACCGGCGGCTGAAAACAATTATTTGTGGGAGAGGCCAATCGATAATGAACGGAGAATCGGAAGCATCTCACCCGTTCTAATATATATATATATATATATATATATATATATATATATATATATATATATATATATATATATATATATATATATATAAAGGTGCATTCATGCAAACATTTAATGGTTACATATTCATAACATCTTTCAATCGAAGATTTAATACGCTAGACATCTTCAGACCGATAAGTCGATCTTTATGGTTTCATATTATGACATGAAGTAAAATTCCTATCCATAAGTGTTAGCAAGTTACGCAATTTTCGAGTGGGGAAATATAATGAGATATTTTAAAGTAAAATTGTCAGAAACTTACATGGATTGGCAAAATATGTAACAAAATATAATAATAATAATAATAATAATAATAATAATAATAATAATAATAATAATAATAATAATAATAATAATAATAATAATAATAATAATAATAATAGAATAATGATAATCATAATAATATTAATAACAGTAATAATAATAATAATAATAATAATAATAATAATAATAATAATAATAATAATAATAATGATAATAATAACAGTAATAACAATAATAATAATAAGTTAAATGTAATATTGATTGTTATTACAATAATAAATAATTTTAAAAAACAAATAACAAATATAAAAAGTAAAACAAATTATTGTGATACATAAAATTAAATAACAATAATAATAATTATCATAAATGACATAATAATACACACATACATACAGAAATAACATATCTGGATACAAAATACAAAATCACTTAGGGGACATCTCATAAAATAAGTAACAAGTTAGGGTAAATACCATACGTGTAGACATATTTGTGCAGCAGAAAACCTGAGTTTACCTGAGTACGGCATATAATATCAAACTACAGCACATATTAGTTTTGAACAGATTCAATTTTTGAATAGATGTGCATATATATATATATATATATATATATATATATATATATTATATATATATATATATATATATATATATATATATATATATATATATATATATATATAATTACTTTAATATTGTCTACATACGTATACGTTTCATTCTTGCAGAATCATCATTATAGAAATAATAATTCATAGAAGTCGTATGATTCGAACCCCGAAATAAAAGTTATATTAAACTCTAGTTCCGATCGCGCAAACCAATGAAGCTCTAGTAAATGGCTACAGACGAGATGAGAAATTAATTCTATTTACGGCAAAGTAAGCGGACAGCTATATTCGACCGTCATAAAAGTGTTCAAAAAATAACGTACATGCATCATAGCTTTTGACGGATTCTTTAATTTACTCATTAAAGCGCCCATCTGAGAAAGGGGCTAAAACTAATTATTTTGATAGTAACTAGTTAAATATTTACGAACGTTTACGTTTTATCCTTGCGGAATAACCAGTGTAGACTTTATCATCCACGCGAGTCGCACGATTCAAAGCCCGGAACAAGAGTCATATTTAACTTAAATTCCGAACGCGCTAACATGCATACATAAACCTATATACCAAAAGGATCTAGAATAGTAACCCAACTGGAGAAGAGACATGGTCAAAAATAACATCCATGCTAGTAGGTAGAAAAACTCTAAGGTGATAAATTAAAGGATATAGTTATTAATAATATAATCGCGGGACCCTGTGAACATTCCCCAGTGTGTTCTACATCAATCTGTATAATTTACTGTTAATAATATTATCCGGTAGCAAGAAATATGCACATATTGTACTCACCAAAAGTTTGCGTGGCAGGATACAAGTATATATATATATTTATATTACTCGGTTGCCGGGGCAAAAGCTGTCTCTTCAGCAGTCACCATCGGTCGCGACTCCCCTCTAACTCGCCCCCTCCCTCCCCTCTCCCTACCCCTCCCCCCGTTGTCAGGGGCAAAAGTAAATACTAAATCTTCTTAAATAGGAGTGCCAGATCGTGACACACAAAATAAATAACACACACTCTATCATATTAATATATAAATAATAATAATAATAATAATAATAATAATAATAATAATAATAATAATAATAATAATAATAATAATAATAAATAACTAAATAAATATTTCAATAAATAAATATTTAAATGAATAAATATTTAAATAAATAAATATTTAAATAAATAAATAAATAAATAAATATTGTAAGCCTGAAACCAGCCCATTTGGTAAGCGTTTCCGCTAATGGAACGGGATATCAGAGTTCTATCCTAGGTTGAGTCATAGCAAAGAGTAAAACAAACTTTGCTACAACTCTCAGTATTATGAGGTCAGGATCAAGGACAATGAAGCAATCCTGGGAAAAGAGTGGCGCCCTCCTCTACATCTCGGGTTAGTCGCTAATGTAAAGAGATCCTCGACTGTAATCGGACACTTTAGCATTTTATAAAGTCTGAAATTAGCGACCAGGATACCTAAAATAAGCAAACACCATTGATTGACGAATTTGACAAAATAACTAAATAAATATTTGAAATAAGAAAAACTTAATTTCTCAGATGTTAACTATAGAATATCATTGTCATTGTCTTATTTTTACGTCTCTATTTGCTACTTTGTTACATTGGGACCCGGGCTAACTTTGACCCTGACCCTAACTTTAACCCAACCCCCCAATGACCCTGAACTTTATAGCTAACCCTAACCCCCCACTGACCCCAACCCTAACGACGGGGTCAAAGTTAGCGCGGGTCCCAATGTAACAAAGTCCCCTCTATGTGTTAGTAAGTTATGCTTGCTTTATTATGAGCAATCCTCCCTGCCCGGATAACTTTGAAATAATTTAAAAAAATAATAATTTGCATTCAAATAACGCGTGTACGATGGACACTCTACTAGAAAGGGTTGATATACTTTAAAAACTGGCAGGCTTACCGAAAGAAAACGAAACTGTACTTGTTACTTTTGTCTCTTTCGTTTTGGTTACATATTTCTTTTACTTTTTGCGATTTATTTTTTATTTTTTTTGCGTTTTCACTTTTCAATTACGTTTAGTCTCTCTCTCTATTTTCTCTCTCTATCACTCTCTTACGAACACTCTCTCTTTCTTTCGTACGCGCTCTCTGTGTTTCACTTAAAAAACAAAACAAACATTGCTTAATCTGAGTTTAAAAAAAGTAATAATAATACTGGCTGTTTCTCGAACCAAAAGAAAGGAAATAAATGGTTTTAACGTTTGAAGTTATCGTCTGCCAGCGTTCGCGTTGGTACAGCTCGTAAGGAGTTTTATTCGTAAATATTCTAAATATATTTCGGGGTCATAAAAACATATAATTGAAGAAAAATCGCGTTTGTAACATCTTAATAGTCAAACTTCTATTCCTCTACCTCTCTCTATAGCCGTCTCTTTAACTTTCTACTTTTTTCTTCCCTGGTCGCCCCATTTCACCGGTACTTTCTCATTTTGTCTTTTGCGAAAGCTGTTTCTTCCCCACCATTCCTCTTATGTTGCTCAAGGCTAAAGTATGACATATTTCTATAAAAGTACCACCTCTGTCTGCGCCTTCTATATAGGTACATATCTCCACCCTGGTGTACATACTATATAGGTACTTATCTCCGCCGCGGTGTTCATACTATATACGTCCCTATCGCCGCCCCGATGCGCATACTATATATGTATATATCGCCGCCACAGTGCACATACTATATACGTATGTATCGCCGCCCCGGTGAAGATACTATATATGTACCTATAGCCGCCCCGTTCGAATGCTAAATACGTACCTATCACCGCCCCGGTGCGAATGCTAAATACGTACCTATCTCCGCCCCGGTACGAATGCTAAATACGTACCTACTGCTGTCCTGGTGTGCATACTACATAAGTACCTATCACTGCACCAGTGCGAATACTAAATATCTACATATCGACGCCCTGGTGCGAATGCTAAATACGTACCTATCGTCGCCCCGGCGCGCGTGCAATATACATACCGATTTCCGCCCCGGAATGCATGCTATATACGTACCTATCGCCGCCCCGGTGCGAATGCTACATACGTACCTATCGCCGCCCTATGCGCGTGCTAAATACGTACGTATCCCCGTCCCGGTGCAAATGCTAAATACGTACCTATCACCGCCCCGGTGCGAATGCTAATTACATACCTATCGCCGTCCCGGTACGCGTGCTATATACGTACCTATCTCCGCCCCGGTGCGCATGTTATATACGTACCGATCACCGCCCCGGTGCGCATACTATATTCGTACCTATCGCCGCCCCGGTACGCATACTATATACTTACCTATCTCTGCAAGGGTGCACATACTATATGTGAACCTATCGCCAGCCCAGTTCGCATACGTAAGAACTCATATTAATGCGCCCCTGTCGTGTCAGAAAAACAAAATAGTGTTCATTCATGTATTGTCACTATCATAAATGGAAAGATGTGTAGTTAAAAAAAAGATAAAAATTAAAAATATTCCCCCCCCCCAATTTGTTTGTATCTTCCTCCATACATAGAAGTATTTTTAATAAAAAGAAAATAAGAAAGAATAAAACAAAATGTTTGACCCCACCCAATATTTGTTTTTACCCTCGACATATATAGAAATATTTTTAATCAAAAAAAAAATGTTTACCCCCTCCCCCCCCCCAATTTTTTTTTCTTTTCATCCTACCCTATACATAGAAATATTATTAATTAAAAAAAAAAATTCCTATTGTGGGGAAAAAAATTTCCGATTGTGGGGGAAAAAAACAAGGCCCGAATGCAAGTAAATTTCCGATTGCAAAAAAGCTAAGTGTCAAAAGGTCCAACGGCGAAAATGAATTGCAGGTAGGTAAGTCGTTAAAAGGCACGAGAAATGACATGAGAGGATTCAGAGTGAAACTCCAAAAACCACATCTTCGGCCAAGATAAGTAGAATCCAGAGGGGAAAAGATCCAATCCATTTGCATTCGGGGAGAGTTTTGTGTTTTTTTTCCTCACAATCTTTATTTTACTTTTTCAAATTTTAAATCTTCGCCTTTGCCAACTTATCTATCCCAGCGATGTCCTCTGATGATAAGATTTTGATCTTTGAAAAGCATGGCTAAGGAAAAAATTAATTTGAATTAATTGCCTTTTTTCGGAATATACCTTGCTCTGAACAACTGAATTGAAAAAAGATCTGTCTTTTGCTTTTCTAATTCCTTTTCATCCTTCTACCTATATATATATATATATATATATATATATATATATATATATATATATATATATATTAGACAATTCTATTGCAAAAATCATATTTTAATAATACTATGGGCTCTACAGATGTAAGCATATGTTAATATATATTATTTACCATTCAAATAAAGATGAAATATAATAATTAAAGTTAAGATAACGGATCGGAGTATACAATACAACACAGAAATTTACCTGGATTATTCAGTTTCCATATATATATATATATATATATATATATATATATATATATATATATATATATATATATATATATATATATATATAGGGGGTCTGTGTGTGTGTCTCTGGTATAATTTTCAAATAATAATTTTAAATTATTTACTAATTTTATAATTGACTTTTTTGTAAATTAAAATATTTATTTCGTCTTTTTATTTTATTCTGAAAAAGAATTCATTATTCTAAAATATCTGGGAATAAGGAGCGTAACAAGCTCATTAGTGAATATATTAATGTTTGTTTCATTTGAATTTCATGATATATCCATCATTTGATCCTTTATACATACATATATATATATTAGGACGTGTTTGCTTCTTGTACAGGTAGAGTATGGCATCGAGCGTGACGTATACTTTATATAGTTCTATGCATATGATTAAATCTTAAATGAATAAACCGATCATAATGACTTTTGGAACACAACTGCTAAATGGGAATGCTGGTTTATATGCGCTATATTAGGTTTAATTTATTTTTATGGAAAGGAGTAAAGAAGAAGTTTTATTTCTTTCATGTAAATAAAGATACCTTCGATCATTGTAACAATAGGTATTAGATATAAACTAATAAATATTACTCAAATTTCAGTGTATTCGGTGTATTTTAAAATGTGTTAAGAGGGTGGTATAATATGGGAACCACCTCCCATTTGAAAATTGGAATATTGCATTAAATGTTATTCTTAACCGACTACAACATGGTTGTATTCAAGTCTAAGGTAAACAATTACTTGTTGATCTGCCATCTTGGAAAATCAATTCTTTTTAAGTAATTATCTGCCAATTTCACCCACTGATTAATCATCCAACTGAAAATATGTTTAACCCTTATCCTCGAGTGGTTTCCGGCCCTCGATAACTTATGATACATCCAACAACCCTTTGATTAGAAAGAAGACAGATCAAAACAAAATCCAGATAAGGATTCCACAAAATAGCGCATGTACTATCAGATATTAAAACTTAAAATTAAAACACATAGGAAATATCCAGTAAAATAGTCAAATCCAATTAATTAAGCAAATGATGATGTTAAAAGCATTTGGAAACGTGTAAGGTATTAAACCAAAACAATTGTGATGTTAATCGTCCGAAAATCAGGTAATGTATTACAAACACACACATACATATATGTGTATGTTTCTGTTTGTGTGTGTGTGTATAAAATATGTGTGAATATATATATGTGTGTGTGTATGTGTGTACTTGCATATGTGAATGTTCGACAAATGTGTTACTATATGAAGGAATAAGGGAATAAGCAAAGATCCGACTAAATATATCAGAAAATATTAACACAAAATAATACTTTTGTTGAATCGATATTTCGTTTATATTACGAAACTTTGTCATAGAAACGAAATTGTTAAGAAATATAAAATCAATGGAGGCATGATGTTCCATTATTTTGTTCTGTTTTATTGAGTCTGTTCTTTTCTTATTCCATTATTTCTATCAATAATACACATAGGTATGCAAAAGTATTATTATGCGAATACATATGCAGATATATACACACATAGAGATACAGATATTTAAAGACACACACTAACATATATATATATATATGTATGTATATATATATATATACATACATAAGGGATATCTACAAACTTGTGTTACAACATTGCCATTGCTGTGCTATTCATGAAATCTTGAAATTTGTAAGCAATACCTGTGTGTGAACAATTTTTAAGTTAGTAAAGGCTTTACACGTAACCGATCCTACTCCCTTTACCATTTCTACCTTGACTCAAAAAAAAGTCAAGTAGATGGATGAAACAATAACCGCAGTGCTGCTTCTCTAGGATGCCTGCTTCATCGGAAGCTGAAGGGGGCATATCTTTCAGTGGATTTAGCATAAAGACTGTCAGAAATCTGAGCATTTCTATATCCCGACACATATACATACATACGCACTATACATATATATATATATATATATATATATATATATATATATATATATATGAAAAATACCTTCTTGAGATTGGTAAAACTAATACTTCGAACAGAACAATATTACACCATTATTATGTCCATATACGAAGATTCAAATCAATATATGTTTTTAAACCTATGAAATACTCGAGAAAAAATTAAATTTTAGAAAATGTATATTAATTGAGGTCTAATATATACTGTTCTAATTACACAAAGTCAGACGTATATGAATTTTCACGAATAGCTTTCATTAACTCTTATCCACCTACATAAAAGTAAATTAAACAAAATATAGTACATGTTTAGCCACTTTACGCCTTGGGCACGTGTTTTGAAATCCATAATGGTCGGTTAGTTAATTTACAAGTGAATCATGCCCATACAAATATATAAACATATTAACATACCTATATATATATATATATATATATATATATATATATATATAAATATATATATATATATAGTACAATGTTTCATGTATACAAACATTATTGGCAAAATATGTGCATACATGTTTCAGCTGCGATTTCATTCAGAATCATACTTTCATGGGGCCATGTTTGAAAACCGAACCAAGACGAATAGAAAAGATTTCATTATTGCATATCGGTTTAGTAGGAAGGAAGTCTAGGTGAATAGTAGAGGAGGCAATGTATGCATCCGCTTATATATTCACACATTCCTACACTTGTGCGTATATACATACATATTCACACCCTCCCATTCTCTTACCCATACTTTCAAGGTTATAGGCGTCTTGTAGTTTCTTTATCTTTATTGTACTTTTTATCTAAGTGAGCTTTCAGACGTTTTGTCTCTTCTGATGTCTATGCTAATGATTGGACTCCTACACAGGCATTAGCCTATCGATAGAGGTCAAACTACGCATACTTACATGAATAGAGTAAACATCCACTAATCTGTACCTATATATACAGGGTGTTTCAAAAGTCTTGGGAACATAACGATTTTTAATAACTCAAAAACTATTAGGAGTTGAAAAATGAAATTGGTACCGTTGGAAAGGTTAAAGTTTCAAGTCTTGTGCGGAATCTTCAAAGTTGCTCAATATGAGCACTATTCGTCACACGGCAGACATCTAGTCGATAGTCCATTTCCTGCCAAACGCGTTCCAGCATCTTGACGTCAATGGTTCCCACAACTGCCGTTACTCAAGCCTTTAGTTCGTCAATATCTCTTGGAAGGGGCAGCACATAGACTTGTTGCTTGACAAAGCCCCAAAGGAAAAAGTCACACGGGGTAAGATCTGGAGACCTAGGAGGCCAGGGCATGAGAACGTCATCACCTCGCCCAGATCTCCCAATCCATCTACCAGGCAGCCTTGTGTTAAGAAACTGCCTTACTCTAAGACTCCAGTGTGGTGGTGCACCATCTTGTTGAAAAATGAAGTCATCAGATTCTGCTTGTTCCAACTGAGCCATTAACCAGTCTTCCAGCATGTTGAGATAGGATTCACCAGTGAAAGTTGCCTCTTCAAAGAAGAACGGTCCATAGACACCTTTCTTGGAAATTGCAGTACCCCATATGCGAGTGTTATGCTTGTTAACTTTGCCATTCAGATGGAAGGTCGCCTCATCGCTAAAAACAAGCCGGTCATCAAAGCCGTTATCTTCCAACTTCTCTTGCATTGCAATGCAAAAGTCACGGCGAAGTGGCTTATCAGTGTCCTTCAACTTTTGGACCAACTTGAGCTTGTAAGGTACCATTTGCAGTCGTTTCCTTAAGACACGCCAGACAGTTGCTGGAGCAAGCTGAAGTTCCCTGCTGGCTCTTCTCACTGATTTACGGGGGCTCCGCTGAAAGGCTGTCCGAACTTGCTCAACTGCATCTTCTGAAGTTGAAGGGCGACCTGTTCGCTTACTTGGGCACAAACACCCATCTTTCACAAATTTAGCATGCTATCTGACAATGGATTTCCTTTCAGGGGCTTCTTTTTTAAGTTTCCTGCGAAATGCACGCTGAACACATGTCCACGATTCAGTCTTTGCAAATTGGAGGACGCAAAATGCCTTGTCTTGTTTAGAAAACGCCATTACTGCACCTGGAAAGATAACACGAAAATCATTAGTATGACCAAAAACTTGATTAAGCAAGCTTTAAAATGGCACCAGTTTCATTTTTCTACCTGGAATAGTTCATGAGATATACGCATTTGTAATGTTCCCAAGACTTTTGAAACACCCTGTGTGTATATATATATATATATATATATATATATATATATATATATATATATATATATGTATATATATATATATATATATGTATATATATATATGTATATATATATATATATATGTATATACATCTATATATATATATGTGTATATCTTTTTTTTCTTATCTTTCGTTTATGCTGTAGATGAGGCATCCTACCGGATGCCAGACATTGACCAGCTATTTTAGACAATTCAGCCTAGAGATCTTTTTTTAAGATTCTTACCGTCCCTTTAAGTGCAATTGTTTGTATTTCTCTTGCACTCTGTTTAGCGGGTATACGCGCCAGATAGCTTTTGAAATTATTTTTCATTAGTCCTGTTTTTCCTATAATTACTGGTATGATGGATATTTTCCTAAGATTCCATTTTTTTTTCATGTCGTACATAAGACCTGGTATTTTGTAATATTTTCCCTTTCAGCTCTGTTTAATCCTGCATCATTAGGGGTACTGACTTCAACTAGGGTTGCTACTTTCTCTCTTTGGTCCCATATTATGATGTCAGGTTTTACAGCTCCGTTTTCTAGATATGTAGCTGTAAGGATTGCATAGTTATAGTGGATGGTGTATAATATTTTCAACTGTTCTTTAGGGTATATACTTCCAGGACTTGCTTCTACACTGGATATTTAACTTTGTACAAATAGTCCAGTGAAGATATTTACACACTCCGTTGTGTCGCATTGTATAATAGCCATACCCCAGAGAACCTTACAACTGGATGTCAGGTGGCTCACACTTTCTACTTCTGTGTGGCAGAACCTGCACTTGTTATTGTTGCTGAGACCACTCATCTTTTTAAAAGCATTGGTAATCAAACCTTGATCGTGAGCAGCCATTATCATTCTTTCTTGATCATACTGGAGAGATTCTCTTTTCAGCCAGTCTACAGAGCTTTCCTTATCTATATAATCCTGGGATATACTTAACACTTACACACACACACACACACATATATATATATATATATATATGTGTGTGTGTGTGTGTGTGTGTATGTGTATATATACTTAGCACTTATATATATATATATATATATATATGTGTGTATATACTTAGCACTTATATATATATATTTATATATGTGTGTATATATATGCATACCCAAACGTACATCCATATATATATATATATATATATATATATATATATATATATATATATATATATTTATATATATATATATATATATATATAGTGTGTGTGCAGTTTTTCATTCATGTAAACATCATAAAAAATAACAGATCCTTTCTCTCTGGTTATACCTTTTTGTATCATTTCAATTCTTTTAATAATTTTTTGTGTTAGCCTATTTTTACCTTCAACACCTGAAGATGATTCGAGAAGGAATCCAAAACGTTTGTAACACATACGAATCTGTCATTAATTTGTTTGATTTTAACACGGAAAAAAATATTAGAAGAATTGAAAAGATAAGAATTGTATAACTAGACAGAGAAGTTATGTTATTTTTAATAATGTTTGCATGAGTATATATATATATAACACCTTAACAACTCTTTTACTGAATGTTTTTCCCACTCACGTCAAACGACAAAAACTTAAACAAAGAAATGTATAAACAAACATCTAAACATATGTTTTAACAAAATAAAACACCCACCCAAATCGATAGAGTCTTGCATGCTACCCATTCAATGGAAGCAGGGACAAGTGACACCTATCTTCAAGAAAAGAGATCGGAGCCTACCGGCAAATCATCGCCCAATCAGCTTAACATCCATCTTGTGCAAAGTACTGGAAGCCATCATTAGAGAACAGATTATTAAGTACATGGTAGACAACAGACTATTCTGTGAAGAGCAACATGGATTTATTCCAGGCAGATCATGCATGACACAACTCATAACATGTCTCGATGAGTGGACGGATGTGCTGGACAGTATAACCCGGTTGATGCCATCTACCTAGACTTTCAAAAAGCTTTTGATACCGTTCCCCATCAAAGGCTACTTAGTAAACTGAAAAGCTATGACATCAAAGGGCAAGCAAGGGATTGGATCGAAACCTTCCTACAGAACCGTGTCCAACGAGTGTCAGTGAATGGACATGTCTCCGGGTGGGTTCATGTCACAAGTGTCATACCACAGAGCAGTGTCCTCGGACCGTTGTTGTTTGTCATCTTCATTAACGACTTGCCAGATTAAATCAAGAGTGGGTCATGCATATTTGCCGATGACACAAAGATCTATAGCAAGGTTACAACGGAAGAGGACAGAGCCGCACTGCAGAATGACATAGAAAGGCTATCTAAATGGTCAGCAGATTGGCAGCTAAAATTTAATACCTCAAAATGCAGAGTTATAAACTTTTGACATAACAACCAAATAAATATATATCTCATGAAGGACAATGAAGGAAATGACAAAGAACTTGGCTCTTCAGATATTGAAAAAGACCTGGGTGTATACGTAGACAACAAACTGTCATTTCATCACCATGTTAATGAAACTGTAAAGAAAGCAAACCGTACACTTGGGACAATAAAACAAACGTTTGTTAGCAGAGACAAAACCGTGATCAAGAAGCTCTACACCTCAATGGTTAGACCCATCCTTGAGTATGGAAATGCACCACGAGTCCATCAGTTTGTCGGTGATATTGACAAGGTTGAAAAAGTCCAGCGCCGAGCAACCAAATTGTGCCCTACACTTGTGGACCTGCCATACGAAGATAGGCTCAGACACATGAAGATCCCGTCCATGTTCTATAGAAGGGAACGTGGAGATATGATTCAGACATTCAAGATCCTCACAAGCAAAGACAACATAGACCAGGAGAGACTGCTACCCCTCAGCAAGATCACTAGGACAAGAGGTCACAACCTGAAACTGGAAAAGAAGCATAGTAGGCTAAACATCAGAAAGTATTCCTTTGGGATACGGGTTGTGAACAATTGGAATTCTCTGCCAGACTGGGTCATCGACGCAACAGACATAAACGACTTCAAGTGCAAGTTGGACAAACATTGGCTTCACAGACAATATTCAGTTAGACCTGTGCACGAACTGATATAGTGGACAAGAAGGAAAGGAACGGCCTTTTTCCCAAATGTATGTTATGTTATGTTATGTTAGATATATGCTTTATCAACTTTTCACACACATATATTATACATCCATATCCTTATATACAAATACATATATATATTTATATATATATACATATAGACATATTTATATATATACATGTACACATGCACACGCATTACTTACCTACATGCTACTATATACAGTTAGAGACTCAACTAACGCTAAATGAGGTAGAATTAGAAAGATAATACATAAGATGGAGAAACTATGACTTAAGGTTAAAATTACTAGCAACATTAAACAGATGGATTTCCTAAATGTAGCATTTAACCTAGTAACAAACACATATAAACAAGTTATAAAGGAAAATTCATACTCCATATATGTACATCTACAATCAAACTATCCACAATCCATAATTAAGCACATACTTAAGTATATGCTTAATTATGCTTATGCATACTTATAGAAAGTAACACTAATAAAGACTCCCCGGGCGAAACAACGTTTAATAACAATAAAACATTTACAACACAGTCCTAAAAAATAGTGGATACACAAATGTTTATATGCAGTATGAAAATATAGGAACCCATACAAATGTGTCCAGAATTCGAAGTCTGAAAATTATTTGGTTTACCCCCCATCTTCAATCTAATATGAAAACAAAAATAGGTAATACATTTCTACAACTTAGAAAGACACATTGTCCACTAGAGAAGCCCACTACATACAATATTTAATACAACTCCTGAAAAGCCCATAAAGATAAAAGAAAAGATAAAACCTCTATAACCTGGAAGTCATTAGTAAGTAACTAGAAGTGTATAGATATGGGCATATATATGGACAAGTGTAGGGATGATTAGGTTTATAAATAAGTGACAGAGTCTAAGCCGATACATACCTTGCCTCATCTACTATACCCTCCCCGACCTTTCCCTGTACCACAACGATATACAAGTATTTAATATTCATTATTCGTCATTATTTAGTTTTAAACAATGGCCCGGGGAAGCATATTTTGAATGAAATCGCAGCTGAAACATGTATGCAGATATGTAAGCAATAACGTTCGTATGAACAGAAAATATACTATAATACAGATCTACTTGTTATTGAGCACTATCTTATAAACATTGGAGTCTCATTGGATTAACATTAAAGAAACATGCGTACATAAAATAAAAAAATAAAAATAAGAGTATGGATACACAAGGTTTACCATGCTGTCCGGGCAACGCAGTTACAATGAACTAATATATATATATATATATATATATATATATATATATATATATATATATATATAATATTTTATTAAATAATATTAATTTTTTAACCTGCATACGCCAACGTTTCAAGCTTTCGCTATCATCAGTATAGGAAGTGAAAATTTAGACGGTCGTCGGGCATGAACCTAGTACAGAACTAGCCTCGACTCTGCAAGCTAGCGTTCTACGATAACTTATCATGTAAAGAAGGGAAATTAAATTATATTTGTGCATTAAGAAAGAAGTCTCAGAGAGTAGACAGTCGAGAGTGTTCATCGAACGTATTCAGAACTTTGCATATAGTTGGTAACAGTCCATTTTAACTCACCGAAAATAGACTAAATGTTAATTATATATATATATATATATATATATATATATATATATATATATATATATATATATATATATACATATAAGAAAGAGACAAAATGCCTTCAAAAACCATGTTAGATGCAGATATTTTTATTAAGATCTAAATAATTTTTTTGCATCTTGACCTTTTTTCTAATAATTTCGCTTGGTACAACGAGCCTCATCAGAGCTTTAAACACATAAAACAGTGTTAACCTTATTTTTATTTTGTAAGAGTCTTTACTGGTCCGATGTTGTATGAACTTACGGTTTAGTGTCTCTTAAATAGCGCATGGTCGCTAGTAGGCATACATTTGGGAACGTTCATGTATATAGATATACATGGGTGTGTACTAGATGTATACACATTCTGGGACGGGTAAAATTTATTCCGAAAATTCTGAGAATAGAAAACTTGCGCATCACTTTTATGTCACATTGCCAAAATACAATCAAGGTTTTATGTTTAGAATTCTTATCCAATTTTGTTTGTTCAATATTACATGATTTTTTTATTTATGAAAATGTCTCACATTTATGCTGAAGGGGTTAAGAAGTTTAAATTCAGGTAATCTTACTTTATTGATGTCTAATGACTATGGATGAAATTTAATGCGAATCTGATATATTTGAATTTTTAAATGTGTGGTTGTGTCCTATAAAACTAGTTAAGACTAAATACAGCTACATTTTGACACAATATGCACAGCATCTGTGTTTCAAAATTAATCATGATCAGTTAATTTTTTAGTTGTGAAACTATCTACATACATATATAAAAATATATACACATATCTACCTTTACAGTAAATACATATATATATATATATATATATATATATGTGTGTGTCTATGTATATATATATATATATGTATGTGTGTATGTATATATATATATATATATATATATATATATATATATATATATTATTCTATTTGATTTTTCATGTTTACAGCTAATTTAATTTTTGGCAATATCAAAAACCGAAGTGAAAAATTGAAACAAAATAAAATTGTTTAATGAAGTTGATGTGAACTGTGAATTTTTAAGCGTCGAACGAAAACCAAACAAGGAAGAACACAAGAGAAAATAATAATAGCTAAAATTATCACAGAAGGAAACAGTTTTTGTGTGTATGCCAGGGGAAGATGGATAATGTCCAATTGTCCTCGGAATCTTTTGGGAAATATGGGAAAGGTACAAATGGCGAGCTTAACCTTTAACATACCCAAACAAGCAAACACTAATATACACACACCCACACACACACACACACACACACACATATATATATATATATATATATATATATATATATATATATATATATATATATATATATATATATACTAGCTGACCAGACCAGGTTGGGTGGAAGTATATTGTGTTATTATTCGAACAAAATTGTATTATTCCTGTTTAATAGTAAAACATTTAGATCGAAATAAAAACAATTTAACTGAAGAGAATGTTAAAAATGAAAGAAAATATATACGAACTAGGCATTAAGAAAACACCATCGTTCCCTCTCCCCCTCTCTCTCACTTTTTATCTTTTTCAATTTCTCCCTCTATATTGATTGTGTTATGCAGTAGTAATATTTTGAATCGCTAACTCAAATGAGTGTGTACAAAGTAAACATTTAGAAATAGACGTTAAAAACGCATTAGTTCTGTTAACTTTCTCTCCCTTTCTCACTCTCTTTCTATCTATCTACCAATCTATCTGACTTTCTATATGAAGGGAGTTAATATGTGTAACGTAATACAGAGTTAACTCCCATATATTTTAAAGATGTCTGCCTTCTTTTTTGGTACAGGTTTTAATTATTTTAGGGATAAAAATAAATTTCAGAGAAGATAATGTCAAGAGAAACTAAGCGATGTAGTTTTAAACAAATACAATTATCTTTTTCGGAGCAAAGAAAAAGCAACAGACACATGGTACCACAACTAATGCCGTATCTACTTTACAATAAAAAAACACGTAAATTAAGAAATTAAAAAATAATAATAACGTTATACGGCTTGGCGTCTCACTGTCTCTCTTTGTCTTTTTCTCTCTCTATCTCTTTTTTTCTGTAGGATATTTGTTCATCCTTATTTGTAACGATGTGATTGCATAATGTACATGACCAGATAGTTTATATAATCGATGAAATACATTGAAATTCTAATCTCATCACGTGAATAACATTGAACGAAAAGTTCTGTAATTTAATGAGCAGAATTAAATATTCATTTGATAGATGAAATACTACTTAAATCTGATGGCAACAATTCCACAAAATACATTTATATACGCATACACAATACTAGACTGTTTGAATTACCATACTTGGATAGTTTAAATTACTTACAGAAGAGCTTGTATTATTTACTGGAGCGTTTAAATTACCTACTGGAGAGTTTGAATTACCTACAAGCCACTATATTCGAGTGTCTTCGGTCTCTCTGTAAAAGGGTTTACCATGACAACTTGAATTGAAGATACTTGTCCCTACGAGATAAAACCTGACACAATATACGAAATAACATAGTATTCAAAGCCTAAATAAAATCCCCTATATATTGCCTCATACGAGGAATGGTACACTTTCACCAAGTAATGTTACCTCAAGTAACAGCACTTAACTTGATATTCCACCAAACTAGAGAAATTCTGATCCCGAAATCAGGTAAGACCAAGAGACGACAAGAAATATATACTATAACATAGTTAACTTGTCAATTGGAGAGAGGAAAACCAATGTACTTACCTTCTTTACTAAATCAACGTTTGACAGGTAAATGAGAACTCTCATGAAATATTCGAATTCTATGTATCTCATATAAAGATCAAGTGTTAGACCCAGGAAGGGCACCATTGATTTCTGAAAACTTAAAATTATATATATATATATATATATATATATATATATATATATATATATATATATATATATATATATATATATATATATATATATATAATATTGTCGTCCTCACATACGTGTTTTTGTTTTGAAAACCAATCAGTGTGACTAGACACAGTTTACCCATTCACCTCATAGTTCGTACCCTGGATTTTAGTCAGCACTTGAAATCTCAATTTGCCTACTTCTGAAATGTAATATATTGCATATCAGATTTAGACGAAGGTTTTGCATTTATTTTATTTACTTACGCGTCTTGGTGATTCTTAAATCAAAATACTCTACGTATAGAGCATAGAATAGTTATATTAAATATTGCAATCAACACTCACGTGTTTTTTCTTTTGATATCATATCAGTGCGACCATTTAATCACATTGGCACACCGAAGTTAAGCGACGTTGAGTCTGACCAGTAATACAAATGGGTGACCATTTAGCAATACCAGGTACAGCGTGTGCTCTCCGCTTATCCCCGCATTGTTTCCAGTCGTTTTGGATTTATTCTTGATACCGGAATCAAGCAATGCCGATGCAGTAGAGGTATAGTTGGGATTGCGCAACCTTAGCTTTACAATTACACGTGCAGCAACCCTTTTCATGAAGACTGAACAAGGGTCATGAGTATGACTAGACACATCTTACGTATTAACCTCGATATGTGAACATTCGAACTGTAGTCACCACCAATCGTGAACACAAAACGTTCTTCCTACCTCACGTGACTTGCCTGCTACAAGAATGTAGGATATAATATATCGTATTGAAACGATTATATTATTCATCATGCACATACCTACACATATATAGTCTGAATGACCTAGTAGGCACCAGCCTCGAGTGTCATATATATATATATGTACTGTTATTTCAATGAATAATACACCATAGTTTTTTTAATACGCTATATCTAGTTAAAATGAAAGACACAAAAATCTGTATTTGTATACATAGTTTGCATAACTATTTATAAAACAGTTCATAATCCTATTTGCCTATATACATGTATATATATATATATATATATATATATATATATATATATACAATAGTTTTTCGATATTACCAGTAATTACATAAAGTGATTAAATAAAATAATATATTATTAAAACCTTTCTTAAAATATCCCTTCATTAATTTCCAAGGAAGGTAATTTAAATGAAACTAACATTGCTCGCTAGAAAGACAGATATACCGACAAGGCATAAGCAAGAAGAGATAATAGAGAGGTGAGACGCTGCTTGCTTGCTTGCTTGCTGCTTGTTTGCTCTTTCTCCCACCGACCCACCCCTCTCTCTCTCTCTCTCTCTCTCTCTTTAGCGACGCCACATTTACTTTTTGATTGTTTTTAAATTCAATGATTGCAATGATCCCGTTTCGCGATTGTGTTCAAATGTTCCGCTCCAGGTGTGTCGTTAGGGGGGACTAACTGGATTTTCAACTATGTGCCATCTATTTCTTAATTGTAATTTTTTTTTAAAAAGACACCCGCCTACAAACACTATTGCTCAGGCAAGTAAATTCATTCTTTCTTTTCATTTCGTAATGGTCTTATTTAAAAGATTTAGCAATTAGTATTAAAATTACTAAGACATAGTATCTTTATATATAAATGCTAATGCTAATCTATTCATATTAGTAGGTACGTGCAAAAATGGCCGTCGCTTGTACTGACTATAGTTCTTAAAAGTGTATTTTATTAATTTGTTTAAGTAGTTTTTGTTTAACTTTTTATTGTGTTTGAAAGATAAAAGCATTAAGTTAACGTCTAAAAGGAAACAAATGTATATTTACGTGTAAAAAATAGAATGGAAAATGTTATCAAAGAAGCGAAAATCTACGTAAAACTACAGATTCAATAAAACATGTGTAATATTCGCTGCAAAGGTAAATATCAGTTTTCTGGAACTTTTTCAAAGATAATTATTAAATTAAAGTCTTAAGAAAATGAATTACAAAATAATTTACCTCTTCTTTTTTACTAGAAATTGCTTAATTATAAAAACAAAAGTCAAAGTTAGCTAAAAACATGTCCGGAACCTGTGTTGTAAATGTAAACACATAATACAGCTGCCGTAATAGTTTTTATTTTAAATTTACGTTACGAACTACGTTAATTTTATGAATTATTTTACATGATGATTGATTAAAATATTGAACAATTACATTACTCTATTTATACCTTAAGAATTAATGTAATTTTAAATTACATTAATTCTTTAAAATTAAACTACTAATTTATTTTTACGACACATGTAAGAATTTCTTACATGTGCCCTAACGATAAATTATATCATTTCTTTTTAAATAACGCTAAGAGTATTTTTGTATTTTAAGTGTGGAAAAGTAAATTAAAGTCAAAAACTTCACTGACAATATTCACTGAAAAAATGTTAAAACATTAAAAATTAAATAATTTTTAATGTTTTAATTAATTAGTAAATAAATAAATAAATAAATGGAATTCAATTTTGAAAGAAAATGTCATATTTGAATTCTATTTATAATAATTGTTTTAAAGTTTTTAAATAATATTTATTAATGAAAAATTACAAAGAAAATATAAACTTAAGTTTTATTTTTCCATGGAGGAAACGCTTCACCGCGTTTCTTCCTGATGATCATGGTACTAGATCCGATTGCGGATGTGTTAGCCACTGTGAACTGTAAGCAGGGTGTACAAATTACTGATAATCAAGGAATGATAATTAATTCACCGTGACCATAGTTTTTCAGTTTATTTACCTTTTAACGCATATTACTTATAGACATCTAAAGAAAACAAAATAGTACCTAGAAGAAATATTAAAATTATTTTTAATACGTTTCTATTTACTTTGGTATGCTAAAAGTACATGCATTGGTCAATCTTAATAGTTGTATCTACCAGGCGTTGACCGGGAATATTTTACTTTCAGAATCGACTATCTATTAGGAAATGTTAATGTTTCCAAAGTAATTGTTTTTCTTTTTTTCGTAAGAATCGGTAACATATTTGAAGAATTCTACAATTGAACTCTTATTCTAAAGAGACGAAATTCACTTATTATGTTTATCTTAGGTATTTAAATAGAAAAAGACGCTACCGAAAATAAAAATCCGTTAAAATTGAATTGTTCTTTTCTAGAATAATGGCATTTTGTTTGTATGTTATGATGAAAACAAACATGGCCGACACTCAAAAAAATCGATTGTAATAGTGAAGCTGATACAAGCCACACGTGAAATCAATACTACTTTCTGTGCAAAATAAAATGATGTCTATCATAGTAAATGTGTACACCTAAACCAAACTCTCGTCGTCTTTGGAACACACACATTACCAGGGAACTGCTTCTCCGCAGTCTACAAAATGCTAGTCTTTGCGTCCAATGTGAGAAAATACTCGTCGAGCCGTCCTCCATTCCGTCCTCCTCAAATACAGCCCATTTTACACATTGTGTTCAATCCCCTCATAATATTGTTCATTGTCCAACTGACAATCTTATCAACGCTTATCCTCGAGTGGCTTTTGACCTTGTTAAGTTGTGACTCATTAGTATTTAAAAAAATTCAAACTGTAATTTCATGTCAAGTAATTTACATTGAAATGAGTTTCGGGATGGACCAATTGTCCACAACTTAGATTTACTTAAACACTGGTTCAATGTAAACACGGAAAGGAAGAGTAATCATAAAAAGCGTCTATGCTACACGCGGACAAAAGACGAGCACCGAAAAAAAAACATGACCGATGTATTATTCAGAAAGGGGAAGGAACCAAACTTTTATTATGGTTTGTTTAATGTTAAACCATGATACAATTAGATCGGAACCATCATTAGGATAATCGCAAATTATAAACGGAGAAACTAATCTGGAAAATAACACTCCAATCGATACGTCATAATAATAATAATAATAATAATAATAATAATAATAATAATAATACTACTACTAATAATAATAATAATAATAATAATAATAATAATAACAACAACAACGCGGATTTCTGTATAAAACAAAGTTAGTGAACGACGTGTAACGAACGAGCGTGAATTACAATAACAAAAAATAACAAAATAATGTATTAAAAAAAGCGGGAAACCCTTCAGTGGAGATGCTTATTAATTGCCACTCGGATTTCTGTATAAAGTTTGTTATTTGGCGGCTTGGTCCTTATAGTGGATCGCTCACTATTGAAATTGTTGCAGCTGGTAAGTTATTTGATTTAATTGCAAAGCGGCCTCGTTTATTATAAAACAAAACGAATGTAATAATAGTTGTAGCAGTAATAATGATAATCATAGTAATTAATGATGATGATTATAATGCTAATAATATCAATTATCCCAGCCGCGGAGCAACTGACATAGGGGGTTAAGAATCTCAAGCAAGTCATAGCGAACCCAACATCTCTAAAGATGGCAGATACCTGATGGAATGCAAATGCAGTTGCAAATGCCAGGTTGACATCTAGCAGAGTGTAAATGGTTTAACTGCATTTCATGGGCAGGATTGGGTCGTCAGCTTAGGATAGGAACCCTCCTAGAGATTCTATCTAAATAAAAATACTAAGGAAGGAAATCTTTTCACAAACCATTCCTCATATTATTTCAATATGAGTGTTCAAAATTATCAAACCGAAAACGACGTATGTGGGTCCAGAATGTCAAGTACAGGCCTCACGTCCGGCGGGGAAACGAACGAGGCTCATCAAGTCGTCATCCAGCGAAACCCTCGAAATACTAACACTAAAACTAAAAAATAATTGGAATAAAGCCTTAAATAGAATTCTGATGAAATGTTACTTGAACAGTGATTCTCCTAAGCAGCGATATAGACAGCGAATGCACCAAAGATGGAATGTGGTAGGCCTGTTGTAACTATCAGAACCAAAA
The DNA here is from genome assembly GCA_963556195.1 of Sepiola atlantica. NCBI lineage: Eukaryota > Metazoa > Mollusca > Cephalopoda > Sepiida > Sepiolidae > Sepiola > Sepiola atlantica. The sequence continues at coordinate 95,831,356 of OY744520.1, forward strand.
AGTTGCAGGACAATCCCGGGTTATTAGAACTAATGAATGGTAATCTGCTATTGAAATTGAAGAACTAAAAAGAGAAATTGAGAGTGAAGACTCAGACGAACGATGAAAGATAAATAAAATTGATGTAGTTGAAGAAAAGTCTATGGTAAGAACAACAAACTCTAACAGCGAACATAGTGTAACTAATGGTAATAAGGCGATTTCTACATATGCAATCGTAAAACGTATGATAGAACATGGGATGACATGGGAAGATATTGATGTTTTCAGATTGTTAGACGAGAAGCTAGGAGCTGGCAATTTAGAACAGCCACCGAACCTGCGATTTGTCAATAGGAAAAGACTTAAAAACTGTCACAACCAAAGTTTATGATGTACTATTTTTACTAATAAATAATCTTGATCAGTGTAATAAGGTTATTCAAGTTGCTGCCAATACTGTATCAAATCAACTCGGAGTAGAAAAACGGAAAATAAAGTAAAGAAAAAGGACTGGTGGAGGAAACGTTTAAATGGTCAGATAAAACAATTAGAAAGGATTTAAGTAAAGCGCAAGCTGTTGAAAATGAACTCAAAACTCAGAGTGCTAGTGAGAGACTAATCCGTTAGTTTTACATACACCGAAAAGGTTTCAAGTGTGTAATTGAAGAACTAAAACAGCGGGTCGTAACTAAGACTGCCAACGTTAGACGTTACAGCAACAAAATTGAGCAGTATCGACAACACAGACTGTTTGAGAACAACCAGAAACTCATTTTCGAACAACTAGAACGAATTGAAAGAGGGAATGACGTTATACCTAATGCTGACCAATCCAGTGCATTCTGGAAAAGCATTTGGAAAAAATAAGTAAAGCATTAAGATGATTCATAATGGTCAAAGGTAGTGAAAAATGGTGTCTTCTAGAGTAGACGACAAACGAATATAACAGTCACAGTTGAGATGCTGAATGAGAGGGTTAAGAAGCTTTCCTATTGGAAAGCACCTGGACCTGACAGAGTTTAAAGATATGGTTTAAAAACCTTCCGGCTCTTCACCCACGTCTTGCAGAAATGATAAATGGCTGTTTTACGACAGGAAGCTTCCCTAATTGGCTTACAAAGGGCACCACAATCTTGATCATAAAAGATAAAACAAAAGGGGGTGAAGTGACAAACTTTAGACCGACCACTTGCCTCTCAGTTATGTGGAAACTTTTCACTAGCATATTATGGTCATTTGGACCAAAATAATTTGCTACCTGCGGAACAGAAAGGCTGCCGAAAATGATTACAGGGTACCAAAGATCAGCTTCCGATCAGTAAACTGATTCTGAGTAACTGCAAACGAAGAACTACCAACCTTGCCATGGGGTGGGTGGATTATAAAAAGGTGTTTGACATGGTTCCTCATTCATGGATACACAAATGCATGAAGATTTTCGGAATAGCCCCCAACATTTAAACAGCTTTAAAGAAGAGCATGGGGAATTGGGAAACTTATTTAACTTCAAGATGTGTTTCATTGGGTAAAGTGAAAATCAGGAGAAGGATTTTCCAGGGCGATAGTCTTTCCCCTTTGCTTTTTGTCATTAGTTTGATCCCAATGGCACTTCTCTTACGCAATGTGAAGGCAAGATATAGTCTTGAGAAATAACTTCCTACGGTCAACCACTTACATGGATGACTTTAAGGTTTTTGGAAAGAATAAAACCCAACTTATAATAATAATAATAATAATAATAATAATAATAATAATAATAATAATAATACAACGCTTATCAATAAGAATTTATGCGACGTTTAATCATGAGAGAAAAGTCAAATGAAAATCTAATAATCCTAATTGGGGGGGTATATAATTTTGAAGATGATGTTTTCTTCATTTTATTTCAGTTCAAAATAAAAAAGAAACAAAACAATGATTAGATTAACGAGAAACGTCATATTAATTTGTTAATTTCCATTGTTTTAGTCATGTAAAGAAAAAAGAAAGAAACCAAATGATGAAGTGACAATAGAAATGTTTACCGTGTTTGTTTCGTTTCTGAAAATCGCTCACAAATCAGAAGTTGTTTAGTACTGAATAAATATTGATACATTTGCTAAAGATATAAATGTTAAATAAAAATAAAAATTGGCAGAGAGATAAATAGGAACCGCCCCTTATCCTGAAAAGGAACATGGATTACTTACATATCTGTGTGTGTCTCTCTCTCTGCGAAGGCTTTTCTAAATTAGAATTACTTTAGCAAGTGCTTAAATATTATTGTATATGATAGGAATGTTACTTTTATTTTAGGCACAATCTTTTAAAGATAGGTTTTTCTTTATTTCATATTAATACGCAAATTCTTGATGAATTTGGAACATATGATAAGAAAGGTAAAATATGATAAGACTATCGTTTAGTAATTTAACTAAGGTAAAGTTTTTAGTCAACGTTACATGTACGATCAGGTCCGCAGTAAAAGTAATTTTTCGGGGTGTATATGACGACGGGTATATAAAAACTAAAAATGTCATATTTATTAAAATTACATAAACATGTATGATTGATTTTCTAGCCGTTTTGAACTCTAACGCATTTTATTCTCATCGACACCTGAATCTCAGAAGTGTTTCTGCTACAGATAGAATAGGATATGTAATCGATGAAATGTCTTGCAAATTATTATCAAAAAGAATGGTTTATAAGAATCACACATTGATTTTTCAGAGGCATTGTTATTCAGATCTAATTTAGAAAATCTGATCCACTTAATTTTATATATTAGATAATAATATTCTATCTCGCTTTCCGTCTCATCCCTTTTACATATTTTTCACTAAATATATACAGTGTGGCTAGACAGGCAGATGCTTTGGATTGATTTTGAAAACGGATCGTTTTTAACAGTCCGAAGTTTTATCAATTGTGCAATCCTCAAAATCCATTATGCCAGAGATTCTTACTCTTTATAAACAATAGAATCTACTAAAGAGTACTCTATTTATTTTAGCAAATAAACTTGCATTATCTATTATGACTACTAGCGATTTCTCATGCCACACTGCTCAAATAAACAAAGAATAGTGTGCATATATGTAGTCATTTGCAAACAAATAATATATATATATATATATATATATATATATATATATATATATATATATATATATATATATAAATATATAAATCTCTCTCTGTAAAATATCGGTCGTTCATCTTTATATATATAATATATATATATATATATATATATATATATATATAGAGAGAGAGAGAGATTTTTTATCGATTGATTATTAACACTATAAATAAGTAAAAAAGCAAATACCATAAACATAATATAACATTAATTCATATATGCCCAAAAAAGTAGAGTTAAATAAGTATTTCACTTTATAAAATTTGTGAGTGAAAAGCAAAATGAATGTTTCTTTTTTTCAGCTTGACTGGGGAATTTTCTCACACTGATGAAGCCTCCTAGTAAATACATTTTGTATATCATAAATATATATGTTCTTAAAATATGACGATATATTATTTGTAAATAAAAATATTTTTGAAGTAAATATATTAATGTATTCTCTAAATAACTAAGGTTTATATGATGTTAACTTAAGAGCTCTAGTCGTACACTATAAGGCTACAATATAACACGTTATATTAACTAGAAATGAATTTATATTATATATATATATAATTAATTCAAATAATCTAAGGGTGAGAGTCGTATTTATAGCTGTAAATATGTATCACCCTTACATTAGTTAAGTTATTATTTAAAATTGTCGTAACAGAATATTTTTATGAAACAAACTAAAGAAAATACATTTTTTAATTGTAAAAATCATGCTGCAATGAAACAAAACACAATAGTTAGGCAGAATTAAGTATCGATGTGTTAGACTCAATGCTATGCGAGTCTAAATTTTGAAATCTAGATTAAATGAGAGAGATTTATGCATTTCAGCCAAGAGAAACTCGAATCCGTTAAAAAGAACTTCTAAACGAAACAGGTAGATACAATAATGGACAACGATACTCTATTTTATTTCTCTCTCTCTCTCTCATTCTCTCTCTCTATCTCTCTCTATCTCTATCTCTCTCCCTATCTCTTTCTCGAAATAAGTTTTTTCTCGAATAAACATGTTGCAGTATGAACTAGTTCCTGTTAACTATATTTCATTCACAAGTTTTTAATCTAAAAATAAGAAAATCATTATATACACATAATATCTGCATATATAGCGTGTGCGTGTCTTTATAGCGTTATTTAAAAAAGGATGTCTACCAACTTCCTGAAATAAAAATGATTCTAAAATTATCGATCCGATAGAGTTAAGACGAAAACAACCCAATCTGCATTTTTGTAATAAAACATTCTCTGATAGATAATGCAATATATTATCACTCACTTACAAGGGCATTGCAACAATGTTAAAAACATATACGCACAATACAAATCAATTATTCAGGTTAAAGCTCTCTCTCCTTCGGTGTTATTCTCACAACGTTTCGTCCAACGTATCTTCAGACGTCCTTCAGGGGCGTCTTATTGAATTCATCAACCTTTATGTCGTTAGCGGTAATCTGTTCGTAATTCGAAAATAGAAATCTTAAGTAAGGCTACAAAAATTAATACCAGAATTGTCCACATAAACCAATGGCACAACGGATAAGGTACTAAGTTATAATAACTCATAATTTACCGTCTTCTGGAGGTTGAAGATTCAATGCATAGTACAGATGATACTGCGAATGTGATTAAGAATTGTTTAATACTTCTCCCCTATCCTGGATGACAGGACGAGAACAATCTAACAAAGAAGTTTAAATAAAGGGTTTTGCTTAAAATTCCGTTCAAATTACTGAGTTCTACAAAAAGTGTTCCCTGATTGACAAGGCGCACTTGAAGAAGGTTTGAGATTATATCGGTCGATACTGTGTAAGAATAACATCCAAGATCGAAAAGTTGTCCAAATAATCTAAATAATACAAATTATATATCCGCATCTAAATAATTCATGTTTAATAATTTATTCTCAGAATAGAAATTTTTTTTCATTCTTTAGAGTTACCTCCCTTCTTCTTTGCATTTTAGGATATGCGAATTTAATTACAACTACTCAGTTTCCTCTTTTTTTCCTTTTTTATTTGATTTGTTTCTTGTTTGAACATCTTGAATCTTGTGCGGTCACCCGTAACGGTTTTTGTTTATATTTTCTGCTTTTCCGCATTCGACCTTGACGAACGGCCAACATTTCTGAGCACCCAAACCATTCAACGTATTTGCATGCATTGTGAATTTGATTAACGTATCTCTATTTCAAGGAAGTAACTGTATAACTTTATATATTTTAATTCTCCCAAACAAATAAACCGCTCCTCAAGAAATTTAAAAAAATAGTTTAAGCATGATATTTGCAAATAGCATCACCGTGTGTAATTTGCTAAACAAATAATCTAAGGTGAGTAATAGTTTTAGAATCATTGTTCGTAATTTATGTAGAGAAAAAGAAACTTCAAATAAAAATGTTAGTAATACTTACTTAATTTCGTATTCACACATATATAATACTTTCCCAAATTTTAATGAGTGGCTTTTCACGTATTTTAGTCGTCAATTCCAAAACTATGTAAAGTTATGGAATTATATAGAATTGTTAATAACTGATGTAATAGTTTGCGGATATGTCAAGTATTACAAGTGTATATATCTGAAAAACAAAATGTCCGAAAGTAGAAAGGAGGAGTGAACAAAATGCATAATCAAATTTATAACGTAAGAAAAAAATAACGTAATTGTTTACAACACAATTCCTATTCATCTTATTCACTTGTGACCTTATGAGATCAGAGTAAGACACATTGTCCTTTTTTGAACGTGATACAAAACCAGCTAGCCGAAAAGTGGCACTCACGGTTTGGAAAAACTCAAAATAACGTCAGGCAAGAAGGATTTCTTATTTAATAACTCCGGTCAGAAAAGATGAAGTGTAGTATCAGAACTGTAAGGGTCGTCATACCTTTTTTTGGTGATAACTTCCTCCACAAATAAAAATAATAGGAATAATATTTACCTGCACAATTAACGGAAGTTTATTTACTGAAATAAACATATTAACAAATAGAATATATTTCTTTTTGTAATGAGTTCATGAGTCCTTTCTTTAGTTTCATGGTAAGTAAAAAGAAGAATGTCTTTTCTTTTGTTGAAATGTTCATATTGTTATAAATGTTAAGAGAGGCAATAAGTAATGTTCGCCTGTGAAATTGTATGAAGCGCGCGAAAGGGTGAAATGGTAGAGTGATAGTAAGATGCGTGTAACCTCCGGATGAAAGGTCAGTTGAAAGAGAAAGTTTGATGTTTGTGTGTGCTTAAATACTATTTGGATCGGCTCCAGCGAGCTTATGGAGAAAAGTTTAGAAAAATATGTCTTTGGAGAAATCTCATTGGACAGAAATATCACGTGGTGTGCTCCCAATTACGTCCGCTCGTTTTTAGTTGATTTAATATATAAAGCCACATCAGAATTTGCGTGGGCGTTATTTTATATTTGTCACGCGCCAATACAACCATTTTCACTCTGTGCGGCTAAATTGTATTTATTACAAACAACAATTTTTATCTGAATCTTAACCGTGTCAACTGGCACAATACTCCCCCCAGATTGAAAAAAAGGAAAAAAAAAATTTTGTTTTAATAATCACGTCGGGGTCAATAACTGTGGGGGTCGTCATACCTTTTTTTGGTGATAACTTCCTCCACAAATAAAAATAATAAGAATAATATTTACCTGCACAATTAACGGAAGTTTATTTACTGAAATAAACATATTAACAAATAGAATATATTTCTTTTTGTAATGAGTTCATGAGTCCTTTCTTTAGTTTCATGGTAAGTAAAAAGAAGAATGTCTTTTCTTTTGTTGAAATGTTCATATTGTTATAAATGTTAAGAGAGGCAATAAGTAATGTTCGCCTGTGAAATTGTATGAAGCGCGCGAAAGGGTGAAATGGTAGAGTGATAGTAAGATGCGTGTAACCTCCGGATGAAAGGTCAGTTGAAAGAGAAAGTTTGATGTTTGTGTGTGCTTAAATACTATTTGGATCGGCTCCAGCGAGCTTATGGAGAAAAGTTTAGAAAAATATGTCTTTGGAGAAATCTCATTGGACAGAAATATCACGTGGTGTGCTCCCAATTACGTCCGCTCGTTTTTAGTTGATTTAATATATAAAGCCACATCGGAATTTGCGTGGGCGTTATTTTATATTTGTCACGCGCCAATACAACCATTTTCACTCTGCGCGCCTAAATTGTATTTATTCCAAACAACAATTTTTATTCGAATCTTAACCGTGTCAACTGGCACAGAACAGATACTTCACTTTGTTCATCGGTATGTTAGAAAGGTGCAAAAATAAAAATAAATAGTTAAATGTTACTGGAGTCAAACGTTTATTCAAGAATGTATAGTTTTCGGGGAGAAATAATTTAATGTCAGGAAAAAGTAAGGAGAAAGTAAACAAATTATGAACGGTTATAGGTGTACGAATATTAGGCGAATATTAGGCAAAAGTTTGTTGAGATCTAATTTAAAGATACAATCTGCTATTCCGAGAAAGAAAATGTCGTGCGAAAGGAATAGCAAACGTTCGAAATTCGCCCGTTCGTTTAACAAAGTGCGCGTTAATGAAAAAAATGGTATTTTAGGAAGATTGAAAAACGAAAATAAATAGTTAAATCTAACTAGAGCTACAAGTTTGTTAAAGCATTCCGTTAAGAAATTATTAGAGTGATAAAAAACGTAAATTAAGAACAAAATAACTTAGCAATATTTTTGGTTTTATTTTGCTTTTTGTAATTTTACAAACGAGTCGCCACTTGTCAAGGCCCAAATGCCACTCGAGGATAAGGGTTATTGAGTTTGATACGTAGACGCCGAAACACCGAGGAGACTTTTAACGATGGTCGTAACAGGTCACAAATTGATTATTTAAGATGGTGGTTCAACAAGAATGTGTTTACATTAAACGTAGAAACGACCATGTTATAGTAAGCAAGGAAGCAAGCCCGTGGTATTGCGGTCAACGGACGGGCAATTCTAGTAAAGAAACTTTGCTCATGGAAGTTCGGCTTAGTTCTAAGTACACATAGGGAGAAAGAGAATTTATTGACAGTTATTATAAAAATATTAAGAATAATATTTACATGCACAATTAACGGAAGTTTATTTACTGAAATAAACATATTAACAAATAGAATATATTTCTTTTTGTAATGAGTTCATGAGTCCTTTCTTTAGTGTCATGGTAAGTAAAAAGAAGAATGTCTTTTCTTTTGTTGAAATGTTCATATTGTTATAAATGTTAAGAGAGGCAATAAGTAATGTTCGCCTGTGAAATTGTATGAAGCGCGCGAAAGGGTGAAATGGAAGAGTGATAGTAAGATGCGTGTAACCTCCGGATAAAAGATCAGATAGATGAGTTTTTGTTGTGAATGTTTTACGGGGTGAACCATAGAGTGAAACTAGGTCGAGCACCTGTCATGAAAGTAACGATAGAGTAGAGAAAGACTAACAACGTCTCTTCTCTGAAAAAAGGATGTAGGTTGGAGAAGAGGACATCGCCCACTAGATTCGGAGTCGGTTTGGTAATCTGTCAAGGAAAAAAAGGATGCTCTCAGCTGCACATCTTCAGCTGTGGCAATAGTGCTACATCTTAAAATCTACTTGACTTTTTTACGGGTATATACAAAAATAGGTATGATCAACAAGCTTCCATGAATATTAACTTGTGTGTTATGTCAGGCAGATATTGGGTAAAAATATCGAATCAGTCTAACAGTTAAAAAATTAATGACAATCCAAAATAGCAATTTGTTTGGAAAAAGACTGTAAATATTAGGTGAGAATGTGAGGTATGGTATAGGTAGTATCATGGATTACCCCTCTCAGCTAAATACCTATCTCAATTAATTATATTCTACACTTTTAGACGATTACATGTTAACACTCTGAAAAACTTGGCAGAAAGGAAAAAAGCCATTATTTCAGAATTTAAAGTATGGGATAATTTTCGCGTATAAATAAAACGTAATGTAAGCGTTCGAAAAGCCCAATTTCCGGGCCACATTCGCGTTTAGGGAAGTTAAACAATTATTTTTTTGCTATAGTTAATGCCCTAAAATGTTAGAATAGACCTGTGATTGGGGATTTTTCACAATCGCCTAACAAATGTGGAAACACATTTTTATATTCAAGGTCTTAATCTACACATTTACCATTGAGTGAAATGGCTTGTTTCTATTTGTGAATCGAATCTTCTATTCAAAGAATGAGGAAGCTATGCTTTTTGTAAAGGAATTTTCACTATCGTTGTGTAAGCTTCAGAAAGCAGAAGAAAAGAAAGTTGATATAACGTACTCAACTCAGATGTGACTGGAAATTTTGAAAATGATATGGTTCGGAAAATGCATATTTGAAATGCATAACAGTAGATAAATATTAAAAAGTAATTCTAATATAATCGACTGTTACCGAAAGATCAGGCAATTATGTTAATCTGATGTACAGTTATTCTCTCAATCGGGAATATAATGAAAAGTATTAGCAACAGCTCATGAAAACTCACAGACAAGAGAATGTGTACTGTATGGGAACGTTCATTATTAGGGATGAAAGTGTATAGTATGTGACATACAATATGAATATCGTAGAAATTGAATAGTAACAGGACTAGGCCAAATCAAGTTACAGATTAAGAACAGTTACTGGTGAAATGAGTGACAGTAAGAGTTAGGGTTAGCGTGAGAGCGAAAATACCTCCGATCCTTTGTGTAGATGAATGTGTTAGGAAAAGCTGTTTACTTTGATAAAATGTATAAATGTTTTAAAGAGAACCAAAAGAACGCATATTTTCTTAAAACATGCATCAGGAATAAACCTAAGTGGCTTCAAGAGCAGTTGAGTAGAGACAGGTTTGGGTTGGAAAAGTATAATGATCAATGAAGTAGGGCAACAATTTACTAGTACTGTATTCGTTTCTCAGTTTCATGCCTTAATTCTGTTCCCGTGGTGACGTCAGTTTCTATTCGTCTAATACTGACAACCATCCGTGATTTGGTGAATACTCGGGTTATAATGCCGGGAAAAAATGAGAGACTCTTCCTATTCGATTCATAATAAAAATCACAAACATCAATATTTGGGGTTTTAACATATATTATGTTAACTGGTCTTTCAAAATTACAGTTAATTCGCAGGGAAGGGGGTAGTAGAGAACGGAACTATTCTCCATAATCTTAATTCCTAGCTCAAATTACATGCTTCGCCTTCATTCACAAAATCCCTCTTTCTCTGTATAACGTAAATTTTTTCGTTTGTCTATTCTAACTTTCTGTACCATACTCATAAATCAGCTGACATAAAAAGTGTTCCGGTAATCAAAACTACTTAATTTACGAACCCTCATATATATTCCATGTAAAGGATATTGTAAATATATGCATTATGGTAATGTGTTGTATTACTAGACAGACGATCCTATAGTGAAAACCACAAACATTAGTTTTAATATGTGTATCAACTATCAACTCAAATGGAAAATGTTGTTTTTATTACTTTGTTTTGTTTGTTTTTTTCGGTGTTCGGCTGAATAAAAATAATTGTATCTGAAAATGTAGAAGTCAAAATAACCGATAAGTAATCAGGGAGTGTTTTCGCGACACATAGAGAGATTGGATATTTTCGTCTACTATGGCGACGAATGGGTGACGCCTCGAAGTACACCCAGTAACGTATTAGGCCGTTAACACTTGCTACATTCGACACAATCAACTACACCGAAGCTGAACTAAAAAAATAGTCCTTTTATTAAAAATCAAAAAGAAAAAATCCACACAATGTTCCAATGAAACACACCGTAAATAGTCATAAAATCATAACTATCTTTATTTATTTACATTTCAGCGTCTGTTGAATAGGTTTCTTTATATATAGTTTTATATCTTCAGTGGTGAAAGCTGCCAACTCTCAACTAGATGGTTGAAAGTTCGATCCCTGGCTTGGAAAAGATGCTGGGCTAGCCGCACTGAATAGCAGTGATACAGCAAATGTGTATGTGAATGGATGAATATATAAGGCCCCCTTCTCGGGTTGAGTAGTGTCTTTAAATGATTTTGCCTACTGCTTCTTAATGTAATGCAAAGTTCTTTGTAAATAAATAAATAGAGAACTGTAAAAGTGGCGGTCAATGTTTAGATAAAGACATTGTAGATATAACTTCACAGCGCCTATCCAGTGGCTCTGTGATGAGAGCTGGCGACTATCGACTAGATTGTTAAACGTTTGAAAGTATGCATATATATCCTTAAATCTACATTTTCGTAACTTTTTGCACTTTCTAATACTGATATTTAATTCAGTTCGGAATCAAATTTAAAACCGCTTACGTTGTTGAAATAGACGCAAACCCTGCTACATTCTGACATAATAAAATTGAAATGTGATGCCTTGAAAAAATTTACATTAAAATGTTTAAATGTGTCCATAAGTCAGAAAAAAAGAAAAATCCTGCAACTTCCTCTTTAAAAATAACTACAGTTCTTATAATTTTCCAGGAAATTATGTTTTTCTTTTATTATTTGACTTTTGAATTACCTAAATGAAAAAAAAATTTTCATTTATTCTTATAATTTGATTTATATTTGTTTTTCTATTTTTCTTTGTATATTTTCCATTTTTCTATTAGCTGATAAGTGAATAACAAAATAATTAACAACCGATTAAAAGAACTAATTGTCGCTAAATTGGTTATGCCATCACATACTTAGAGTTAATAGTTGGGTTAACAAAAGGCACCAATTGTACCGATTCTACACCCTGTTTCGCGGCGGCAAAATAGACTTTTAGCAAATTCCTTCATTAACACAACCACCAACTCTAAGTCTTGTGTAATAATACGCGAACCCTATCTTGGAGTTAGTGGTTGTGTTAAGGAAGGGTACCGATTATACAGTTTCCGCAGACTTTTACCATGTTAACGTTGTCATGTTCAATCTTTGTTCGTGCTCGAACTGTTGACATTTTGTATTAGTAAAATATGATGCTTAGAACTGTAAAGTACGCCATGATGTTTGTAATATTGCTTTGTGCCAGTGCGAAATAAGTAATGTTAAGCCTTAAACTTGCAAATTTAAAATCATTTTGGTTCAGGTGTGCTCCTAAACAAATTGTAAAGCGATCAATTTCTATATCAGTCACGTAAATTATTTAAAGTAAAATGGATTTCGACATTACTCCCAAACACCATTTTACTAATAATCAAGTTTCAGTAATAAAAAAAAAACATTACAAATCCTAGGTTATAGGACATTTCCTCGTACATGCTAAACGCCGGATGAAAATTGACCGGAAAAATATAATCACCATTATTATGAACCAATTGCCAAATTATGCTGAAATCAATTTCACTCAACATAATTTACGTGACTGAAATAGGAATTAAGAAGACATCAGTATTTCCCGGCGAGAGCCACTATTCTAGAAAAGAACTGATTTTGTTCAAGCCTTATTGCATATCAAATCAAAGTGACGTTGACTCGAGTCCCTATTAAGTTTCTTCCCGGCGAGAGCAAAGTTAAACACCAGGTCGTTTTTATGTAGAGGTATCCAGCTCTCCAGAAAAGGACACTCTGGATTGAACATGAATAACATTTGTCCAAGTCAAGAAGGACTTCAACTCCTCCGACTGAATACAACAAAAATAAAGAAAGTGTAGTGTCAGAACATCAATTTCTTTTTTTTTGGTAGCCATAAAGCCAACTTTAATTCGAGTCAATAAATAAAAACACCCAATCAAAACCTTATCTGTACTAACAGTGTGAGGTGTAAAATGTATCGCCATCAAAGATGTCACAATTTCATCTGAGAATATAACAAATACTGCATCGCCTTTGTAGTATTTTCGTGTTCTCTCGGTTTGACATGTTTTATTTATCGCCATGTGCTTTCCTCAGCCCACTCCCGTTTCTGAGTCAGCACTTCTAACAAAATCGGATGTTTGATATTGCAATAGCTTGGCGCGTGTGGCCGAAATCAACAGAATTCCATTCTTCCTGTGCATATCTCATTTCGCCTAGCAACCACATCTCATCAAAGCGTCGTATCAGCAGCACCTAACCCAACTGTATAAAAAGGCAGCGGGTCTTCGCTCAACAGGTATCAGTGTGAAACAAAAGAATACATTTCGACCAAGATAATCATCATCAGCATACGGTGAAGAAGCATAATTTTCTGTCGATTCACTGAATCATGAACTCTCTCATAAGAGGCGTATAGTTATTTCCTTGAAACAAATATCAGTTTTATATCTTGCCCTTGTGTTTCTTCCGTTTTATTGTTGTAAAGTTTGTCACGTCTCATACATTCTATTCATATCAATTTCCTATTAGTGGAGGCCATGGACCACTAGCAGATTATCTCCTCATCCGTGGGTTCATCCTCTGCTATCTTTACCATAAGCCAGGTTAACCTTTTCGTGTACCCTGGAACTGAATCGCAATTAATATGCACCCAAACTTGCTTGTCCACAGGTCCGTGTTGAGCCTTACGACACACAAGACTCTCTGAATTCTAGCCCGGAAGAAAAGGCCGTTCGTGTTGCCATGTCGTGATGTCACAAACATACGATAAGTGGTCTTTCTCGTTTCTCAATATACAACGTACATCGATTAGTGCACTGAACTTTCGTTGTAAATTGTATATTAGATTAACACTTACCTCATCAATTCCGGAGTCGATTTACATATTGTTACATAGTTATGGGTTCGTCCTGAAAATAACTCTATGCAATAATTTACTTCCAAGAAGTAATTTACTTGTAAATAATTCAATCAACTAAAATAATACCTTCTTGCTAGCCGACATCGAGGAACAAGGTCATTTCGTTAGCTGCAATTAAACCCACCTGACATTCTTGCTTAATATAATTATCATATTAATTCAAACATTTTTTTCGAAGAGTAAATTTTGTATGTAGCTCTTATTCTCATCTTGTATGTAAAAGAAAGAGAACGTTTATTACGGTTTAAGAACATTGCTTAATTATTTAAGTTTTGTTAAACCATTTTACAGACGCTAAACGTCTGAACTGAATATCCCAGCAAGACACCGTGACATCTGACCGCCACTCATTGTCTTTTAGTCATGTCTGCCGTCATGTCTATCCGCTTTATCCGTTTACGACTTAGCAGGACCAATTTCTTGACTCCCTCGTTCCGCTCTGTTCGAAATCCTTCTTGTTTTCCAACATATATCTCAACAATAAGTACTAGCTAATAGAGACTGGTAAATGTACTCGCGTCAACATTGAACGGTATTAAAAGATGGCACTTGTTACACAAGTAGAATTATAGCACTGTCATTGTTAAATGTAGATAAAAAAAAACGGCACGACATTTTACAGTACTTTGCACTTCGTATTGCACCCGTGCAAGAAAAATACAAATGCAACGTCGTTTTTAATGCAAGAGTAACATATACCAGTCGATGGCTTTTATATACTCATACCATTCATTGGAAAATCAGGAATTCTAGTAAAAGAACTGAGCTGAAATATTATCGTCCCATCACTCTCCTCCTTCTCTTGGCTAAAGTATTTGAACCATTAATAAATCTAGCGATAGTCATCCACATTGTAAATGCAAAATTTATTTCTTACCAATTATTGATTTAGGCAAGCCCGTTCTACTGTGGATATACTAACGGTCACCCCTTTATGCATATACCATATACTAGATAAGGCTAGTTATGCAAGGGCGGTTGTGCCTGATATATGTAAAGCTTAAGACAAAGCGTGGCATGAAAGTCTTCTCATAAAAATTCATTCGTACGGTATTACTGTACGAATACTTAATATGATCAGATCCTTTTTAACCAAAAGAAAGATCCATGTTGTCCTCGATGGCCGGACATCTCAAGAAAAACAAGACACTAATACTGATGTGCCCCAAGGGCCAATCCTTGGACAGTATTATTCTTGATTTTAATAAATGACCTCTCTCGTATAATAGTGCCCAAGATGAGTATATTTGCTGACGACACCACACTCTATCTCGAGACGTGGGCAAAATCAACACATACATATCCAAGACAATGCCCGAATCCTGAGAGAATGACGCCCAGTCTGTAGTAGAATAGAGACATAAATAGATGGCAAATGTTTTCCTTTAACAATTATAAGAAACCTTTTAAACAACCGAGTGGCATGGCTAATAACACCCGACTTGAGACCTATCATTCAAACTCCTCTGTCTAACATTCTCAGGTAACATACATTGGAATAAGTACATAAAATACATTGACTAGGCTGATGCAGAGAAAGAGCCTCTCTCTCTCTCTCTCTCTCTCTTTCTCTCTCTCTCTCTCTCTCTCTCGCTCGCTCTCTCTGTCTCGGCAACGCTAGAAAACTTATCACATTTTCCAGTGTTATATATCTATACCAAGCTACCATCTGCCGATGCCTGGGGTATCGTTGTCTAATCCGGGCTAGTGCACCCCTTTACCTCTCCCTCAATGACAGGGTTTTTAATAACCTTCTAATCTAATAGGTTAAAAAGTATCTACCAAGCTCCAGCCCGTGTTCCATCGCCGCAATATTGCATATCTGTGTATGTTTTACAAGTACTTTAATGGAATGTGCTCCGGTGAACTAGCTGCGCCGATGCTCCCTTCGACGTAAATACTCCCGAACAACCTGTCGGTCAACAAACTCACCCCATAACTGTAAGGGTCCTTAGATTCTGGAAGGTGTTCTACTCTAATAGTTTCTTGCCTCGAACTGCTAGACTTTGAAATTTACGCTCTGCTCCCTGTTTCTCTGACTGTACATGTAGAAATCTAAATACAAGGTGAACAAAGATCCTGCTGCACAACTGTTCACTTATTTTCCCCCTGTAGGTCTGGCCTGAAATTCACAGTAGCCTCTTAAGTCTAAGTGGCAATGATCTTTGTGAATGAAAGTTTTTAAAAAGTGATCTTGGAAATATATAATGATAGTGTCTCTAAATAGTTTGGCGGTGCATATAATAAGTGGGTATGCATATTCCTATGGTTTAGGGACCCACCTTCTAGCAGCATGTTTGCAAATTATGCTCGAGACACCAAAATATTTTGAATGTAAATTTGAATTATATTCTTGTTACTAATATTCTAAAAACTAAAAGCAATAAGATATTATTGTTTCGAAAATTTTAAAAATGATAAATATTTGTTGAGAGAGATTTTTGTTTCGAAAAATCTAGAAATTAGAAACATTCATAGGAAGATATTCTTGTTTCTAAAATTCTAAAGATTAGAAACATTTATAGGTATATGTTCTTGTTTCCCAAATTCGAAAAATTATTAACATTTATAGGAAGATATTCCTATTTCTAAAAAGAGTATAATTAGAATAATTTATAGGAAGCCATTTTTGTTTCAAAAATTATGAACAAAAAACTGATCTTATAATTTCAGAATTATGTATTTCAACAATTTTACATTTGCCCTGAAATATTCATTTTATTAAGCACATGAAAGAGTACAAATGATAAAACTGTATTGATACTAGTTCAACCAAGTGTCTAGCATGTGTCTTTATGCATGCAAAGATAACTATAAACTGTCGGTATTGTATTCTTCATATTCATGTAGTAAGACATCTTGTCTATGCCAAGTTTCTCATGTGTACATTCAGCAAAATATGAAGCTTCTTCATTTCATGCCTGAGAATTAATATGATAAAGTCACACAAACATGTACTTTTGCATTTGACAATCAGACAAGTTAAGGAATGGAGTCACATGATTAGTATGCCTTTCTATCCCATATAGTAATAAAACAATAGGTGCACATAAACACATAAACAACGCCTCAATATTATTCATACAAAGGCTGACACATGTTTCTACAAAATCGGCTCGAAGAAAAATAAAGATGCTATCAACAAAAAAGAGTTACGTGACTTGTTTATAATTATGTCCGCAGGATAAAACCTTTGTATACGCCTAAAGCAAATCCGCACTGCGAGCCTATCGTTTCTGATAAAAAGAAATTCAAACACTCACGAATAAAAGCAGGTACGCAGACCGGTCAATACTCTCTCTGTCTCTGTCTCTGTCTCTGTCTCTGTCTCTGTCTCTGTCTATGTATGACTGACTGTATGTCTGTCTGTCTGTCTGTCTCTCTCTCTCTCTCTCTCTCTATATATATATATATATATATATATATAAGCAATACTGAGAGATATAGAAAAAAGATACAAGAACTACTACGAACTATGTATATGTATATATGTATGTATAGGTATGTAAGTGTGTATGTGTGTGTATATATATATGTATATGTGTGTATATTGTATGTATATATGTATGTGTAGGTCCTGCTATATTGTATGTATTGTATATGTAAACTCTACACCAATATAATAATAAAAAAATAGATTAGTAGAATTTACATCTCGGATCTACATTTGTAAGTATGTGTATGTATGAGTGTGTATATGTATTTTCTTTTATGTGTGTATGTATATGCATGTATATGTGTGTCTATATGATTGCATATTGATTTACTTTATTGTATATGTATATCGTGTATATATATATATATATGCATCTTTATCTATGTGCGAATCTGTTTATATGCGTACCTGTCTTGTGCCAGAGAGTATTCCGCACAACAGCCCCATGTATGTAGATCTGCACCCACATGCATCCGTGTGAGAGATGTGCACCCATGTTCGCTTATCTATCACCCTAAAACCATTTAGCTGTCTTATGAATTCCTTATTTGAATTCAAAATTATTGCGACCATAATCTTACTTGATGCCCAACAGACGAAAAACTAATAAGCAAATACCATCAATCTTTCTAAATTTAAAATCTCTTTATGCGAACTTGGGTTTCTTTTTTTTAAATTGGTAAATAATTTCCTTAAGGAAAAATCGTTTTTGAAATAAATATTCCCCTAAAAGAGCGTCCTAACAAATTTCTCTATAAAAAAATAACCTTAAACTAATAACTTTAGCTTTTAACCTTTTAAACGCCAGGACAAGAAGTCAAGCAAACCGCATCAACAGATAAAATCATTCAATTCAACGAAATATAAACAAATCCCCCCTCCTCCCGCCATAAACATCATAAAGCCTAAAAACCAAGCGAAACCTGACACTCACTCTGATAAATAAATAAAATTAAAAATAGATGTAAGAAGATATATTTAAACAGTAATTTGTATGCGTACATTTGATGTGCGTGTGTATATATCTATGTGTCTTAGTCTGTGTGGATCAATGTTAGTATATATATTGTATATATATCTATTGTGCGTGTATGTGTGAATGTGGATATGTATACTTAACATTCAACCCTCCCTTAGCCCCCTACACCTCAACTGCACCCATTAACCCTCCCCGCACCATCACAAACAGCTAATATTCCTACAACACCCAACAAGAGAAGACCTTTCTTTATCCATCACCTCAATCTATAACAACGTTTTATTCGGCTCTGACTTAAACTATCGGATCTGTATATATATATATATATATATATATATATATATATATATATATATATATATATATATATATATATATATATATATATATATATATATATATATATAACCTGCCGATATTCGTTTAAACCAGGAAGCGATGGTTGTTCGAAATCCTTAATTGTTTATATATACCGAACCATAACAGACAGAAATCAATCCGAACCCTACGAAACGAACAATTCCAGCACCAAACTGATAATAATTCACATACACGATAAAATGGAAGTTACCAATTACTAAATACCACCAACATCTTACAAAAACATTTGGATTCCTGAACAATTTGAGTATTGCTTTCTTTTTTAAGCATTCATTCCCAAATAACATATGCTTTTATTTATAATTTTATTTCTATTTTATTTTGTCCTGACGTGTTTTTAGATAACATCCACCCTAATTTTACGCTCCCACCTCAACAAGGCCCTTATTTTGTTCTTTATTTCTACTTTGTTTTACTTTATAAAAAAATGTCAAAGTTAAATGTTGCCGATAATATTTACAACCACATTATCGGCTTCCCCATCCTCTCATGATAAGAATTGTTCTTTGAAAATCCATGGATTAAGGATATGAGGCTCCTTGCTCTGAACTTTTGATGTTTTAATAAATATTGTATCTTTACAATTCTTTATTCTCATCTATTACCTCTAAAATATATATATATATATATACACACACATATATATTGTAATCTTATATATATATATATATATATATATATATATATATATATATATATATATAAAATATGTCTATTAATCCTGTTTTCATTTTCCTACTTTTCTTAGCGTACGTCTTTGTACATTCAAAGACGAATGCCATCGTCTCAATCTCATGTATACAAGGGCTACAGACAAGTTTCTAATGTGTTTACTTAAAGCAGCAGGGGGGTATGACGCCAAGACATGGAACCAAATTAGAAAAGTAACTTTTTACTACATATATCGCTGTTAATTTCGGTCAATTTTTTATGTTAAAAATCACATGTAATAATATTACAACTTTAAAGAGACATTGACTACGCTAATTAGTTTGATACAATTAGTATTTAAGCCATATTAAAAGAAAGCACAAGAAGGAAGCCAAGACGTTTAATGTTGTTCCTCACTAAATAAGAGAATTATTCTGAAACAAAATAGCTTCTTCATATCCAGGTCAAATTCCAATGCTCTTAACCTGTTTCTTTTCGCGTTTTAATTAACGTCCAACACGAAGCATTTTTATTTGATTAATTATGCCGTTTATGTTTTTAAGTGCATTTGAGAATCTTTTTTAATAAAATTATACATATCTTGGAAGTTATATATGTTTGAAATTTATCCTGTTATTATAATCCAGACTAGGCATAGTATTGGCATTACACACTCACACACGCATATATATATATATATATATATATATATATATATATATATATATATATATATATATATATTAATAAAACTGCTACATAGTTCTACGCACGCATTAAACACTGTTAAAGTAAAATGTTAAATGTTAATACATAATATGTTATATAGCCTTATAATAGTATATGTGTATATACATGAAATAGTGATTGTATATAGTAGGTTAATTGTATTATTTTCAATTTATGCCGAAACTGTTTCATTTATAATTCTCATAAGAATGAGTTAATTTTAAGTGAAATTTTACTTCCAAATGAAATCATTTACATTAATTATGTCGCAGTATCCATTTCAATTTAGAATTTGAAACACAATATAGAGAGTGTTTAGTTACAAGTATTTTAATGTTTACATTAAAAATACTTATTCACTAATCTATTTCTGTATTTGTAGTATATATATATATGATATATATGTTTCCGTAGCAACTAAAACACACTTATATATATATATATATATATATATATATATATATATATATATATATATATATATGTATATATATATAACACTGTTAAATATATACAAATATATGTTTCTGTAGTAACTAAAACACATATGTATATAACACTGTGAAATATATACAAATATATGTTTTTGTAGTTACTAAAACACATATATATATATATAACAGTTTTAAATATAGACAAAAATATGTGTCTAGTAACTAAAACACATATGTATATAACATTGTTAAATATATAAAAATATATGTTTCTGTAGTAACCAAAACACATATGTATATAGCACTATTAAATATATACAAACGATTTTTTCATGTATTAACTAAAACACATAATTATATAACACTGTAAAATATATACTAAATATATGTGCCCGTAGTAACTAAAACACATATGTATATAACACTGTTAAATATATACAAAATATATGTTTATGTAGTAACTATAACGCATATGTATATAACAATGTGAAATATATAAAAATATATGTTTCTGTAGTAACTAAAACACATATGTATATAAGACTGTGAAATATATACAAATATATGTTTCTGTAGTAACTAAAACACGTATGTATATAACACTGTTAAATATATACAAATATATGTTTCTGTATTAACTAAAACACATATCTATATAACACTGCTAAATATATACAAATATATGTTCCTATTCTAAAATTCATAATTATATAGCACTGTTTAATATATACAAAATATATGTTTCTGTTGTAACTAAAACACACCAAGAGTGCTAAAACAATTAGTGACCTGTATTAAGAAATACTCATAAAAAACGAGACTCATCACAATGCACAAAGAACTAAAAGTATTCAAAACTTGTGGAAAATTTGTAATTATCGTCGAACGAAACGTCTCGGGCTAGTAAATTTAGTTTCAATGATATAACGCCAATATTCGGGATTGTAACATAATGTTTAAAATGCCTATATCGCGAATTCTTAGAAAAATCAGGGAAGAGGTGAAAGCATTGACGTGAGTAACGAATTTTGTTTATTTGTCTGCGGTTATATAACTTACGACTAACTGTACTAAATGTCTTCTTCTGTGATGGACATTAAATGTTGTCTTTTTTATTATTGGAACTAAATTTATTGTTGGTTTATAACTACAGTTATTCTTAAATGAATACGTGGCCATCTTTTCAATAAAAACGAATAACTATTACTTCATGAACACACGTGAAATACGCTTATTTCTTTGCCCGTTAAGTACTTCTTTTTTACTGCTTTCTTCGGGTGTGTAACTTAATAATGCGCCAACCGAGGTGAGTCTAAAATAAAGATGTAATCATTTACCCAGTAAAAATAGACGCGAGTAGTGAAACTTAGCAATAAAAACTCGTAAAACTTGCCTTCATAATTATGTAGATAATGCAATAGTTTTCTCTGTAAAATACGCATTAAACTTTTGGACGGCGTTTACCCTGGATATAAAAAGTAATAAGTTGCAGAGTTTTTTTAGATGAGGATGTGGATTATTCAGACTGTCAGACTGTTATTTTCATAGTGGTATTTATATTCACAAGGTTTCGGTCGATGTACCCCCTCCCCGACCTAGTGCATATTTCTTAACCTTCAACCTTCAGAAGATTGCCTATTAAAACTTACTGTTAACCAACGCAATTACCTGTTTAGACAAGGTTATGTTTGGCGAAAAGATTTGAATATAACAAGATAAGAACAGTAGTTCAAATGATGCAAAATGTTCATCAATGAAATGTTTAAGCGCTGTTACTAACTGTCTTAACTTTTATTTTCTCAAACAGGATTAACAATGAATGAAATCTTCAAAAAAGATTTGAAATAAAATACTTCCGAATACAGTATATAATAAAAAGTGTTTAATAACAAGTTAATTTCCTTCAAAATATTCAGATAGGCATTCCCTATTTTGAAAGTCGTTATGACATAACCACTACCTCACCAGCGTTTTAAAATGGCATATCGGTTAGATTAAAAAATGAGATACTGTATCCTCATTCAGCTCATTGTAAATCACTTTCACCAATCAGGTTGTGCTTAGTCATTTAACCATGAATAATAAAATATTCGTGTATCGTTTTAAATCCTGACTAACTTGTTAATCTCAAACAACGAACATTACTACTCTGATAAAATTTTGTGTCCAAACTAAAGTAATCTGGAATATATATTCAAATTGCCTCGCGGCTTTTTTACATAGTAGCCTTGGATCTACCCTCAACACAAACTCTAACAGACCAGGGACTGTCATTGTTGTTGTTGTCGTGCCTCAAGCTTATATGGTCTGCATGAAGTCTCCTCATTGGCCGTAGGTATTTGTTAGCCTTGCAGATCTTTAGGACTGATATCGACAGCAGTAAAGTTCAATGTTGCATACGAAGTTGGAGAAGACATAAAGGAATGGTGGTTGCCTATGTGCAGAAGACACATTGCTACTTTCACTCCATTGATTTGCGCCCCCATGCTGACACGCAATTGCTTTTTATATGCAAACGCAGAAACGACCAGAAAACGACGGATCCTGATACTGACTCGTCGTAAAATTTCATCAGAACCTTTTCTGCCTGATTTTTGTTGTAATACTGTTGGGTCACAGAACTGACCAGAACGTGTGGCCCTTGCCGGAACTTAGTTCTAGACGGTAGAGCTCTGGCATAACCACGTGGCTACTGCCCATACCCTGTTGAGGAAGGTTTGGACTAAGGGTCAGAGATGCTATGGCGGCTCCAAGTTATATTTTATCAGTATGAGGTATGGTCAAGCTCAGTCTTAGCAAGTGCAACTTCCCAAGGATTAAATCCTCTCATTCAGGAGGGGTTGGCTAATTACTGATCACCTGAGGTGTCCTTACCGACGAATGCTGACATATCCCTTCATGGCTACTTTTGTAGAGCAGTGTACCTAAAATCGCTATATGGGAAAGTTCAGGATAATTGTAACGTGGTGATAAAATCGATTATACGAATGTAATCCTCCTAGTTATATCCTCAATATCAGGTAGTCTGAAAAATAGGTTGATTGTTTATTAAAAATAATTAATTGATAATTAAAAACAATAGAACGTAATAGGAGTTAGGATTTTAACATTTAACGATATAAAATTAAAATCAAAATTAAAAAATATAAATTTAAATAAATATAATGATAGTAATGATGATTATAATAATTAAAAAGACGCAAAACAATGAATAAGAAATAGAATAAGAATAATAAAGTATTAATACAATTAAAAATAGGAGGGTGGGAAGGAGTTTCTATCATAAAATTATGGAATATGACGGAAAAAGAATAGTATTTTAATACATACTTGGGTAATGTAATAGACATAGTATCGAGCTATATCAAAGGGTGCAAACAAACTAGGTAAAACGTATATATTTAGAAATATAGAGGAAAAAGATGTTTCTAATGCCAGTATAGATCTAACATGTTGGGAATGTTAACAAAGAGGGAAGTTAAGGTAAAATAAAAATTATTACATTTGGAATAAAGGTTTGTCACAATTTATATTGGGATTCAAAACCTTTAAAAAGCGATGTTCTAGTAGGTACAGGTAAGGCAGGTAGGGAAATGCTACACTTTGAAGTAAAATGGTTAATTATTTGAAGAATATTAAAAGAATGAGGCGAAAGAAAACAAAAAATATAGTAAGATGCCACTGGATCACAAGTCAATCATATTTTTCGTTAAGTAATTGTACAATGGATACGACTTTCTCTCTACATAGTCTGCAATATTTATACATGGACCTATAGGCCCTAACCCATTATATATATATATATATATATATATATATATATATATATATATATATATATAGTTAGGTAGCAAGGGACGTAAATTTGTAGAGAAATTAGTTCTACAAGAGTAAGTGTGGCTAGAGATTATATTCTTAATAGGACCCGCAGTGGAGCCTAAATATGCGGCTTCAGGATAGCTTATAAAAGTTGGCGTATGATTATAGTTTTGTATAGTATCAATATATATATATATATATATATATATATATATATATATGAGAAAACATTACTAAATAACACGGAGTGTTTTTGCATGATAAGACTTTTTTTTAACTTTTTCAATGTCACGAATAGTACATTTAGTATTTCGGTAAAATTGGTGTATGTAAGGTACATGGGTTTACAAATATGTTTTCACTGTTGATTGTTCATTACGATACCAACATCAAAAGATTAAACATTCTTGAAGCGCTATACATAAAAACTAAACATCCCACAATAAATAATGTTAATTAGGAAACTAGTCACAAGATGTTAAAGTGTATTGCATAGTAATTAACGTTTTGTATCCGTTCAGCAGTTATACATTTGAATCCTGAACGAGCTTAGAACGTATTAAAATTCTTAGCCGTTAAGCAATCAAACGTTTGAATCTTACACGCTCTTAGAACGTAATCACACTCGCATATAACATCTCAATTCTGCAGATGCTTTTTTAAAGTTGTAAATTACTAACGGTTATAAAAAACTAACAGTAAAGGCATATGTGTAAAGACACCAAGACTAACAACGCCTGAAGTTGATTTGACAAAGTAAATCGAAAGTACCCGTTAAAAAGAAAAGAAAATAGAACAAGAAAACCACGGAACTTACGTACGCGAATTTGACCTAAATACTAAATGGACTATTAAATAAAATTGAAAAAAGTGTTATCAATCCAAAACACCCTCTGTTATTTATAAATGTTTGCCTAAATCACAATATGCTTCTTACATAGACACAATATATATATATATATATATATATATATATATATATGAAAACATTGTTTAAAATATCAAAATTCGTCCATTTAATTATAACTTTTTTTATTTTTTTATTTTTCTGATAGGCTTTTTTTTATTAAAATCAACAAAATGGGTTTTCGATTATTCGTCGAATAATCCTCAAGTGTCAAAAACAAATGAACAAAAAAGCTGGTGAAATAAGAGAAATTTTGAAAAGACGACAGTGAAACGCGCAGAGTACGTTTTCGCATTGTTCCAGAAAAGACGCTACAAGGATTCGAACCTGGTCAGAAAGTCTTCTTTAACTTTGCAGCCTGCTATTCAACCTCTCGGCTACCAATATAACGTAATTTTTATTGAGGTCGGTGTGTTTCTTTAATATATATATATATATATATATATATATATATATATATATATATATATATATATATATATATATATATATATATATATATATATATATATATATATATATATATATATATATATATATATATATATTTCGAAAATAGACACAGATATAATTAACAAATAGAATAGGGTAATTTTATAGCATTGACATTTTTATGAACACAACATTCTTTATATTTGGAATATTTAGTAAACACTAAGCTCAATGGCATTCATCATTTCAGATAGGCATAAGCGTAGTAGCATCGTCACAGACAGACGTCTTATCAGGTTGGAAAATGTACTATTCCATTTAATTCCTCATTTGAATTATTCGTGTGTATGTGTATTAGAGGACTAACCCCATATTACTCTCTCTCTCTCTCTCTCTTTCTCTCTCTCTCTCTCTCCATCTCTTCCTCTACTCCAGTGTTGTAGGTATGGTTTAAACATGTTAGTTACTATAAAGTTGCTTATTTATTGTCCAATATTCATCCTATTCTAGCCAAATTGTTCCCGAAGCTAAAGCCGCAAATTGCCAAATTATTCAGTAAGTTAACATTGCAACACAACTGCGTCTCGCTATAGGAGAAAGATAGTTCTCTCTCTATCTCTCTCTTTCTCTCTCTCTCTTTCTCTCTATCTCTCTTTCTCTCTCTCTCTCTCATTCTCTATCTATCGCTTGTTTTCTCCGCTGTTTAGCTTTGCCCCTTCATTTCAGGGTTATCATCCGGACTTATCGATTGAGCATTTCGTAAATGGAACGAATGGGGGGGGGGTAGCTGTCGAACGTTCAGACAGACCGCCATTGAAAAGAGTGGCAGTCCAACAACGAAGAAGCTTCACTTTTTCAACTAAATTATTGCCCGCACTGTGGTTATTTACAATTTCTTTGAGCGGCGCTCCTATTGTACCATAACAAATGGTGACATTACGGGCCTTGGCAGTTCGGTATTATCTAATTTCACTGACAATTTTATAAATGACATAAAACAAACTTCTGTTAAGAATATTGAATGTGGTACTATGCGGACAGGAATGAAAGGATTTTAGAACGGAAAATGAGAGGCAAGTTTGTATTTTTTCAAATGCTAATAGAAAAAATATTATAATGTGATTAAGAATTCATATAATTTTTACAATAGAATACGAAATGACTGGTTATCTGGCGCCTGAAAACTTACCTAAAAGAAAGAAAAATTCTGATATGAAACCTCCGCTACGTTGCGACCATAAAAAAGGTTTCGGGGGTCAACACTGAGGGGAAATCTGGATCCGAAGTCCCGAATCCAGACTGAGGGTATATACAGCAATGTTAAGGTATGCGATGAAACTGGAACCATATGTAACGATACTTACTTTGCCAATAGACAATTTTATTGAGATGGATATGCTTGTGGACGCTGTATGGGTAACAGCTTACCTTCCAGACTTATTTACATCGGTTTTACACTAAGAACGCAACTTCATAGTTTCTCGAGATGATGGATGCCTATTCTATCCAAAAATGTAAGTTTATATAATACAAATGATAAAATAAATTATATCTTAATTGAATTACTATTTGAAGAGATGTATATTGCATAAAAGAAAACTTAAAAGATTTTTCTAAATAGTGTGATACTATTTCTCTACGACCTAATTTTATTAAGATGTATCTACATTTTTATGTTGAAAGTACTAAATGTCAATAATGAAAAAATTAATTAAATCTATCATCATTGTTAATCATATTATCTATACTTTTATTTACACATCATGCATTAAAAATATAACGTTGATTTTCACTTTTTGTTATTTTACCTTCGAAGGCGTTTATTTCGTACTGTTGGGTTATTCGACGCGGATTGTATTAGAATGAGGTAGAAATGTAACTTTTAACTTCGACAGTTAGACTACGTATAAGGCGGAAATTTCCACTTTCTTTACGTAGAAAGTGGACATTTCTACTTCGCTTACGTTGAAAGCGGACATTTCTACTTTCTTTACGTAGAAAGCGGAAATTTCTACTTCGCTTACGTAGAAAGCGGAAATTCCCACTTCGTGTACGTAGAAAGCGGAAATTTCTACTTCGCTTACGTAGAAAGCGGAAATTCGCACTTCGCGTACATAGAAAGCGGGAATTTCTACTTCGCTCACGTAGAAAGCGGGAATTTCTACTTCGCTCACGTAGAAAGCGGGAATTTCTACTTCGCTCACGTAGAAAGCGGAAATTCCCACTTCGTTTACGTTGATAGAGGACATTTCCACTAGGGATCTAGAGCAGATATTAAATTAACGTGTCAGATGAAATGACGATAGGGGAAGTCAACGTAGCAGAAAAGTGTTTCTAATTCACTGTTTGGAAAAAAAGAAAACAAAACGAATTACTAAGACTGAAATTATCAACTCTACCGCGACTACTACTACTAATAATAATGCTAACCCCACGAAGAAGTCACAACTAATTAAACTATGTACTTGGTGTAAACAAAATACAGCTGTTTATTGAGTATATGTTGCAGGGACGAACGACTGCCACGAGCCGCGACATAAATCTGTTACAATGAGAATACAAATAATTCTCAATCGTAACGTAACCGTACAAAAAATGTTCATCGTCAAGATTTATAATATGTGTGCGCGTTGTGGGCATAGCTATGAATTGCAAAGGACAATTAAGAAAGTGTTCTATTAATATTTTTAATTTTATCGAAGCAAAATCAGAGTTTGTTTATATTGTCGATTACTAAAAGTGCATCTCGATGGCGAAGCTATTGAGGTTTTCGAGTATTCTTGTTACCTGAGTGATACCATTGGTATGGAGAAAGTGCTTGTGTGATTGCAAGAATTAAGAGTGGATTAAGTAAGTTCAGGGAACTTTTGCCATTACTTATCAGCTGAGCGCTACCACTGTCTACCAAGGCATGTGTGATATTTAATGAAAGTTAAAGCTGAACAGTGAGGACACACGTTGCATGGAGATAAATGATATAAGAATGATACTGTGGATGTTTAATGTGAGTCTTTAATACATGTGTAGTTCTGATGACCTCAGATGAAGATTAAATTTGGACAGGATAAGGAGATGTCTGCCGAAGCGTAGCCTTTGATGTTATGGTCACATTGAAATAATGGATGAGGATTATTGGGTTAGTAGATGTAAGATACGTGGAGGAGTAGGTTCAGTTTACAGGGTAAGCCTAAGAGAAAACACGGGTAAATGGGTAAATACTAGTCTGAAGAGAAAGAAGGATAAATATAGATATGTGCAGAGATTACTTTGGAAGTCAATTACTGTCTAACGCATGCAAGCATGCAAAACGGACGTAGAACCGAATATGATAATGATGATAACTGACTAATAGTTATATTTAATTTTTTAAGCAAATATTTACCCATGAAATATAGATTGTTTACAAAATTTGCCGACATCAAACATATATTTACAACTTTCAAACTTTAACGATATGAAGCATAGATTTAGTATCTCCTTCGTGTCTCCATCTTTTCCTATTTTTTATTCCTTAATTTAGCAAAGACACGGACCTTAGTAACTAAGCAAATCTTAACCGAAATCTCTAATTATAGATCTTTCCACTAACGCTGGTTGTAGATGAAAAATCTTATCTGATCGATGTTTATTTAAACTAAAACATTTTGTCTGATTGATTAGACAGCTAATTATCTTCTCCTTACAAATTGTTAACATTTTCCATGACATTCGTCTAAATAGTACAACTTTCAATATTTCAACTCCAGTGTATTATGGGTGAATATCATGGGAGAACATTTCTTTGTATAATTTGAAGTAGAAACCATTCTTCAAATATGATACTCCACAGTTATTCTGGGCAAATATGACTCATTTTATAACCCTTAACAAACTACACAAATCTCAAATTAGAAGAAAACTAACTGAACGATATACAAATATAAATATTTAATTACCATCATTACTTCCGCCAATGCGCAGGTTATGCTTTCGGTAAAGTTGTTCACTGTGTGTTTGGTTGTGTACAGCCTACCGTCCACGTCGCTTGACCAATGTTCACCAAAGTTAGTCAAAATATTGGTCACGATCTAACTTAGAACGGGATTTTGAGTTATCTAAGTATTATATCAAGGGAAAGGTCACAAAAAAAGAAGTCACTTTGGCTGATACCCTCTGTTCTGTTCATCTAGGAGACCAGCGACTTGGCTATATGGTAAACAATGAAGCACCGCTTCTTTGTAAGACGTTGAGTTTAAACTTGAAAAGTTCAGTCACGGTCGAAATTTTGACGTAATTTACACTTTTGATTGGTTTAAATTATATGTATGTATCTGATGCGATTTGGTAACAGTAACCACCATGCAAATTGTTTGCTCGATCAGATGAATAGTTTTTGAGTTCTAAACATTTCACCGGCATAACATCGGGAATACGTCATACAATATAGAGAAGTAAGGCTCAGATAAGACTTTGGCTCACCCTTCCGTTTTTAGGCGGTTATATGCAGTCCTATGACACACACACATTATATATATATATATATATATATATATATATATATATATATATATATATATATCCTTATTTATTCTGTTATTAGAACCGTCAGTGCAGGGGTTTGTCGAGGTAAACATAAAAATAAAAAGAGGGCTTTACCCCAACTATCTCTTGTAAGTTTGAGACGCCCTTGGTCATTAAGAAAAGTTCATGACCTCACAAACTGCCACAGCTCTCCCCTAAATTCCCCGGAAACCAGGCTATGTCACGTGGCCTGGTATCTGGGGAATTCAGGACAGAAATTTACGCGGTTATACTGCCTGATTGATGCGAATAGTGCTGTTAGAAATGACAGCTAAAGTTACCAAATGTGTTAATCTTGTCGGGGATGGTTCAAAATGTTGAGTGTCCGGTGGCCAATAGAGCAACAACAACGACCATACATCCATATGCTATGAAATCAACAGCAAATTGGATGAGCCTTAGTGATCTAAACTGCACTCTCTTCCGATTAGTAATGTATATTTAAGTGCAAAACCGATTAAATTAATTTAATGAGATTACTACGGGCTGATCAAAAAAACATGATAGGGAATAGGAATTAAAACCTAGATAGTAACGAGATGTAGGTCAGGACTGTGGGTAGACGTCAGAGACTGTGATTGTTGTGATAATTTCAATTTTGCGATAAAAAGTAAAATCTAAAAAAAATATTATTTTTATTTTCAGGTATGCCCATTTAATGAAAGTGTAAAAGCAATGGCGGATTTACGTCGCCGATCGAGAGACGATCGGCGACAAAAATCGAGCGAGAGTTGCGATTGAAGACGGAGGTTCTGAGTTTTGCTTCCTGTAGCGGGGGCTAGGGAGTTGACTGCATCTTTAAGGCAGGAGTGTACACAGAGAATGTCAACATCTAACTATAAGGTCGTTACAAAGATAATGGCCGATTTCACTCACATATATTTATTTGTGAAAATGCTTTCAATTTTTTTAATACTTTGTAAATGACCTGAAACTGTTGCAGATCTGACAGAAAGTTACTGAGACATTTCTTTGTCACGTTTAAGTTAGTTTTTCTCAACAAGTGCTTGCAATTGTTTATTGTCAAGATTACACAGCTGTCCTCTAGCTTTTTGATTTGGGGCTCCCATCTAAACTATGGAATTTCTGTGAATCCATCTCTCCAGACTCTATTGAGATTGGAAGAAGTTTCGGAGGCATTGTGCCCAAGTTTGAATTCATGCAACATAAGAAAGCGAAGATCATGTGTTGGCATGTTCATCATTGATGGTCGTCTATACTTCAAAAATACTTTCTATCTGAACAAAGTTACAAATAATTATTGAGAACACATTATTTATATGTAAAGATTTCCCAGAAATAAACTACAAATCCTCTGTTAAATGACTTTTTAAACACCAGCGCTTCAGGCGGCCATTATTTTTGTAACGACCTAATAAGTAATTTGTAAGCTATGAAAATAACTTTCAAGTTTCGATTATTGATTTTTGCGGCAACAACATTTTCGGGCAACAACATTTTCGGGCCAGTAAAAAATGGGTCATAACGCAACATTAATGCTCAAAGCATCACACATGCGCAAAGAAATACACATTTTAAAGCAGATATTTCCAGTTGAACTTTGATATCAGCTGATTAAATTCTCAACCGCAGTATATAAGAATTATAAAAGAAAAATTACAAGACTCGAACAGGTTACAATAAAGAGAAAAATAATCAATTTCCATCATGCCTAAATACGCCGTTGTGTGAAGGCGAATAAGAATTCAAATCTTACCGACGTTCGATCAGTTGGTCATCGCAAACTCTGCCTCGAGCGGACAAAACATCCGGATGTCCAGCTGTGTTCATTGGATCGCCGGCTAAAAGAATGACCGGCACAATGCCATCGGTAAAATTTGACTGCCAAAGAGAATGAGTAATTGAGGCGATGCCAACCATTAATTCTTCACTTTGGCGATTGGTTGGTAATTTTAGCCGTTAGTGAGAAGAACATAGTTTATATTCAACCTTCACCCGATTTATTATCGTGAACTGTTTCTTATTTCGAATTTATCAATTATTCCTTTGGCAAAAGGTTTATTCACGGCTACATAAGATGTACCTATACAGCGTTATCTGGGAGTTTTTATTTTTACTTTTAGTTTCATTAGCTATTTTTAAATACTGTTTATTTTTTTAGGAACTTTTAAAAAAAATTTAAATAGTATTTTGAAAGAATAATTTAATTATTACGGCATCATTTTGTTTTTTAAATTAATTCAACCCTATAACTAATTTTGCTATTAGTAATGATTTTTTATATATTTTAATAAGATTATTGGATGTAAATAAAAATGTTAATCTTTTAATGCATGAAGATTTTGAAGTCAGAGATGATTTTCTATACGACAGTTTGAAGATTTTCAAATTCTTTTCCAATTTCGAAAGTTCAGGAAGCGAAGTATCCATATTTGTCAATTAGTAATAACAGATTAAAATAAGTGACTTATTTATGACAAAAAACGAAATTAATTCTGGCGGATTTAATTTCGTAATTACATCATATTTTAACTAATATTTTTAAATCTCGTTATAATTTACGCTTAGGCATATTTGATTACCATACAATTAATAGTAAATAAAAAATAATTCAATGTGTAATTAAAAATGTTGTGTGATGCAATACACACAGACAACGCAGTAGAGATCGCTAAATAGTGTTTATATAGAGATATGAGAAATTATCAAGATTTTTAGCATAGCCATTTGATGGAGAAATTATTTGTGTTCAACGTGTCTTGTCATAACTGATAATGTAGTCTGGGTATTTTCCATTGGCCATTACCATTGGCAATGTTAATACAGAACACTGCAGAAAACAAATATTTAATGTTGTTGATTACTCTATTAACTAATCTATTTTTAGACATTTTTCTCGGGCCATTTGTATGAACTTACCAATCCGCTCTCAGTTCTCGTAATCGAGTTACACTGACCCCGCGACCAGGCCTTGTGAATCAAACTCCCTTACCTTATACGTCTACCTTCTATTTAAAAAATATATCTTTCCCACTCATTTCTACTTTTTTCATCTTACCCTTTTTCTCAACCCTCTTAACTACTCGAACTCGACACCAACCGTCCTGGGCATGACATTAAACTGCACCCAGTGAGGCGCCAAAGTTAGTGATCTTTAAACAGGTAGTGTGGAGTCATTCCTTAATGACCACTACTCCCAGGACTACACTGATTCGGGATGCTACTAGCATTCAAGTCCTTCATCTAAATTTACATAAAAACTTTTACAGAATAATTGTTTACAAAATATATGCGTACAAAATAAATGAACGTACAAACCAATAGTATAAAAAACATGTTATGTTTTGGCCATGAAATGATCTAACGAGATAATTAGCATGCCGTAAAACACAACATCCAACCAATCCTTCAACATAAAAACCCCGAAGATGATCGGCGTCTTACTGTATGTGTGTTTACTTATTAGTGAATAGAATGACGAAAAATACTCAACTGGTATCTTCAAAAATTGTTGGGAAGGTGTTACATGAGTTACAGTAAAATGCTTTCAATCTTGGCACAGGTCCGCGTTAATGTGTTCAACTTTACATTAACTATTTAATTTTTTGAAAGTGCGCATGAACTAGTTAATTTTGTTTAAATAACGACTAATGAATAACTGTATGATAAACGTGTCTATAGTTATTCTGCGACCCGAGTTCAAACTGCGTGTTGAATTAAAATAATTTTATTTTTTTCTTCTTCCATTTAAATTGGTGTATTAATTAATTAAATACTATAATAATACTTATTACTTTTTTATTTAGTATCTTTTATATTTACTCATGATTATATATTCAAATCAGCAAAAATAAGGAAACATGTTATATTTCCTTTATTATGTGAAGGATAAAACTGCGTATGTATGGCTGGCAATACATTTGACACAACCTAGCGATAGGATAGGAATTGTTCTCCTCGTCTTTTTGGCTTAGCATCTTTTCTTTTACACCTCGTGAAAATATACTTCTTCTACGTGAAGATATATTTCTTCTTGAAACCTTATTTTCAGGTGTCTGCCTGTTTCCCCCTTTAATTCTCTTGTATTCGCCATTTACTTGTGTTTTTGTTAGTGTTCTCTTTTTAGTCATTTTTATCTATATTTTCTTCTATATTTTTAATGTTTTCTACTTTCTCTCCATGTTTTTCCTTCTTTTTACTCTTAATTTATTTCTTTTCATTCTATTCTAATGTTTCCATTTTTACGTCCCTAAGGAGTCTATGGTTTTCAGTTGAGTTTGTTTGTTTGTGAACACCTTAGCGTCCAGATCGCTTGACCAATCGTCACCAAACTTGGGCCAAATATCAATCATGGTTAAACTTAGAACTGTTTAATTTTGAGACATCTATCTCAACGGTCAATGTGAAAGTCACACTGTTGGTGATAAGTTCGATTTTGTTTACTGTAGAGATTAGTAATTAAGCCCATATCGGAGGCAATAAACTCCCGCACCTCATATTATCTGTGAATGTACCTTTGCTTTTAACCTTGATCAGTTTGGTCATCGTTGAAATGTTGACGGAATTTCCACTTTCGATTTGTCCCAATTTGATGCATGAAATCTGATGCTTTTTATAACAGTAACCATCACGCAAACTTTCAGCCTCATGACATAAATAGTTTTTGAGATATCATTATTTTCTATGGGATAATTCTAGGGGTTCTACAGAAATTCAATCAAACAAAACCGACCTTTTCCGAAGCAGATTTCTGGAACTAGCCAGAAACCAACGAAGCGTGTTATCGAGCTGGAAGCCGCGTAAAGAAATCATGGTATAAGATAATTAAAAACAACGTCAAAAGTAAAATGAGCAAGCCGAAAATAGTTGACTGCTATTTTTAACTCTTGTCTTAACCCAACCCTAACTAACATTAACTAAAGCCTAACTAACCATAAACTAACCCTAACCCTAACCAAACCCTAAACTATGTACTAATTGATTGTTTTCCAATAACCGAGTCCCTTAAAAAAATTATAAAAAAGGACGAGTGTTAGTTTTAATTAGAAAAAAATCGAGTAAAAAAACGAGAAGAGCTGTTTCATTTTTAACCTTTGTTCAAAATAAATACATTCGGGTAAGTTTTTTTTATTATTTTTACGACGGCTCGGTTTTAGTCTAATTTTCCCGGCCATCTAGATAAATTTCATTATATGGTGCAAATTCTGAAAAAGCACGATTTTAAGTAAGGCCCGGATAAGACTTTTGTCCATCCTTACGTTGTCAATAAGAAGTATGTAGTCTCACGACTGATCTATGTTCTTGTATATTTTTCGTATTATTATTATTATTCTTTTTCTTTCTATGTTTCATTATTTTTTTTTCATTTTCTTCTTCTATTCTTTTAACATTATTGTTTGTATACAATATTCTGTTGGTTTTTCTTCTTTTTCTGTTTCACCGCTTCTTCTTCGTCATTTTCTAATTATTTATTCTATCTTTTCCGTTATTGTTTTTGTTATTGATTGTCTTCTTTTTCGTTCACCCCACCTCTCCTTTATAACCATTCTGTCGTTAAGCGCAACACTCATTACCTCAGTTTTATCTCCCCATTGTCATATTCTCTTGTGTCCTCTTCATTCATTCCGAGAGTTTGCGCGCCAATACCATTTCGACTTTCGCTTAGCCATTTCCGATATGGAATCCGCAAATGATTACAAAGATAATGTGAGCTTAATGATGAAATCTGATCAAACTTTACCAATTTCCCTTCTTCTGAAAAAATATTTCTAAAAAAAGCATGAAACAATATGTAAAAGTATAATGTAAAAGTATAAAAGTAAATTAAAAATAAAAACAAATAAACGAAAATCTAAATAAGTCTGACTTTTTTTAAGTATTTAAATATTCAAAAATAAAAACATCAATTTCGTTTTTGAAGGAAAAACAAAAATTGTTATTAAAGCTGGTTTTCAAGCTGAAACTTTAAAACATTTTGGGGAATCATTTTTTCTGCTTTTCGATAAAGGAAATTTGAAAGTATAATTGCTTTTCGTTCTCTGGTAAATGTTTAAAACTGTCACGAGAATAAGAATTTGTTGTATGTTATTGTTATTTTGTAAAGAATATTCCTTTTTTACAATATAAAAGAGTTTTTTGTCATGAATTACCAAAGCCCATGAATAAAAAGTCATATTTGGAATAGATACGTAACACATTTTGTGAGGAATTCAAAGATCAGTAGAATGTTAAATATATACAGTTATATATATGTATATATATATATATATATATATATATATATATATATATATATAGTAAGCTATGAAAATATATTTATGGCAGGTAAGCTACACAGAGGCTCCCGCGTTTCATCCCCCGGGGAAATCTTCAGGCTAAAATTTTGAAGTAAATACTGCAAATGTATACATAAAAAATTATATTACCTTATAAAATGTTATGTGGATACATGAAATAATATATATATATATATATATATATATATATATATATATATATATATATATGCTCTGAATGTTTTAATTAATCTAATCTTCATTGAGTATGTAATTGGGAACTTTTCGGATTCTGTAAGGAGTATGAAATTGAATACCTCCTTTCCTTATAGAAACCCAATAATATATTATATATATATATATATATATATATATATATATATATATATAGGTATTTAAGCAGCAAGATGTGTGTTCATATTATGTGTTGAAACGTTTTGAGAAACAGGGAACAGGTAGGGAAATTCAGAAAGAAACAGTCTGAGGAAAGAAATATTAGAGTAGAAGATCTTCCGACATCTAGGGACTTCTAAAGTGTCGGGTGCGATTTTCCTGCAAGTGGGGTGGGTCGGGGTATATACGTTGAAGGAATACAAGTGCAATACGTTCGTTGGAGCACATTCTGTGGAAGTACTTTTAAAACAAGCACGGCGTTATTGAGATATAGAATAGTGACAGGTGTGAGAAGTATTTTAGTACGGTAGAGGGGGTCCATCTTCTTTGGGACAGACTTGGCAGAATCTTCTATGTACTATTCCACTTCATGTTGTCTGTGAATGGCAGGCCGAAAAGTTTAAATGTTGGAATCCTACGAAGGATGTTATCGGCCATAACAATCGATGGTTGGAAAAGTATCTTATCGATGTTAGAGAAGGGAGCTTTATCTTAGTAGTATTAAATATAACCATCCATTTTTGGACCCAATCTACTACGGACTGGGGGTTATTTTCCAAGAAGCAAGCCATGGCCTTGCAAATGTGATAATTCGATTCGCCCTGCTGCCTGGAATATAGAGTGGTGTCATCAACAAGTTTACTAAGCTCAGACACGATTACATCTGGGAAGTTGTTTATACAGATAAGTAATAATATAGACCCAAGTGTTGACTTCTGGAGCAGTCCTAAATTAGTGTGGTGTTTTGGGGCCAGCAAGATTGACCAACACCGGTGGGTTTATATTTTAAGAGGTTGTATATTGCATAGGTCCGTAGGGGAACAATATTTGAAATCACCTTTTGTTTGAAGACAAAAGAAACTGTGTTGCTTCGAATTATTTTTTTCGTTGCTGTTTTAATATAGACGATATCCTTGACCTTTAGTTAGAGAGACAGGATGAAAATGAAAGAGAGAGAGGATAGTCTCCAGAAGAGCCATACTTGTAATTATGTCTCTTGGTCATTCGATCTTCAGATATAGGACGTATAAATGCAACTATTCAGTTGTTACCATGTCTTCATACATTAAAGACTGCTAGTCATTCTTTTCCAATGTAATTCTTCAAAAATATATTTCATTTAACTTCATTCATATTCTAAAGGTTTTACGCATCTCAATCTGAAAATAACATTCTTAACACATTTTAGTTTACGCATATCTTTTTTCTATAGCCACCATAAAGAGGCAGATTAATTTATTTCTAACTACTCGGATTTTCAATACATTTTTTCCATATGTAATTACAACATGAATTATATAACCTCATCTATAGAAAGAAAATCGGCTTAATATAAATGTCAGTTACGTGGTAAGATTAAGTGTCCTTTCCACATCTCAGGAGGTGCCGTTAAGAGCAGTCTTTCTGGTCTTGACATAGTACAATATCCACTTTGCAATTGAGTGGGGATGAAGCCAGAAATGCTTCTCTGCGCGGCACCTAAGCAGATGTTGCAGCAGTACTCAATCTTAAGGCGTACCTCACTCTTGGGGAGAAGGGGGTGAAAAATCACACAATTTTCCATCAAGCTTAGCAACAAATTGAATGTAAGTCTTACCTTTAAGATCGGGAGTAGGATTCAGTCCTAGGATATTATCAAAGTGAGTGGTTCATTGAAGAGATGAGTCATTATTATCGCTTGGATGAAAACAAGAATCTCAGCGTTGGTGGTGAAAGGTGAAAAATATGGTTTTCAATGTGTTAAGATTAAAGAACACTTCTTACGAATTTCACCACGTGCTCCACATCAAAGCAGAGAGATTCAGCAATATATTTATCACCAATGATCGTCGAAGTGCTGCCATATACAGTAGTGCTTTCCACGTAGATATAAACAAATGATCTCAGAATATTATTTCGAAGAGTATTAATGAAGATCAGAATAACAGTTTGACCTAGAACGGATTCTTGGGGCACGCCAAGTATATGGAATTTGTTTCAGATTTCTGCGCATCAACAACGACTTTCATACACCTATCAGAGAGAAAATAGTTGATGGGTGCGCAAACATTGCTAGATGTCCATTAGCATGCAGGTTTGTGGGCCAACCCTTTCTGCCAGATCCTATCAAAGACTTTTGAGATCTTGACAGCTATTGCCTTTGAAACAAACTACCCATCTAGTGATTTACTGATCGTATGCGATATTAGAGTGAGCACACAAGCAGTTTATCTTGCGTGACAATATCCATATTTCCTATCGCTAAGTAACTTGTTTTACTAGGGTGGTTGACAACTTATTGATTTATTACAGATGCAAACAACTTGCTCGTGGTGCTCAGAATACTTATTGGTCTATACTGACAGATTGCATGTGATAACTTTGCAGTAAATTGCAAAATAAGGCACACAGTCTGCACTTATCCTCCTAACAATAATGCAAAGTTAAATTTATTTTTGTTTTCTTTAGGAGATTTTATAAGTTGATCTAGTTTGTTTGGCGATTTTTAAAATCTAAATTCATTAAAAAAATAATTTTACTTTCTTTTTTGGAAACGAAATAATATTGTCATGTATCTCTTATTGAACATATAAACATATTAAAACTTCGTCCGCATTAATGTGAGGGAATATTGTCAACAATAGAGAAAGCAGGACCAAAAGGGAATTTCACCTTGGTTCTATTAGCAAAGATGCTGACAAAAATAGAAAAGAAAATTATGTTTAAAAAATTAGACAGACTGATTGAAATACCGAAGAACCATTTTTTCACACGTTTCTTTCTCTACATCGGCCAGTAAAGAGACAACCGATGACAGTGTGGATCAAGTGAGCTGGTGTGAGACAGTTGACAGTCTTAACATTAATCGGTAAATATTCTATGAAACGTATTATCAAACCTTGAGGCTTACCTAGCTAATGTTTTGCTGATAATCGTAGAACATATTAGGTATCTACATCCAAACATGAATCAAAGACATTATTATAGATGGGACGTCTTTCATGTTTACCATTTACAGTCTCCATAACAAGTTATGGCATTAAGAAGATTTCTGAAAAAACATGACAAGCTCCTGTCTATTTATCATTTTGTACACATTCATATCTGCAGTAACTTTAATATTGACAATAATAATATGACTTGTCTACTCCAACAAAACTGCTGATGAAGGAAGGTTTTGTCATGACTTTTCCCTTGCTTATGAGCTAACTCAGATTGTTGAAAAACCCATTCGTGTACCTGATGCTCATGGACATTTAGCAAGCCTTCTTGATTTTCTTCTGAAAACGTGTCCTACGCAATGTACATCTACTACAGGGTTCTCGCTAGAAAAGCGGTAAATTTGTCAAACGGTAATTTATTTTTACAATTAATAACTTTAATTTTTTTTAAAAGACTAATATTATAATACACTCACAGATGCTCAGAATTCGTCTGTGAAAATCGAAAAAGTAAATAAGCCAGACGCAATAAAATTTAAACAAAATAAAATTTAAATAATAAAATTTACAACCTAAAATCGTCTGCTTTTCTAGCGACAAACCTGTATATAACTAGACAGGAAATTTACAGCAACTGAAAGAGATATCAATGAAATTGTTCAGCTTTTCCCGTATTCTTTATCGTTTTAGATGCAGTAAGAGCTTTTTTCTAAATCAGTTTAGCCCCTTATAGTCTAATATTCATACCTGTAATATTTTCTTAAAAATAACACTGTTTGCCAAATATGGATGATTTCCTATGCAATTAATTAGGAAATCTCATTACTTTTCAAGTATTTTAGAAAATAGTTAAACTTGAAAACATGTAAAGTTAAGGCGTTTGTTTATGGAAACTACAATATTAACCAACAAATTGTTTAAACTATTACTACGAGTTAAAAAAGAATGTCATCCTTTTACAGAATTGTTTTTCTGAAATATATATATATATATATATATATATATATATATATATATATATATATAAATGAATAATTAGAATTTGAATTATTTGGATTATTCGGACTACTGCTCTTAAACTTTTTATTGGCATTAAATGACCCACAAAGGATGAGGTGCCGTTAAACAAAACAAACTTACACACTTATTTTATTGCTGAAATCTCTATTTCTCTTTCACAAGTTGATGTTTTATACACCATTGCCGATGCATGTATGAAATCCTTTACGCACGCGAGTTGATCGTTTGGTCGCTGCTATCATCTAGATGTGTTCCCGGTTGCTTTTTAACTTGTTGATACGAAACAACGCAGGATTAGTAAAATGACAAAACAGAAACTTCGTATGCGTGTGTGTGAGTGAGAGAAGTGAAATATGTGATAGATACATCTGACTACATCCGAACATGTTTCGCCTGTCTCCCCCGTTCTGTAAGCACGTCCTCTCTCGTTCAAGTCTCGCCGGCTAAGGTAAAAAGGAAGATGGCACATCCCGGAACTCACATGGTTTGCCTAACTTCGGTTTCATTCCCTCCTCTGACCCCCGACCTCAAAAAGTGTCCATTAACATAACTATTACTATGTAACACAGAGTGTTTTATTATTTATGATCTTTATTTATTTTTATTTGATGTATTCGATGAAAATATTTTGAATTGAATTATTTTTTAAATAACATAAACAGAAATATGCTCTTTCAGGTGGAATACTTTTGCTAATATATATATGACGAACGAATATATACTACACTACCACTCCCCCCCAAAAAGAGGTAATACCTAGGGGGATGGTATCATGACGAATGAACATATACTATTCTATCCCCCCTAAAAAGATAATGCTAGGGGATGGTATCATGACAAACAAACATATACACTCTTACTACTCAAAGTAGGGGATAAGGCCTGGGAGCATGGTCTCATAAGAGACCAGATACTACACTACTCCCGAACAATGAGAATTTAATCACTGTAAGG
Source organism: Sepiola atlantica (assembly GCA_963556195.1). Lineage (NCBI taxonomy): Eukaryota > Metazoa > Mollusca > Cephalopoda > Sepiida > Sepiolidae > Sepiola > Sepiola atlantica. Next base: position 95,873,019 of record OY744520.1, read on the forward strand.
ATTTTATGAAGACTACAGAACAGATGCTGGACTACACCTAAATAAAGCGGATTAGGTAATACCTGGGTAGACGGTTTCTTGACAACATAACATACACTACAATAGCCCCTTTGGGTTAACATTAATGCATAATAATAATATAGTTTGGGCTTTCGACAAACATATACTAAATCCCTATAAGTAATAGATTTACATATATGCTTTCTCTCTTTGACTAACCAGCGGAATGAAATCAAACGCTTTAGATATTCACTATTTAATAGCGTTTCATCAGGTGACGGTAAATATTGAGGAAAATATATGTTGTGTCGCTATTTATTATGTGAAACTTCAACTATCGTTACTAGTGCACTACTACAGTTCAAAATTCGATCAGTCTTAATATGCATATGCATATATTCATCCATGCATTTATACACATGCATATGTACACATACATAACTATATATACTATTACATAAAATGGCCAGAAAGATGTCTTCAGCAGTAAATTAATTTATTTTAAATGCGTTTTCCCATTAAATCAGCAATCTATTTTATTTTTCCTATTTTTGCTATTTCTTGTTTATTATATATATTTTGTGACAAACTACTGTCCCCTGACGAAATATTTGTCGAAAGAGATACTGAAGAGAGTTTTCTGTTTCTTTTGTTTAAAAGTATTTCTAAGTTGCATAATTTGAAACATATTTTATTCTATACATATATACATAAATATATGAACATATAAATATATAGGCAAAGCTCCCATATTTACACACACATACTCTAACTTATTAGTATTGAGTAAGGTCACTTTTTGTTCATTTGAGTCACTTAAAGGCGAAGGTCGGAAAAATCCCTTCCAAACAAAGGGAGTGATACCAATTGGCTGATGGAAATAAATATTTAGAGATAGTTGGTTAATTGCTAAAGTAAGCATTAGTTAGCTACAGATTTAGCCTGCAATTGGCCTGATTATTTTCACCGGGAGTGAAAAACAAAAGTTTATGTGTAGCTTACTTGATATAAGTCTATTTTCAAACCACTTCATTCTATTTCCGAGGTCCAAAATGGCAATGTTTTTGGTGTAACCACATAATTATTGTTATTCAGATGTGTTATTTTGTGCTTATCTACTATTAATAATCAAGGCACCTGTAGTAATCAGTAAGAAAGAGGGTGTCTAGGCGTGGTTGGACGGCTGGCCTTACCTATGCACGTAGTCTTTGTAATCCAAGTCGATGCGTGGTCGTCAGAGGACATCAGCTCGTCGACATTGCTATGGCGAACTTTGCAAGCATTATTTAAAGATGCACCACATGCTATAACCCAAATGGTTGAGGTTGAACAACTATGATAATCAGAAGTATTCGATCGTGTGTGCCCTGCTCGAAAAAGTTATCTGCATTCTTTGTTCATTCAATGAAGTCTATTTGTTGTCGTGTAGTCAGTAGCGTTTAACCTGTATCCAGTTTTGAGCAACAGGTGGCATTTTCTCCTCATTTGACGACACGAGACTAAGGTCTATCCTTAAGACTGAGTACTTCCAATGAGACGTGTAGCGGACTTGAGCAGTGACCTGTTCTAAGATAACAACACGATCGTTTTGCCTATCCATGACTAGATTAACCGTGATGATCTTGTTCTAGATAACAATAATGCGGTTGTCATAGGTTTAAGGGAAGACATCGAGTACTGTTTACAATTGAATATAAAACAACACTGAGCCGGGTAAATAACCGATATTCACAGCCATCAGTATTAATATATATATATATATATATATATATATATATATATATATATATATATATTAATGATAGCGAAGAGTTTGCAAATACTAAACATTTAATATATCCTAAAGAGTTAAAATTAAACTGTGAACATAAGGGAACACAAGCTACTTTTCTTGATTTGGATATAAAAATTAAAGATAAAATATTTATTCATAAACTGTTTGATAAAAGAAATTCATTCCCTTTTCGTATCGTGCGAATGCCATATAAAAATCGTAATAGCCCTGTGTATATATTTTACGGGAGTATTATATCTGAATTTCTGAGGATTGCTCGTGTTACTTTAAAATTAGGAGATTTTATGCCCCCAATTTCTGATCTAATAATAAGAATGATTAACCAAGGTGGCGATCAAAATAAAATATTTGGACAATTAAATAAGGCAATTACTCGCCATCCTGATGCTTTTAAATCTTATCAAATTAATCAAAATAAACTGATAGAACAAATCATAGGATATATAAATAAAAATAATGTAGAATATGTATAAACGTATATATAACACATCTACTAATTATAATGAGAAAAGAAAAACAATAAAAATACAGTAGAAAGGAAGAAAGAAAAAAATGTTAAAGAAGAAGAAGAAGAAGAAGAAGAAGAAGAAGAAGAAGAAGAAGAAGAAGAAGAAGAAGAAGAAGAAGAAGAAGGAGGAGAAAAATCGACAGTTATGAACGCCAATTTTAAACACTGGGAGTGGGCAAAGAAGAAGAAGAAAAAGAAGAAAAAGAGAAAAAATTAACGGTTTACTTATAAACGCCGATTTGAAACACTGAGTAAGGAAAAAAATCGACAGTTGTGAACGCAGATTAGAAAAACTGTAAGGGAACAAGGAATATTAATATTTATTTGAGGTTAACGACAACGGCGAGATGGACAACAAAGGAGGAGGAATAGGGAGAGAAGGAGGAACTAAAGGTATATATATGTATATATATATATATATATATATATATATATATATATATATATATATATATATATATATATATATTTATTTTTTTTTTACTTTTTGATGTGTTGATATTTTTTATATTTATAATATAAAACTAAAAATAATACATTTATCACCTAAATAATAGTGTAATGGATTCGTCCAAACACTTTAAAATGCAGCAACATTTTTGTAAGTAACGGATAAATTTTATTAGACAGACGAACAGCACAGGTAAAAAAAATTTTTTTTAAATAACTAATATAAGTAAGCAAAACATTTATATGGAACAAAACGTAGATTTAGTATAAGAAACGTTTATGTTTTTGTCTTTTAAGGGAGGTGGGGTCTGATCAACTCTGCTGGGAAGCCATGAAATAAAATACTGTCTTGTTTTTAAATTCCCGAAACAGTTTTTCATGGTAAACAACTGATGATCCCTTAAAATAGTGTTAGAAACTAACTTATATAATAACTGTAAAAAATAAATTGACTTACATGAGTGATTTTCCACTGGAAGACTTGAGATTATAAGTTTTTTTTTATATATATACTTTTAATGGTTGAGAAACTTCCGAGACTATATATATATATATATATATATATATATATATATATATATATATATATATATATATATATATATATATATATATATTTATGGTCTCTTGGGACTATAAGTTTTTTTGTTTTTTTTATATAGTTTTAATGGTTGAGAAACTTCCGAGACTATATATATGATGTATAATATATATATATATATATATATATATTTTCACAGCTTACTATATATATGTACATATATAGTAAGCTATGAAAATATATTCATGGCAATTAAGCTACACAGAGGCTCCCGCGTTTCATCCCCGGGGGAATCTTCAGGCTAAAATGCATGGAGTTATTTTTGCTGGGTGGTTTTCTATACATGGCTATCTAGTAAACCAGTCAAATTATGTGTTGTTCTCTCAGCCAATCGTTGGGCTTCCCAGGAACAAAGGTGAATTAACGGAAAGTTCATCATGTTTGACATAGATTCATATTATCCATCAATTGCCCACACACTTCTAGACAAAGCTCTTGATATGGCTCGAATAGAAACGAATATGACTAGACTAGAAGTAGACATTATAAAACTAACTAGAAGAACTCTGATTCTGTATGATAACATACTATGGACAAGAAAAGATAAGGAAAATAACTTCGACATAACTATGGGAGCACTGGCCTTTGCGTGGTAACGGATTTGGTAGGCCTTTACATCCTGAAGGAGCTCCATAAAAATTTACCGCGTTTAAGGGGCGGTTTATACAGACATAACGAACTATTCTTCGTAAACTCTGGCAATAGAAGGTTAGAGAATACCAAAATGGATATACATAAGTTTTTTACAAAGTTGGACCTTAAGATAACAATAGACATTAACAGTAAGATAGTTAACTTCCTAGACATCAGCTTAGACCTACAAAATGGAACATATGAACCATATCATAAATCCAACCAAACTATCTAGTATGTAGATTTTAACTCTCACTACCCAGGACCCATTAAGAAAGCCATAATCCTTAGTATCTTTAGGAGAATATCAAAACTATCATCTAACGAGTCACTATTCAATAAGAATGAAAAATATTATAATGATGCATGATCCAGATCTGGATATATTGGGAACATTTACTATATAAAAGTAAGCTCGGTGAAGTACAATGATAATTCTGAGACACATATGAATGCACCTCATATAATATGATTCAACATGGCTATGGAACATTCCAGACAAATCAAAAATAGAATAAATACTAATAATACGTGGGATACTGCACCTAATACTACAATTAACGCTAGGGAATCAACAAACCCACCATCCGTAGAAAATATCACTAAGAAAAAAAAATAGATGTAGAAATTCACTTTGGTCCATCCTCCTTATGACTTATACATTTTCACTAACATACTTAAGCAGTTTTACCAAATCATCGAGAAAGATTTTCCTAAGGATAGTAGACTAGGTAAAGTTATAAATGAAAATACAGTAAAGCTGTCCTTTTCAACATCGATAAACTTAACATCAACTATAGTAAGTTCAAATAACACAAAAAATCAAAAAGAATAGTAACTTAGATAACTTGAACCAGAATAACAGCTCTCAATGTAACTGTAGAAATGTCAATGAGTTCCCTTTAGAGGGGAGATGTTTAACTTCAGATATAGTGTATAAGTGTAACCTTATAGCGGAAAACAGGATTAGAACATACATTGGGTCGACGGATGTAGTTTCAAGGACAAATTTAGAAACTATATACACTCTTTCAAAGAACTGAATACAATTTCATAGAACGTCCCTACGACTTTAGCAAACATGTAAGAGAACTAAACAGTAAAACTATACAATGCAGTTTAAAATGGTCTATATAAGGTAGAGAAGGGAAATATAAACCTAACAAATCTAAGTGATGTAACCTCTGTATTCCGGAATCCTACAATATAGTTATGTCTAAAGAAAAGTTATTAAATAAAGGACAGGAAGTGGTCAAAAACTGTCTACGTAGAACCGCATATATTCTATCCCGTCACAGACCCATATAAAATACCTGTGGTAGTAACCCTTTCATCAACATAAATATGAAAGTATCTAAAGTATTGGAATATTATAAGACTACCTAGGCAATAAAAACAATAAACCTAATAGTAAGAGACGGAGTACTAATACCCCAATATAAAACATTTAAGTATAGAACACATCACTCACAACAAAAATGACCGAAGCTACTAAGCTTAAACCTAGCCTATAAGAAATGGTAAGAGGGCCAGATCATAAGTGCATCAACAGAATTGTTTTCATTTTAATTTTCATATGTACTAATTAGTGAAGAAATAGTAACTAGTAAAAAAGATAATGTTTCGAAGGAGTAAGAACAAGTAATACAATAATCATTGAAATTACAATGCAAAATAAATGCTCAATAAAAAAATATATTAAAAAAAAAAAAAAATAAAAAAAAAATAAATATAAATAAATAAATAAAATAAATAAAATAAATGTATATTTATGTGTGTATATATATATATGTGTATGTATGTGCATATGTATATATATATAAATATGTTTATATATATATGGGTGTGTGTGTATGTATGTGTATATGTGTGTGGAGGATTCGGACGCAGAACGCGATAGATCTAATTCGTTTAAATTGAGACGTATAAACAGTAAAACACGAATATATTAAATCTAAACTTGGAACGAAAGATGATTTTAATTGAAATCAAAAAGAAACTGTTTGGAATCATATTATGTAACACATAGTTTTGGGATGTCGTCAGGTGTTGAAATACAACCCATTTGTGTAGGGACAGTTTCGTTATTTTGATAATGGCGTGTGTCGCGTTTTGCGTTCGAATCTCTTCGTATATGTATATTAATAAACATATTAATAAATAAAAGAATGCACACTACCTAATATTAAATATAGGCCTACAATTAAAGTAGTCCCTGATATTGACATTGCTCACGGTATTCACCTCATAATACGAGCTAAATATAAAACGTAATCACAATTAACTATAAATATAAATGTCCTTAAAGGTACTTGTGAATCCTCATAATACTTTATAATGAGGTAATTAAACATCAATTAATAAAGAATAAATATTTAATAGCTCCTTTTGGTATTTTGATTCATGTCTAGGTAACTATAAACTATTTTCGTTGTAAGAGACAAATCCTCCCTTAGTTTCGAATTTACTAGAAAATTTCTACTTAAGCGAAATATTCTGAGTAATTAATCATATTTTAGTATTGATTTAAACGATTTATAGATAAATACTAAACATCTTCCACAAAAACACCGAAGTATAACAATTTTAATAGTTGCTTGAATGGGTGGCTGAGTATATGAAACTGGTTCTAAACTGTTGAACTTAAAAGAGACCAGCTCCGTTGTTAGCTTAGTATCAAAATGAGCTCAATAGACATCTGAAGGCTAATTGATGTAACTTTAGACAGTAAAAAAATTACCCTCAAGTGAATTAGATTTTTTATGAATAAATTATAGAACTTATTAACTATTTTAAGAAATATTACTGAATTAAAATGTATAAATGTCCACACAACTTTTAGGATGTACTAGTTCTGAACGAACAATTCAAGATAACGTATTAGTGTGTTCCCCTACGTGTAAGTCTGCTCTTTTCTTGTTTTTTTTGTGTTTCACCCAAAAATGAACCATTATGTAGTGTAGGTTTTTTCAAGACACTGTAATCCAATAACTTTTTACTCCTTGTGAATTTTTCTGATGATTTTGTAATGTTGCATAGACGATATTGACATAAAAATGCTTTGAGCACAAGACACCTAAAACGGACTGTAAAAAGTATATCTCACAGAAATGTTATCTATTTTGGAAATGTGAAAAAATAAAAATGAAAATAATAAAATAAAAACATGGTTATATGAATATAATATGAACCTGACTTATATTTGCTCTGTTGTCACTAATTGACAATCATCGAGCTAAACATTTTAAGTAGACTGCAAAGTAAAAGGATCTGATAGTTTATTCTTATACATATATTGTAATTAATAACTATATATATATATGTATAAATATATATAAATATATATATATGTATACATATATATATGTATAAATATATATATATATATATATATGTGTATATATATATATATATATATATATATATATATATATATATATCGGGGATGTTAAAAATGCACTGTCAAACTACTCTAAAGCAAAGTTCTGAATACGTACGTCGAACCCTCTCGCTTTCTCTACTGCATTTCCCAGCTTCTGTAAGTTCCCTTAATTACGTGCAGTTACCTGTGACCGCTAGGATAGGATGACTACCTACATAATCTAGGCTGACTCTGTGAACCGGGTTCGCGCCTCCTGAACGTCTAAAATTGTTACATTTCTGCACTGATAAGAGCAATAAAGTTGAAACGCTAGCGTCTGTAGATTATAAATAATTTAATATTTATCTATATATATATATATATATATATATATATATATATATATATATATATACATTTATATATATATATCCGAAAGAAAATAAGCAGCCATTAAATAAATTGTTTAAGATAGACTATTTACTATGGTTGTTATTGTTTTCGATCGGATGCCCTACACAAAGTACAAAAGACGAAAGTAAATTAAATGGTAAAACTAAAGTATTTTTTAACACTCTCAGAATTTGCTTAAATTCGAACTCCGCTTGCTGGCTCGGTTAAATTCTAACAGAAAAACAGAAACTATTGACGTCATATCCGCTCATATTATACACGCATGTGCACATATGTATAAGTTGAACAATGCTGTTACTCATCATCGTTTACGTTGACTGTTCGCGTTCACAATGATATTGTCGCCGATTCAATAGCAAACATACGCTAAAAATATAAAAAGAATATAACCTGTAATTGTATTACGATTCAACCTTGAACGAAAACACGTGTCAGTAAATGCAAAACAGGGTTTCACCTCTTCGGCGTTTAATCTAATAAAACTCATTCAAGATTTAACTTATATGACGTCACGACGTTGTAATAAATGGATTATTATTTCTTGTGAATAATATCGAAATATGTCTTTATTTTATACACACTCAAACACGAACACAAATTGACACCTGCATATATATATATATATATATATATATATATATATATATATATATATATAAATATATATATATAACGCGAAAATGCGTTATGTGCGTATGTATTATACATGCATGTGTTCTTAGACTATGCTTATAGCACACAAGTACATCTATATAATAAAGTAAAGTTGGTATATTTCTTTAAAATTGTCATTGATAGCTTTGCATCTGACAAATAAATATTTGATTATAACTGGCCAATGTTTCTTTTTATTTTCGCACTATTTTTGTTACATAAAAAATATATTTCGGTTCAGTTTTTTTTTTTTAATATAAGTATTTCGTCTCGAAAAATTGTTAACATAAAGACATTTTTCAATAATGGCATGAGATAAACAATACTACATTGCTCCATCTTTCCCCGCTCTCATATAAACAATTATATTTGTTTAGAATAAATATTGATTTCTTTGTATTAATTGCATATCATAATTGTTATTAACATAATTTTATTTTGAACAACTAAATAAAATGAATTAAAACATAAAAGTAAAAACTACATATTGTTAAATGATCCCGTTGTCGTCGTTATTTCGTCACAAACGTTTATTATTGACATACGTATAAAAATTGAAAGAAAAATACTAGTTTAAAACATTTTCTATGATAGAATCTGGAGGCAGGCTAGATATTCGTTCAGTGGTAAACTTGGTTCTTCTAACATTTCGTCACTCTCTTCCAGTCGGGAACAAATAAAAGAGGTAATTGATGGAGCATCTCCATTTATTTCGGGTTGCTCTTTAAAAATGCCTACAATGACTGAGCACAAGAAAAACTTTTTATCGTATATGCCCATGAAAATTTTTAAAACTGCGATAAATTAAATGCGAGTCTAATTTCACTCACACCAGATTGTTAAACAATAAGTCTCGCGGGACAGAGTAGCTCTTGCAATGTGTTTCATTTGCGTTGTTGTCATGGTAATGCTTTCCCATCATTAAGACTGAGAGTGGATAGCTCCCACCCCGATACATCCTATTTTTATGAAACTAATAAATTTACTCAAATGTTCGGTTCTTATTTAATTCATCGAGTATGTATTGATTTACTCCTCTCCAGGAGTTAGGAGTTTTTATCTTACTCCCACAAGTAAAATGTGACCCAAGGTCGGGTCGGGAAAGTGATGTTTGGAAATTGCCTGGGCAGCCCCGTCGGCATTCCCCGGTATGGGGCGCCTCAGGCAGTAAGCAATAAACTTACTCCTCCCCAAAGAGGGGAGGCGAAGCCTGGGAGGGTGGACCTCCTAGAACTGCATAGGACAGACCCATAGACCGGCGTAAATCAAGCCCGAAGGTCAAGACAATACCAGTCTATGGGGTGCAGTATCCATCGGAACAGATACTACACTTTGATCTTAGCCAAAAGGCCAAGCGAGTATGTAGTGGAATAAATATTCTAATAATGAAACGTAAACATGCAAATAAGTAATGTTTAACCAACGAAAAACTTGACCGAAACATAACTTCTTTGACGAGGGTCATAATGTTTTTTAGCACATTACATGATAAGTAAAACGTTTAATCTGGTGATAAAGAAAAATACAAATAATTTTATTTTACGCAAACCGTAAAAGTATTAAACAATTCGATTATTTTCGAATAACTACACAAAATGTATATAGTTTAATTTAAAATTAAAAAATGTATTATTGTTCAGTTCGTCGCCATATTTAAAACATCGCGATACACAAAGTGATGATTTAATGTTAATCTAACAGAAATAATATAATTATTTCATGTTATTATAATTATTGGTATTACTAGTAAGGCTACTCGGCGTTGTCCGGGGCCACATAAAAACAAAATAGAAGAGGTTAAAATTGTGTCTAACATCTTTATATTAAAACTCCTATCTCTCTACCTATCTAATTAGTCTCTCTATCTTTCTCTATTGCCGCCTTCCCTGTTTTTCAATTTCCTCTCCCCAAATTCTCTTTCATCTGCGCCGACCCCATTTCTTTCTTTAGATTTAAGATATTGAAAATAATAATAATGTAAGTTATTTTCCTAAGCTTTTAGTTTTAAAGTTGTTGCTACCGGGCAACACTGGGTTTCTTTCTTAGAAAATTCCTCAGAAAATAATAAAATCTATATTTGTTTTAATTTAATTCTGGGTAATGTCGAGTTTTTTTTATCTTCCCCTCCTCCTTAATAATATTATAAAACCTGGATTCATGTTTGTGTATTCCCTGGAACTGCTCAGTTTTACAATTATTATATAATATCGAGGTAAATTGTGTGAAAGGTGATAACGTACGTACGAACATGAAATGCTTTAGTGTATAATAATATAGATATTGAATATGTGTAAAAACTGATAACGTGTGTAACAACATGAAATGCCTTAGCGCATAATTGTAGAGATTTTAATGTATGTGAAAAGTGATAACGTACGTACAAACATGAAATGCCTTAACATATTATTATATAGATTCTAAATGTGCGTGAAAGGTGATAACGTACGTAAGAAGATGAAATACCTTAGCGTATTATTAGATAGATTTTAAATGTGTGTTAAAAGTGATAACGTATGTACGAATCTAAAATGCATTAGCGTATTATTAGATAGATTGTAAATGTGTGTGTAAAGTGATAACGCATGTGAGAACATAAAATGCCTTAGCGTATTATTATATATATTTCATCTGTGTGTAAAAGGTGAACCTATCCAAATAAAATGAAGAATGCCTCCAGAGCACTGCTTAAACCACTATTTCCGATAAATCGACTCTCCTGACGAAATCTGCCCCATGATCCCCCCTAGGCGGACATTAAGAGATTCGGGAAAACCTTCGTTTTCTTCCTCGGTTGATTTTACATAAGAATACACTTTAAGAGTTTATCTAGATTCTCTCATTTATTTTCTATAAAGCATATACACACACTCACACATAAACACAGGCATTGTGTGTTATATACATAGATAAATACATAGTATTTATGTTTAGCAAGTATGTTAAAGAATATTAACTGTTGTTATAGAGGTGTTTGTACACAAATAAAGAGCACATTAATAGTTGTGAGTGGGTTGATCAAACTTAAACTAAAACTTTAATTTAATTAAGCAAACCTTTTTTCAGAAATCATATTCAAATTAAAGTTTAAGTTGTTTTTTTTATTTTTCAAATATTAATATCATTTACCGCCGATCGTTTGTATACAGCAATTATTTAGTTTTATTTTGATAATTTTAATTCTAGCTTTATGGTTGGTTATATTGTGTTAAATTCGTTAAAACTTTAATATATTCCAAACATTTATTTGCTAACGTCGTGAAACGGGCTATTTGCATTCACTACAAAGTAAAAGCAAAGTCAATCCACCCACCATTCTTCAACACATAGAAACATCGCCCTCTCAACCAACTAACACCTATTTTTAATTCATCCAAATATGGTTTCAGAATCATTGATTCTACATAACTCATATTCAAAAACGTACTAAAAACATCAACCTGAACACGCGAGGATATGATAATACCATGCCGTAACTTTGATATATTCTACATCGGGGAAACCTAGTATCCCCTTAAGAAATAAATATACTAACATAATCGAGCTATTAACTTGAGGGGACGCTGAACTCGCTCATTGCCCACATGTTTTACTATGACCATTATTTGAATATACAAAAAGCCGCAACAGTTATCTGGTACATGATATCAACTGATTTCAAGAACCAAAATAATAATTCCGCACCATACTGGATTCAATATATCCGATACCATAGCTCCAAGGATCCTCGTAGAACAGAAATTAACTAAATTCAACACAGAAATGATTGTAATCGTCTCTCACATATTTTATTACCCCACACGCGCTTTTATTTTCTCCACGTGCTTTTATTCTTCCTTCCTACTCCTCTCATTACCTTTACCTCTCCTTTCGTACTCGACCCACTTCTACTCCCCCGTTTCCGGTTACCACAAACTCATCTACCTCCCATTCCTTCTTCGCTTCACATCCTCTGCCTTCACGCATACTCTCTCCCTTGCACCATTTTGAGACGTCTTTGACTGTTTTTGGTATAAAAGCATTCGTTTCTTTTCATTGAAGTCAAGTTAAACAAATAATTAAGGTGGTTTGAATCGACCGAAATATCAGTTGGCTTTAGAAATATGCCTTTATTATTATTTTAACTAGACTATGTCCATGCTTATCCACTATTCCATATCATAAACAAAGGTACACATTTATTTTCACATTAACAGTTTGTTTAAAAGAAACGAAAAACAACTCTAACATAAAGTAAAAAGTAGAGTAATTGCATGAACAATGGTGTAAGCAGCGTCAGGATTTCATAAAGTCATGCTGCGATGGCCAGACGATCGGGGTACATGCGATGACTTTCAAGTGCCAACTAGAAAGGGGATAGCATTGTTATAAATTCCTTACGACGGTGGAAATAATTGACTTCCGGACATAAGACGCATTCTCTGTAACGTTGTCAAGAATGATTCAAGAGAGATAACTATGATACAATTCAAGGAAGATCTATCAGTGAATGTTATTATTACATCAATGAACACAAAAACTGTTTTATGAAATGAAAATAATCGCATTGAAGAAATTATGATGGAAAAGCGAATCTGTAATATGTCACGTCGGTTGTCCGGAAAAGTATATACAATTACTTAAAACATAATTAAAACTAACTTAAACTATTATAAGGTGCGTTTCAGTGTTAGATACAATCGAGCGTTTAATAATGTGGTATCTTTGTTTTAGAATATAAAAATTACAACTAATATTTGTTTACATAGAAATAAAGAAAAATGTTGATTTAATTGAAAAAATTAAGGATAATTGGAAAAGTGAATATATTATCTTGAGAATGGCGTCACATGTCTATAAATAAGAGAGAGCTTGTTCAAGTGATAGATCGAGCAACTCTTGTTGCTCGATCTAAAGAAAATTGATCAATGATACACCAAAATGCTACGAGTCGTCTCCAACATATCAACGCTAGACCATGTAACAAACAGAATGCTGTATGATTCCCTGATACGCGTATCTTCAGTTGTTTCAAGCCGACTTTGGCGCTCGCTGGTCATGTATCACGATATGATGAACCTGCTGGAAAAGTGATCCTGTAGATCTCAGGGACCAGAGGACGGGCGAGGAGGTTTCTATATTACAATCACGATTCTTTTGGAGAAGGACACTGGCTACTCAGGATTGGAGCTTTCGGCCGTAATGGGTAAGTGAGTATCATGGCGCACGAAATCCTGAATTTTTCACCATCAATTGATAGATGACACAAGTAAATCAAGTCAAGTATAAATGACAGTCGAAGTTGAGATCAGAAGAGATATGTGGTATTTCACTGTGAGCAGGGAGAGATTTCAATGTTGAGAATCTGATAGTGATTGTTTTTTTCTCTATTACATTTAGCGTATTAAATATAAAAACAGTTTCGTGTTTGGGTTTTCGATTAGTAAATAATCAAGAGATGTAACTCCCAATTATTAGGAATTTTGATTTTACTGACTTAGTTTCGATCGAACTTTGTTTCAGTATATCCAATTGTTAAACATCAATTTACCAACAATCGCGTAAGGATAATATATAAAATTATACATGCACATACACACATGCATGTGAGGTACAGGCAAGTCCATCCATATACATGGTAACACAAAATAAAATTAACAATCCTTTCTACAATCCAACCATATTTGGTACAAATAAACCTTAGTTTGTGGCTGACTTGTCCACCAAGTTTCAGTCATGAATGTCGAACAGTCTTTGTTTTATTGCTATTCAATGATAAACACTCTTTGATATTACGAGCAAAACTATCACTAATTCTGACACACTCCCTTCTATGTACTGCTATGATGTTGCTGTGATAGCCCTCTTAATTCTAGGAATCCTCAGAGTATTATTTTGATATACATTATATTTACACAGCTAAGAAAGTGTAGGGTTATGGTCTGGTGAGTATGAAGCCAATTCAGTAGCACCTCATCCTAATGACATGCTCAACAACGTGTCTCCGTAGATATTTGGACGACGATAAAAAGAGTGTTGGGTATTCATGACTGAAACTTAGTGGACAAGTCAAGCATAGACTGAAGCTTAGCTTTACCAAATATAGTTGGATTTCAGAAAGGATTGTTAATTTTATTAACGATTAGATCGGTGGCATCTTTGGAGGGTCAGCCTGTATGTTAGTGTGAAATAAACCAGTTTCTCTTCGTATCAAATACTTTTGTTTTCTATATGTAATATATGACAGGACCAACGGTGAATGAAAAGATTGGATTCGAATCGAAACAAGCGAATGTCTTCGTGAAGTAAAAATGTACAAAACTAGAATAAACATGAAATGAACAATTACATTTTACGAACAAAAGAAGACAAATCCTTTTTGATTGACTGTTCATCCAGAACGAAAGAAATATGAAACCAAATTTCGAGATTGTTTGGAATTTTGAGGAAATCGAATTATTTGCAAAGAAGAATAAAAATGTCTGTTAAGTGATGGTAGTGGCGTGGTCAAGGGGGAGATTATCATCGTAGTAATTAAATGACTTTTGTAGTTTCTTAATATTTGTTTTAAATTTTATTTATTTCGAAGACAACACAATGTAAATGTTTTACAAATTTACAAAATTATATACATTATGCTACACGCGCACACACACACACACACTAATACACATATATTCGCGCAATACGGCTGGTCACTCCTCCGTTGAACAAAAATGACCTACATTCGGAATAAGTAAAGTTAGGATGACAACTAATACGCCAGGAAAAATGAATTTCAACCAATATCAACTCTGAATATCGACCCTGATGTAACGGGATAACTGGTGAGGGGATAGAGAAAATAATAATAATAATAATAATAATAATAATAATAATAATAATAATAATAATAATAATAATAATAATAATAATAATAATAATAATGTGATAACGAGATGCGTTTGTTGCGAAAGTGTATAATACAAACTTAAATTATATATAATAATAAAGATCTGGGTAGCATTCTGTAAAATAAACTTTGAATTGTGTTTGTTAGAAAAGTATGTCTAAACAAAAAAGCGAGGTTGATAATACAGTCAGCCGAACGGAAAACAATGGAAGAGGAAAAATGTATACTGCGTGGCAGAGGCGTCGTCCGATATTTTATGGAATTTATATTTCAATCATTATTTTTGCTAATATGCACAAAAGGAGGTCATACCTAAAGGATTGTTACGTGATAACAGAAAAGATACTGCACTCAATTACCTTCAAAAGAAAGATGGAATGGCTAGAGTGCTGATATTATGACAACAGTACAGATACTACACGAACATCCTGAATTGAGAATTGAAAGAGAGTACATTAGTCTGAAATAGTATAGAAAACTGAATTGAGGAGTAAAATATGATACAATAGTACAAGTAATAGAAGTGATAGTATAGGTTCGGTTTCAGAGAGACAGCCACTAAATCTCCATTTGTAATAGATCTTATTACTTCTTTGAAACTTAGCGAAATAGTGTTCAGAAATATGACATAATCCAACTGCATAGAAAATAAAAGGTCGAAAAGAACAATTTGTTGTTTTATTTCCTTTTATTTTCTCAATTATTGTATTGTTTCATTCATAAGTTCAAATTCAGAAAACGCTACGCTATAATTACGTTAACACACGGGTTCTTGTAAGATCACAGAATTGAAGTGTCATTGAGCTTGGCCAGTACCAGATAGGTGACCATTTGGGAATGCCAAATTCTGTATATGAGATGTCACCGAAACGTCTCTGAAAAAACCCTACAAACCTGAAGATGCTTTTAGCAAATATTTTCGTATAACCTGCTAATCCATACATGCGTTAAAACAATGAACAAATCGTACTGATTAGTGAAGTAATGGAAACTAAAAAACTAAGATAATTTAAGGAAGGAGGTAAGAAACAATAAAACAATTATCATTCAAAATATAATGCCAACAAATGCACAATATATAGGAAAAATACAAAAAATGAATTAAAAAAAATAAATAAATGTACCCACTCCAATATAGATATAGGCATACAATTAATGTAGGGAGGTTATATGGGTATTGATGATTCATTATTTCCCTCCCAACACGAGTTAAGTATGAAACGTAATCACAATTAACTTTAGGTATAAATTTCCTTAAAAGTACTTTTGAATCCTCATAATACTTTATAATAAGGTAATTAGCACCATTTACGAGAAAATAATGAATATATAATAACTTCTTTCGGAAGTTTGATCACGTCTGGGTAACCAAAAAATGACCCACTGTATAGTGTAGGTTGTTTTCAAGACATTTCAATCCAAGAAGTTGTTATTCTTTGTGGATTTTTCGATGGTGGGTTTTATTATCCTCAGTGTTAAGTGTAGTATTAGGTGCAGTATCTCGCGTATTATTAGTATTTATTCTATTTTTGATTTGTCTGGAATTTCATATGGCAATGTTGTAAGATATTACGTTAGGTGTGTTCCTTTTTGTATTAGAATCCCGATTATGATTTACCGAACTTGCTTTCATATAGTTTATTTTCCCAGTATATTTAGATCTGACTAACGTTACATTATAATATTTTATTATTGTTTAATAGTGGCTCGTTAGATGATAGTTTTGATATTCTCTTATAAATACTAGGGAGTATGGCTTTATTAATGGGTCTCGGGTTATTTGAGTTAAAATATACATAATAGAGAGTATAGTTGGGTTTATAATAATGTTCGTATGTTATATTGTTTAGGTCTATGGGGATATATAGGAAGTTATGGTGTATGTCTATTGTTACCTTAAGGTCCAAATTTCTAAAAGAAGTTATGTGTATCCTTTTTGGTATTCTCTAACCTTCTATTACCAGAGTTGACGATGAATAGTGCGTCATATCTGTATAAACCGCCTCTCATACGTGATAGATCTTCTTGCAGCTCCTTCAGCATGTAAAAGCCTACCAAATCCGTTACGGCGCAGTCCGGTGATCTCATAGTAATGTCGAAATTATTATTCCTGTTGTTTCTTGTCCATAGTGTGTTATCATAAAGAATCAGCGTTCTACTAGCTAGTCTTATAATGTATATTTCTAGTCTAGTTATATTTGTTCCCATATATATAGGAACAAATATAACTAGACTAGAAATATACAGTATAAGACTAGCTAGTAGAACGCTGATTCTGTATGATAACTCCCGAAGTGATGCCATCAATTTTCCAAACTCCACTGTATACAAATATGATGAAAATGGATAATCTGTCGAGACGTACCTAACAGGCTCTTTTTATCAGATTACGAGACCAATTAATTTAACTGTAGCTAGTGTGAAGAAAATGATGCACTTTCTCAATCGGTCTGACTGATGTATAATGTGCCATGTGTTTGAGATCTGGCTCGTTGCGTGCATTATTTCCGGTAGTTGTATTTCTACTTATATAGTTGCCCGAGAAACCCGAGATCTCTTTGATCTCAAAAGTATTTATCGCCTGAAAAGATTTAACTTTGAAATATTTTTATTATTCTATTAACTAGCAAAACTATTCTCTCTCTTGTCGCATATTTTTTCTAGGTTTGTAGTATTATATAATTGTGACGGAACTACATACCATACGTTGTTTAAGCAAAATAGTTATTTAAATATTAGTGTTATGAATAAAATAAAAGTAAAGTATCTTATTTATAAAAAGAACGAAGAAAGTAAAACCTATTTCCTTTTCATAGGTGTGAAAATAAAGACAAAGACTACAATATTTGTATAAATAAAATAAAGTAAAACCTATTTCCTTTTTATAAATGTACAGGCACGAAAGAAAATAAAAGGGATTTACAACATGGCCGCCAACGATTAAAGCATTGCATTAACGTTCGATTACCAAGTTATTAAAAAAGATTAGAATTTTATTTCGGGATGAAAAATATAATTTAAGTCTAATTTCATTTAAAATGTCTGCGAAAATCTAAAGAAATAAGCAAGATATTAAAATAATCCCTATAGTACAATTGAACGCCGAACAGGAGATATCTTTTGTTAGTTAAGTTTGGAATGTTAACTATTTTGCAATTTGTAAAGTTTTTTTTCGTTTTAAATATAAATGAGGATGTAATACATGGGAGGATTCCTACACCAACCCCTTAAAAAACGGAGGTAGTAATTTCGAGGAGGACGGTCTTATGATAACAGGAGCGATACTACACTTAGTAATTCCGATTAAATCGAGTTTTTTTTTCATTAAGTTTTAAAATCTCGTCACAAAATAATTTTTTTATTGCTTCTTGACCTTTTGATTACGATCAAAGTGTACTATATGTTCTCTTAACATCAGCGCCGGAAGTTTTCATGACATTGTCACCTTTGAAACTGAAGGTTTTAAAATGTTTTTAAACAGCGTTCGTTATTTTTAAATAAAAGCTCTTTGATTACTTGTATTAATAATTATAATAATATTACAATCGATGAAAATATTATGAATATATCATAAAATTTGACAATACCAATTATAAATGTAAATTACAGAATATTAATTTATTAGAAACTTTAAAAATTGACAGAGTTTAGAGATTACTATATATAGTGTATATTCAAGTTTAAAGGTTTTGATGTTAATATACTTAGGAAGGATTCGCATTTATTCATATTTAGATCAGATTAGATTGCATTATTAGATTAGGTAAATGCAGAATTCTTGGTTATTTTGCAATGCATTTAAAAATGTGACTGGTGAACAGACAGACAGACGAACGGACGGACGGACGGACGGACGGACGGACGGATGGATAAAGTCCTTATTTATATAAGATTTCCTTTTCTGTAAAGAAAAAATAAGACGAAATAAATATTTAAAGAATTAATTTGCACTGAAAGTCTCAGAAGGAACAACTGGAAACTACAATCATTCAAAAAAATCTTGAACATGATAGACTATTCCTTGTTCATCACCTACCAGAGTAATCTATGCGCCAGACTGGCAGAAAAAAGGTAACAGCAACAATACAGACGCATGGAAGTATCCTCTGCACATATATAGAAGATAAATCTTGTTCTTTCGACTAATATGACGGAATAAAACTATAACTTGTTCTTGTAAAGCAAAGGGAGTATAAATTATCTGCAGAAAATCCCATTTGAAATAAGGCAAAGACACACTGGAGATAAAACTCATTCTTGTGAAGTGTGTGAATCATCATTTACACCGAAATGTTTAAAAGAAAAACATATGGATAAGAACCGTAGTATTTTCCATATAGCAGGATACCGTTATTCCTGAAAATTGCAGCTCTGACTGAATCTGAACACTTCATATCAAGACTACACGGCACATCTCGAACTGATGACTTCGCATTGAAAGCTAATCAATTTGAACGCAATAGACCTATGGACGGCTTCGTGAATCGAACGTAGATGAGGGCTACACGAAGGCTCCATTTTTCCTTGCCAAATACACCGACATGTAGGGAAGGGCTCAACTCATTTTCCTGGATTGCCAACTTACCTTGATCCTCACCTTATTAGGTTGAGTGCTTAGCAAAAAGGCATAAATTACCGTGTGTTCAGTCTTTGGTATGAATCGATCGATGATTTAATCCCGGTCTCTCGGCCCATTAGCGAACACACTAACCATTACTTCCATTGACCGCCTTTGTAGTGTTCAATAATGACAACATAACTAATATTAAGCTCGACCTTTTGTCACACGCTGCCCATATGGGTAGGTATGTGAATAAAAGTCCACACTACGCATCGATAACGATAATTATTGGGATCTATATAATAATATGCTAAGGCAATTTCATGTTCGTACGTACGTTATCACACAACACTTTTTTAGGTGAGATCACCCGACCGCCGAAGATGTATTTATTTAAAGAATATATAGCTGACAATTATATTTACGGCCAGAAAGAAGAGACTATTTATTTCGATCCTGTTTAAATTGTAACAAAAAATTAAGTAAATTTATTCTAACAATAAATAAATAAATAAATAATACATGAAGGAGGGTAGAAATTGAACTTCCGGTTTACTTTCGGCAAGCTCGTAACTTTCGCTTCCCTTATTTTGTCCTTTAGTCCTCAAATTAATTAGCGATGTTTCCGACAAAGGGGAAGAATTGCTGCTTTTTGTGTAATCTATCCATGTAACACTTATCGCTGCTAGTTTTGACCTTGAAGTAGTATTTTTTTACGCTCCTTACAACAACTAGCTTCATGCCTTGTTTTCCATAAAAACATATAATAATTTAAATAAAACGGTTAAAACTTTTGTTTTATTTATTTAAAAGAAAATATTTTGCTGACAATTATTTTTACTATAAAAAAGATAGAGAATAGTTATTCTCTTAAAAAGATATAAAGTGTTACAATTTTCCATAAATAAAGAAGAAACATATTTTCTTTATTTAAATAATATTTACCTGATAATGACAAGTATGATTACGAAAGAAGAAAGAGACAAATTTTGATTAATATTATAGAATCATTACACAAATGTAATATTGCAAACTTTTATATTTTTACTTACCGATGTGTGCGTATAAATCATTATGCACCCGTCTGGAACACAGGTTCTGGGTGGTCTGCTGATATAACCACTAGGACGCCGATGTTTATCAAAAATAGAAGAAGTATAACAGTAAAGTTTAAGGGGCGGGATACTTGAGTCGCACATGAGAGAAACACAAACAGATAGACAGATAGCTCGACGTGGATACGCTTGCTACATCTAGCCACCCAGAAAAGTCGAGGTACGACGAAACAGCTATCTGTGAATGACATCCTCTCTCTCTCTCTCTCTCTCTATCTCTCTCTCTCCCTCTCCATATATATGAGTGTGTGTGTGCGTATGTTGCACATTTTTATATTAGTAATCTGTTACAATGTCCATTTATTTACACATCCATAATGTATCTCAAGTTGTTATTGAAAGTCCTGCTATCTATCTGAATATTGATCTACTAATCTCTCTCATTTTCTCCCTCTTTCTTTATTAGTTATACATCAATGTATCTCTGTATACGCGTCGCTCTCTCTCTTTCTTTAACTATCTATCTATCTATCTCTTTCTTTCTTTCTCTCTCTCTCTCTCTCTCTCTCTCTCTCTCTATATATATATATATATATATATATATATATATATATATATATATATATATATATATCTGTATCCGCGTCGCTCTCTTTCTCTTTTTATCTATCTATCTATCTATCTATCTATCTATCTCTTTATCTGGCTATCTATCTAGCTGTCAATATGCGTCTCTCTCTCTCTATCCGAATATCTATCTTTCCCTATCCGCATATCTCTCTCTCTCTCTCTCTCTCTCTCTCTCTCTCTATATATATATATATATATATATATATATATATATATATATATATATATATATACATACACATATATATACACACACACATATATATATATATATATATATACATATGCGCGTCTCTCTCTCTCTCTCTCTCTCTCTCTCTATATATATATATATATATATATATATATATATATATATATATATATATATATATATATTTGTCTATCCGCGTCTATTTCTGACTTGCTGAGTATCCTTGCTCGGTAATTCATACGTCTGCAAGCTTATAACCAAAGTATATTTTACATAGGTAATCTTTCCGCGATGCCGCCGAACTATTGCGTATATTAATATAATAAATAAGTAATCTCGAGCTGTTTTGCTGTTGGCTCTTTGAGAAGAAAGTTGTAATCGGAGAAAAACAATTATGACACTGCAGCATCAGATAAAAGTTTAAAAAGTTAAAGAAAGAAAACAATAAAGAAGAAAATGATTAACATTTTGGATGAGACGACGTCACCGACTTTTCCAACTTCTTCATAATTTCAAGTCACTTTGACATTGTGAGATAATTTCCCCCAAAATTATTAACAGAGCTCTTTTCCTTTTTAGTCTTTTTTTTCGAATCCAACAGACGCGATGCATGGCGTCAGTTTAGAGAATAATCCCGTCTTTACGAAGTTTGTACGAGGCAAAGCGTCTCCGCGAAAATGATTAACTCCGGCTGCAAAACGAGAAGAGGTCGGGATGAGGAGTGGAGAGAGGCGGACGTGCGGAATGTTTTTGTTTTGTTTTAATGTCATCGAAATGAACCAAGCTTCTTTTGTTTTATTTTTACAAGCATAGTCGAACAATAATGTGAATTTTGCGTGTGTCTACATTCTTCATTGTAAAGATTGCACGCAAAAAAAACGACCCTCTCTCTCTCTCTCTCTCTCTCTCTCTCTCTCTATATATATATATATATATATATATATATATATATATATATATATATATATATATATATATATATATATAATGTATATAATTATTATTATCCCATGAATCCACATATAATATTATAAGGATATATAATATATTATCTATCGATTTTTAGTATTTACTTCATGTAAAGCTTAATTGCCATGAATATATATTTAAAACCTACTATATATATATAGTCATGAAAATGAAATGTCGTGGTAGACAAAATGTGTGAAATATGACAAACGGAAAACAGGTTAAAATGCAGAAGAAAAACAAAAACAAGAGATTTGACCGGTTTCGTTCGTGTTAGCGACTATTTCTGAAGACATTCGCTAACACGAACGAAGCCGGTCAACTCTCTTGTTTTGTTTTTATCCTGCATTTTAACCTGTTTTCCGTTTGTCATTTTTCACACACACACACACACACACACACACACACACATATATATATATATATATATATAGAGAGAGAGAGAGAGAGAGAGAGAGATAGATAGATAGATAGATAGATAGATAGATAGATAGATAGATAGATAGATAGATAGTCTAAAAAAGCTTGAGTCATTTCCAACAAGAGAAGAAAAAAAAAGGAAAATGCAGTTTGAATTTCCAGAGAAACTAACTAAATCTAAGATAATTTTTTTTTTTCATTTCCCATTACGTCGGATTACCTTCATCCTTCCTTTCTCATATATATATATATATATATATATATATATATATATATATATATATATATATATATATATATATGTATGTATATATATATATATATATATATATATATATATATATATATATATATATATATATATATATATATATATGTATGTATATATATATATATATATATATATATATATATATATATATATATATATATATAAGGATTACCTGTTTCAGGTCGGATAACAATAATTCCTCGAACAGAACGGTTTTGTACAAATTATATGTCTCCTTAGCGAGTAAAACACGTGCATTTTTTCCAAATTTCGAACCAACCGATTTTCAAGTGGTTATGAGAAGCGAGAAAGCGAATATAAGTCAGACGACGCCCTCAGCTTTATCCCGCTAGGTGAAATGCATTCCGAAAGAAAATTCTCCACTCTATAATCAAAAGTCGATTTTCAGTCATCAGAAATGATAGTCATTGCTCACATACTAAAAATTAAATTCGTGGAATAATTCTATAATTTTATATGAATATTTAAGTAGAATATCTAAATAAATAACGAGTTCGAACACTAGCGAAATATAAATTTTTAGTGTAATTTTTTTACGAAGACTGTACACTAGTACATGTACGTATATACACTCCCGATCAAAAATGTAAGACCACTTGAAAATCTTTTAAAAGAAACCTTTTTGTAAGGATAACTTTTAAACTCCTCTCACTTAATGTTACCAATACTACAATCTAAAAGAGTATGGGGAAAAAAGTTACATTTAAAACATTTTATTCAGAAATTTATATTTTTTTAAATATATATGCTCTAAATATATTTAAATATTAAAGTGTTTTTGTACGTAAAGACGATATAGTTTCGGGTGTTTTACGCTCATAAATGCAGGAGTGGCGGTTACAGGCTGGGACTGAACGCAGTTTTTAGATTCAGCTTAGAATCACAAGTTTAACGTATATGCCCACGAGTAATTTCTACAGACAATAATTTAAATTAACGTACTCTTACCCGAGAGGCAGGGGCAAGTGTTATTGTTGTCGAAAATGTTCGACGCTCGAGCGGAACTTTGCATAATCGCTAGTGACAACAAAAGTTGTAGTGTCAAACAGTGCTCTACTATCAAGACGATTAACCTTAAAAGGGGCATTAACTGTAAATATCTTTAAATATTAAAGTGTGTTTATACTAACAGACGATATCGTTTCGGTGTTTTTATAGTATATGTATATATCTATCTATACATATCTGTCTCTCTCTCTCTCTCTCTCTCTATATATATATATATATATAGTATAAAAATATGTTTATAGCAATTAATCTACATTTCTCATTCCCATTTAACTGTTAGAGAGGGCAGGAGACTTACTACAAAATATTTTAACGGTCCGGAATGGTAGAAACTGTAACTATTTCGAGAGTAACAACCTCTCTTTTTCAAAAAGAAAACAAATTATTGGACCGGGCGAGTCTGGTGAGGAAAACAAAAGTTGGACGCCGCTATTTAAAACATGTGATTTGCAGAAAGAAAGAGAAGGCTCGCAGAATATTGTGACAGAGAGTAGGAAAAATAAGGGTAAAATGCAATTGCTAAGTTTTGGTATAAATTATCAAGATTAATTAATTTAGTTAATATTTTAAATATTAATATTTATATTTGTTATTTCTTTATTTTTAATTTATTTAATATTTGGATGTAAGTGTTGCTAAATATAGGTTTATATTATATATATATATATTATATATATATATATATAAAGTTTTTAGATAAATTCCTTGTTTAAACACCTTGATGAGTCAATAAATATTGTTTTTTTTCTTATTACTATTCTCATCATTCATTTAATTTTAACAATATATATATATATATATAATAATATTTTTTATAAAAAATATTAATTATTTAAATACCTAGAGACATCGATGTTTCATGCTAACGCAATCTTCAGTCTAGGAACTAATTCTCAACGGTCAGTAGGCGCGAACCCCGAACACAAATCGCCAAATTCGTAGTCGGGGGTTTTACCCATCGGCCATAGCCAATTAGTTAGTAAATATAGAGGAACTTTAAATGTAAATAGCGAAAATCGGCGGCTATGTACCAGGCAGTATAGAGTTATCTACGAAACGGTGTTCGGATCGTGCATATAGCTATTTGTACTGCTTGTTATTAAAGCTACTCGAGAGTGCCCAGCCTTTGTGGGAGGGGGCTGATAAACAATAATATTTTTTATAAATAAATATTAATTATTTAAATACTATTTTTAGATACCATTAACTTATTTTTCTTGGGGGGGTACGTTTACTTACAATCGTTGAGGGGCATTCACACAACACATTAATAACTCTATTTTATTTGATTCAAAACATTGAATAATCCCATTTAAGACACCTAAAATAATTTCAGGATTCTTTTCAACTTTTTTTTAACGAATTAATACTCTAATACACACACACATACACAGACACACACACACATACACACATATATATATATATATATATATATATATATATATATATATATATATATATATATATATATGGTAAAATGAAAAAGGAAAACCAAAAACTGGATGTTTTTTATGTGTACATCAACGTTTCGTCTTTATTTATAAGACTTCATCAGGATGATGATATAGGGAAAAGATATCATGCAAGTACAAATACATCTTCGCCGAGATTTGTTGTGGATGTGTTTAGTGATTTTGGCTTGTTCAAATTTGAATGCATGACCATGTTCTAGAGCATGGGAGAAAAGTGCACTAAGAGGGTTGTTGTTTTGTTTTTGTTTTTTCGGCGAAGATTATTGGAAACTGCCCTCATCACCTCCTCCACCACCATCAAGCAACGAAATGGTTTCTTTAACCTATCACCCTTAATAAGCAAGATCATCCTCACAGAACAAAGTCTTTTGCCTGATCATGGCTAACTTTTATTCTCATCTCTAACCTTTATGACACTCTTTCATTCACCCACACCCTTCCTTCTTCTCCCTGAATCTTCTTTTTTCCCTTACTTTTTTCCCTCACATTTTTAATACTACAGTCCAAATAAACTTTCTCATGTTCCAAATATTTCAAATATTCCTCACCCACCCTTTCAATCACCGCCCTCCTCCACCCACTCCAATCCCTCACTCATTGCTATCTTTTTCCAAATATTTCAAATATTTCACACCCTATCACGACAAATCCTCCCTCTTCCCCCTCTCATCTATTTTCTCCCATACCTCTTCTTAAATGCCCTCATTTTCTCAAAACGCTCTCTAAGACCATAACTTTCGCCCATCCACCAAAATCACAGCCCCCCTCCCTCTCTACCCATCCCCATTTTCCCTGCATACACCCCCCACACACAAACATTCCAACTCACTCTTCCCCTTCAATCTTAACCACAGCCATCTGGTCAAACACTCCCTCCCCCTCTTCCTCCAATCTCTCTCTGCCATCCATTTTACCCCTGCTCATCCCCCACCTATTTCTCTCATCGCCAGCCACAGTAGTTCTTGCTCCCTCCATCCTTCCCCTTTTCTCCCACTCATTTTCGTCACTCATTTTTATTCTCTAACAAGTACGGACGTCCACCAAGACGTTGCCATTATTTTTCATTTTATTTTATTTTTCCTCCCAACATGTCTACCCTACATGTATTTGTACTTGCATGATATCTTTTCCCTATATCATCATCCTGATGAAGTCTTATAAATAAAGACGAAACGTTGATGTACACATAAAAAACATCCAGTTTTTGGTTTGCTTTTTCATTTTACCATCACGTCGGATTACCTTCATCCTTCTCTTTCCATATATATATATATATATATATTTCCCGTGCAACGACGGGGCAGGGGTCCGGCTAGTATATATATATATATATATATATATATATATATATATATATATATATATATATATATATATATATATATATATATATATATATATATATATATATATATATACTAGCCGGACCCGTGCCCCGTCGTTGCACGGGAAATATATATATATATATATATATATATATATGTGTGTGTGTGTGTGTGTGTGTGTATGTGTGTGTGTATTAGAGTATTAATTCGTTAAAAAAAAGTTGAAAAGGATCCTGAAATTATTTTAGGTGTCTTAAATGGGATTATTCAATGTTTTGAATCAAATAAAATAGAGTTATTAATGTGTTGTGTGAATGCCCCTCAACGATTGTAAGTAAACGTACCCCCCAAGAAAAATAAGTTAATGGTATCTAAAAAATATGCGTGAAGCTTACCAAGGTTACTGAAAGGAAAATCTGTGTGGATTAAGCCTATTTTTATCCCAATCATGAGTTTTTTTTTTAGTTGGAGATTGAATTTACCAAAATTACTAAACAATGACGGTGTTTAATGTGTTCAAAATCCATCTACCGTGGAAAAAAATTAAAATGTCCGCAGTCTAGAAAGATTTATTGTTGACTGACGTAAGAAAGAAAAGAATAAGTATAGTTTCATAACACTTAGTAAAACTAAAACTAAACAAAAATAGAGAAATTAATTGTAATATTCGACAAATAGGTAAATAGACGAAAACTAATAAAAAAATGTTTAAATTGCCGCAGTTTAGAAAGATTTCTCTTTCACTGAACGAAAAGAGAAGAGATTAAGTAACTTAACCTGTATGTTTATTCTAGTATCTAAATAAAGATAGATCCATCTCATGTTTAAAAAATAATAATTACCACAGTCTTGAAGGATTTCTGTTTCACTATCAGAAAAGAGAAAAGAGTAAGTATAGAATCATATCACTTAGTAAAAAAAAATTTAAATAAAAAATAAATGTATTGTAAAATCGACAAATAGTTAAATAGAGGAAGAGTAATCCAAAATATAAAATTTGATGCAGTCTAGAAAGAGCTGTTCTTCACTGACCGAGAAGAAGAGAGATTAAGTAACAGATAATACACTGTCATTTGAATTATATTTTGAAACGTAAAAATGAATAAGTTAAAATAAACCGAATTTAATTTACCGTTGTGTGTATTGTAGCAAGTAAATAAAGAAATTAAATGTCGAGAAGGATTTCTTTTTCACTGACTGAGGAGTGAAAAGAATAATTATAGTATTATAACACTTAGTAAAAAATAAAAATAAACTATAAAGAAAAGAATTGTAAAATCGACAAATAGTTTTGTAGACGAAAACATTGCCGCGGTCGAGAAAGATTTCTCCTTCACCGAACGAGAAGAGATTAAGTAACAGATACTACAATTTATGGTTAAGTCTATTTTGAAAAGTATAAATGAATAAATAAAAATAAACTTAATTGCATTACCCGTTTTTATTTTAATAAGTAAATAAATAAATAAATAAACAGAGACGGGGTGCTCCCAGACGTACAAAGCAGATGTTTATAAATTGTAAAAGTTTGAATAAAAAATGAAAAGAAAAACTCAGAAAGTATATGCTCAGTGGAAGACGTATTAATTAGAATTAAAATTCCGTAAAATAGAGTTGTGAACAATAATTGTAAAGGAAAAGAAGCATAGGAAAGTAAAGTAATAATAATAATATTTTCTGGAAAAATATAGATTCTTAGGATTTGCGATTGTTTGAAAAATGTTCGATAAGTATAGATGGTCAAGATGGGAAACGTTTACTTGTGTTGTGTGTGAATTATTTCTGGCAGCCTTATCTAAAAATATATTATGAGACTCTATAAGATATCTATAGAACAGTATGTCGTTTTACTCTGTGTGTTTTTTAAAAAATTCAGTTAGAAGCCTTAAAAGTGTTATGCACTTGAATGCCTACGTGTTTATTGCAGACATGTAAAAGGTGAAGAAGAAAATATATTAGTCTAAAAATAAAAAGTTCGTAAGTTAAATAAATATACTCAATAAGATTGATAGGTACGTTACGCCATTTTGAAGCAATGTAAAGTTGAAATGAAACCGTTCTTATATTCCAAAATGAGTTGAAGTGTATTGTTAATTGTTTTAACTATTGAAGAGCAGTATATAATTTTATGTAATCCCATATTCTAGAATTAGCAAGGAATATTAGGAAGGGTTTGTTATTTGAGTTATGTATCTGGTATATCATATATGTAATTGTGAGAAGAATGAAATTAAATAATTATGGTGATCATTGTATAAATTATCCGATGTCATTTATTTACCGGCACTACGTGAAGAAGTGGGAATAGGAAAATGTTAGAAAAAAAAACTGTTTGATACCATCTGTATGAAGTATGTTTTTGCGAGAGTCCTTGATGGAGGTCTAAAAGTAATATTGAAAGTAATCATAATTTTTTAAAACACTCACGAGAAAATACGCTCAATAGAGTGGTGAGTTTAGTAGCCTATGATGCATGTGGTTATATACTTACTGTCGTCAAAGGTGCATATATATATATATATTGTATGCAATTATTATATATGTTGAATATATTTATATATATATATATATATATATATAGTATGTTAAATATATATATGTTAAATATATATATTTATATAGTATGATAATATATTTATATGTTAGAGTACATACTGAAAATGTATAGATGATATATTATATCACTTTATAATATTATACGTGTATAATCAAATAATATATATATATATATATATATATATATATATATATATATATATATATATATATATATATATATTCATACATCTACTAAGCTCTTACGTACTGAGCACTGGTGAAGTAAATAGTACATACACACACAAACACACACACATATATATATATATATATATATATATATATATATATATACAATATGTTATATAACCTTATAATATTATATGTGTATATACATGAAATAATATATATATATATATGAAATCATATATATATATATATATATATATATATATATATATATATATATATATATATATATTAGAGAATTGTTTTCCTATTAATGGACTCATGATTGACTATTTTTGGCACAGAACAACCACTCTCTCTAGTCGAAAGAACAATTCTTTAAAATACAAAAGTGCCATTCGACGCCACATAAATAACCACAACATTACATCAAAGACATTTTTATCAATAGCAAAAATATAGACAAAAATATAGTTCGAAACAAAGTCTATAGATGTACGCATCTCTGTTGATAAGACTAGTCGTTCATAATCAACAATATAGCTTGTAAATGCTGCTATAATTTCTTGCCATAATTGGAAAATAATCTTTAAAATACATTACGATGAACGAATATTTTTATGATTGATATTAGCATAGAAAATATTTATATTATTGAGTGACATGGTGCAATGGTTACAGTATAGAAGAATTTACTCTTCACTGATCGAGAACAGAAAAGATGAAGATTAGTATTAGAATAGATACTACATTTACATTTAATAAACAAAGAGAGAGAGAGAGAGGGAGAGAGAGCGGACAGTGAGAGAGACAGGAACAGAGACAGAGACAGAGAGACAAAAAGAGTGAGGGAAAGTGAATAATTAGACAGCAGATAAAATAAGAGGGAGGGGGTCAAACAACATACAATAAGGGTAAGAGTGATAGAGTGTACTATAGAAAAAGAAGGACTACTTTCTGAGTTAATGGTAAACTACGGCGAATTAGAGGAATTAAAATAGAAGTCTTTCAACCATAACTCAATTCTAAACCTTATGAATAATGTAACTTGTATTTTGTGTGATTAAAATATATAAGGACGTAAATGTTTATTAACGCAGCTTTAGTATAATAATAGATATTATATATTTCTGTCGGTAATTTTTATCAGTTTTACCAAGTGTGGGTGTTGCTGATCCCGATATGTTTGTATCTATCAGATAAGTAATCCTTGAATAATGAATCGATCTTATTCTGTCGACATTTTCCTGACGATTTACGCTTTTGAGAGATTATTTTCTAATTTCGTGCGTTTGTAATTCGAAACCAGATGTGTTATAAATATTGTAACGTCACCTGTCTTATTTCTTTATATAAGTCGAGCCAATTTGGTTAACTTATATCTTTAAAAAACTCACGCACAAACATGTAAAGAGAAATATACATAAGGAGGCTCTGTGGGCATTTTTTATAAAAAGCAAAATTTAAATAAGATTAAAAGTCGTTTTAAATGTCTCACATGGAAATCCAGATCCTTGTCATTTGGAAATTTTTTTCGCAGCAAAAGAAAAACACAAAAATTGGTTAAAGTATACTTTTTTTACAGCGTATGAACTACGTTCTGTGAGTTACTACACGTTGAATGTTATTATTTTTTATTTGTCTGTTTTATCGCATATTAATGTTTTTTTTTAATTTGTTAATGGTGAAACAAATATATACTGCACATGATTCGTTGTATGATATTATTTTGACACTAGTCACTATTTTACTAATAACGACCGGGAAAGGGGGGGGCTCATATCTTTCCTATCAGTATGATTGCAGTTAAATGGAGATATACCTGTAATGTAGAACGTAAAGGACAAACGGTTTATCCGTTAACGTAACGAAAATAACTCGGTCTTTACTTCATAGACACATAGATTCACGAGTCATTTCTTTATTCACTCTTCATAAAGTAAAGATGCATCTACTTGTTTTTTTACAAATTAACAATCTTATGTATTGTTTAAAAGAATAGAGCACATAATTATATGACATATATTGTATTTTTTCATTCGGTTATCATACTTTTACCAGTTTATTGTGAAACTCAAACGACATTTTGAAGTTATTCTTTTAGTAATCATTCCCTGACGTCTTTATTGTCTCGTTGCCGAGTATTCGTTGATGTGTATCTTTACTGAAATTTCGTTGCTGAGTTCTGTTTGCTAAAATCATAATAATCGTTCATTGTAATGTATTTTTGAGATTAATTTCCAATCAGGGAAGAAAAATTATAGCCGCATTTACGGGCTATATTGTTGACTACAGGCGATGCTGGTGTTATCACCAGAGATGCGCACATCTATAAACTCAGAGATTTGTTACGTTAGACTTTGTGTAGCCATAATTTCACAAACGTTTTTATGTTTCGAGTTTTTTTCTTTGATGAGGATTGACAACATGGATTATCGGACAACTATTTTTATATGGTTGTTATATTAGCACACTTTCGACCGATTCAATATTCGAACTTTTTTGCGTGGATCTTTTAGAACTTACGGACTTAATAGTCAAAAGACTCCTTAGGTCGAATAATCCAAATAATTCAAGGGGATATTTGTCAAGCTTTATCGCAAAGGCAAACATTAACATATATTAGAAAACAAAAACTGTTGTCGCTCACCGTTTTTCAAGGTCCCTTCATTACCACAAATAACAAACAGTTAGGTTTGATCATAGAGTTTTCAACGCCAAAACGCATCTGCGCTTTCTGTTTAAAACAAAAAATGTTTTCAATAAAGATGAATCTATATTCTTTTGGTTACAAATCGTCTGCCTCGTCCCAAAGAAATCTAATAAATCTTACAGCCGATGTGATATCTAAAAAGCGTTTCTTATCAATTTCATTTAAGTTGTTCCCGCCAATTGTGCTTTTTTTTTCGTCATCTTTGTTGGTCGACATTTATTTTAGTGACGCCAACGTCAAGCACGCATGCGCACAGGAGGAAGACGCTCGCATCAACACACCAAGTTACGTAAAATCAAAGAAGAAATGAAAGATGGAAATTAAAACAATGGAATGCGATGTTTTGAAGGATGCCATTGAAAGTAAGGTTTTACCCTTTTTTTTTTCATTAAGATAGCAAGAAGATATTTAAAAGAGAACAACATCGTCAGATAAAAACAAATTGAAAAATGTTAAATATTTTGAGACGTGGTATTTTTCTTGTGACGCCTTGCCTTAGATGATTACTGCCAGGTTCGAAGAATTAAATTAGAACAATTGCAGAGGAACGTTCTGGGAATGAAGTAAATTACTAATCCCGCGCCAACCGGCTGCGAGAAGTGAGCACGTCACAATCAAAACAAAAAGAGACGAGTTTGCTTCACATTTACTGAGTCCTATTGAACTGTTATCCAAATGAATGAAAGTAAATGATGGTTTGTCTGTATGTTTAAAGAAAGTTCTGAAAAAATGTAAATAAGGGTGAAAATAACATTGACTCACACAGTGTTTCGCATCAGGTGTGGTGTCTTATTTTTCGTCTTTGTAATGGTAGCCTTTTTATAGTTGTTTTTTTTTCTTATTTTAATGGTTTATTTTATTTTAATTATGGAATACGGATAGGGTGTTAGAGCCAGTATTAAATTATATTTTATTAATGTTGGGTTGCAGTTTTTTATGTATAGGGCTTCGAGGATTTTAAGTCTGCATGTACAATTATTTGTATGGGTGATTCTTTTGTTAGTTGTTAGTATTTTTTTATTTCGGATTATGAGGATCGCGAGATCGAATGCGCATGAGAGATGGCCGACGAAACAACACTCGGGGCCATGGTGTTTAGACTAACACCTGAAATCAGAAAACTCGTTCACAGCGTCGAGAAGCTAACAAGGAAAATAACAATAACAAAAAGAGAAAACTCTGTAGTCTTCAATGAGGTCTGCATATATATATATATATATATATATATATATATATATTATTTCATGTATTCATGTATAATATTATTAACGGGTAATATATTGTTTATAGATTTTTATAATTTACTTCAACATTAGTAGAGCTTAGAAGTAAAGTATGAAAATATATTATTAGGTGTATCCTTGCATGGAACCGTCAGGTTAAGTGCACAAATTTCTCGTTACTGTTTGTATTTATATATCCACGTGATGTTTTGTCTAGCTAACTAACCAACAATATTCGTTGTTATTTCTATCTTACGGATTAATGTGTCCTTTGCCAATAGCTAAGCTTCTCTCAAACAAAGGCCCGGCTTGACATATTTTCCTTTGTTTTCTGTCGGTTTTTTAGACTTTCGAATCTTTTGTCAACGCTCCATCGTGAAAATGTACCTTCTTTCATAAAGGTTCTATTACGCCAATGAATGGTCAAAGTATATGTGTGGGTGTCAATTGATCTCGTCAATATGGCTGGAATTCTCACTTCAAATGTAAGACTAAATCTCGCTTATATTTTTAGATTTGCTGAGATTATTTTTTTTAGATATCAATTTATTTAAATATTATGTGTCAATGCCTATTTTCGATTTTTCGCATTTTAGATATTTCCTATTTGCAATATTTTGCCGGTTGTGTAATAAAAGGTATTGCGTAAAAAACGCAATAAATATGTTTTCTAATCTAACATTTTTTCAATATATTTCGTTTAGAAATTAATCTTTAAACTGTATCTTCAAAATAGTATAACATAAATTGATTGTTGATACAATAAAAGTCATTTATTCATTTTTTATGAAAAAAACATATTTCTTTAGTAATTACATTTAAAGATTTGTTAATAACTTGCATTGAACAAACATAACATTATGATTATTATTACTACTACTACTAATAATAATAATAATAGTAATAATAATAGTAATAATAATAGTAACAATAATAGTGATGACGATGACGATGACGATGACGATGACGATGACGACGATGACGATGACGATGACGATGACGACGACGACGATGACGATGACGATGACGATGACGATGATGATGATGATGATGATGATGATGATGATGATAATAATAATAATAATAATAATAATAATAATAATAATAATAATAATAGTAATAATAATAGTAATAATAATAGTAATAATAATAATAATAATAATAATAATAATAATAATAATAATAATAATAATAATAATAATAATAATAATAATAATGGAAAACTTTGGTACGGAAATGAATTGTCAATATATTTTAATACTATTTGGTATCGTTATCCATATGATATGGGAGGTTGCTAGTTGAGTATAGCTCACTAAAGCTACCAGTGATGAACGACATCTCCTTCATGGACGGGAACCAACGGCCTAAGAACTTAAATCAAGGATATTCTTTCTCAGCCATACTGAAACCCTAACAACATCTCCGGAAGAGACAAGTCTACAGCTGTTCCTTCTTACTGACATAAGAAGCCCTCTTTTTACTCAGAAGCACACTTGGTCTAGTGGAAAACACTCAACCGTTTGAAAAAGGGTATGGGGAGATCAAAAGTTTCTATGGCTAAATGGGGTTACAGAACCGACCCAAACATCTGCGAATGTGGGGAGAAGGACGATACAATCCATCACTGTCTTGTCTGCCCTCTACTGCCCTATCAGAGAAGCTAGAAAGACTTTGCAGAGTAACAAAAATGAGAGAGACTTTGCAGAGTAACAAAAATGCAAAGGACTGTGTAAAAAAGTGAGTAACCTCACGAAGACGAAACGATGAAATACTTGTCATAAATACGTAAAAGGTCAAATATTTCATAAAATAAATTCAGCGGTTGTTTATAGAGTGACTTAATGCCGTTCAAAGAACTTGTTCCAGACTGCCTTCTGTCTTCTAAGAAAAAATGTCCCATCAGAAATCTAACAACTAGCTGACAAATAATACTAGCTTCTATACATAAATCTGAGATCAAATTTCTCGGTTGTCAAACAGTTTAACCATAACTTTTTTCTTTTTAATAATGAGAGGTAGTTCTTTTAATTTTTGGTATTTTAAAAGAATTCAAATAATGTTGCGGCATGGAGCGCGGGGGCGGCTTAAACCACGCACATAAGCCCCAAAAGAATTTGCTTACACTCCACCCGAGCTTAATAAAAAGGGGTGGGCGTAAAGGCTAGAGGATTAGGCTTTTTAAAGTGAGGTATAGATATACGTTACTCCAGGGAAAGGTTATTAACTATTAATAACGCGTTTGTTCTCGGGTTCGATACTAGAGCACATTTTTCATTGTTACTTTTTATTCATGTGACATCATGAACGATTTGAAGGTAGGACAAATGCTGAAAACTATTTAATAAATACGTAAATGTAATTTAAACTTCTGACAGATAGGGGTGGTTAGAGCTATATTGCAATAGTCTAGCTAGATGTGGCATGGCATAAGGAAACACAAATCGTGAAGTATCGACTTTCATTCTTAGTACATAACTTGCTCTATAAACCTGTCTAAGAATAGAAACAGAAGAACAGGGAATTTGTTGGAAGTGAACAGGATATGTGTACGAAAAAATGTATTACATTAAAAATTAAAGATAGATTACTTTAGCTTAGTGAGAACTTTGTAAATCAACATCCTACAATATAAATGTCAATAGCTGTAACCAAATATTCTGTGATAATCTAATGAGCGTGTATATATATATATATATATATAGTAAGCTATGAAAATATATTCATCGCAATTAAGCTAGACAGAGGCTGCCGCGTTTCATCCCCGAGGGGAACCTTCAAGCTATATCTTATTTAAAGACAAGAAAATTAACTTTAACAATAACTCTAGCACTCGCTTAATTAATCCGACTAAACAAGAAATAGGATGAATCAGCAAAATAATTATATCTAGAATCAACAACCAAATAAAAAATACCTAGAATTAAACCAATGGTTGAATACTGCCGAAGCAATCGCTTTGTTTAATAATATCGAAAATAAGAACAAATGTACCTTCCTACAATTCGACATAGTGGGCTTCTACCCGTCTATATCAGAAGAACTCTTCAACATCACCCGAGATGTATACCGATATATCCAAGGATGAAATCCACATCATTAAAAAATGTAGGAGATCAGTTTTAATCAATAACGATGACCAATGGATTAAAATAAATGTCAAACTCCTTTGATTTGGCCATGGATGCCCTTGACTCTGCGGAGGCATCAGCTCTTGTGGGGTTATTTATTTTATATACACTCACAAATATATTTGATAATACAAATATCGGCCTTTATAGAGATGTTGGATTAGCGATAATAAGAGATTCCAACAAAGTCAAATGAGAAAACTTCAAGAAAATTATACATATGGAAATGAAAAGACTAGACCTAAAAGTAGAAGTACTGGCTAACATAAAAACAACTCACTTTCTAGATGTCAAGTTAAACTTAAATAAAAAATACTTACGAACAATACCTAAATAATAACGCCAATCTAATATACGTAAACCCAAAGTCTAATCACCTCCCATCAATCATAAAACATATTCCGAACTCTATCGAACGTAAGCTTATCAATAATTTTAGCAACGAAAGTGTTTTTAAAAAATCAAGCAACATTTACAATACAGCTCTAAAAAAAGTGATTACCATAATACCGAAATTAAATATAAAAATCAGGACACTAATAATTACAACAAAATTCAAAATAAAAAAAAAGAAATATAATCTTCTATACACCACTCTATAGGCAGATGCTAAAAACAAAACTGGGGAAAAAATTCCTAAATCTGATTAAAAAACACTTCCCCGTAACCAATCCCTTGCATAAAATATTCAATAAAAATAACCTAAAACTATCCTACAGCTGCCGCAAAAACCTGGAAATTATAGTTAAGACACACAATAACAAAATACTAAAATAGAACAGCAGAGAGAAAGAAAAAATAACAAATTACATAAAAAAGTGAAAAATATAGCAAAAATAACACAAAGAAGAACAAAAATATAAACAATACAAATAGAAATAAGCAAAACCCTAATAGCAATCACCCGAATAGAAATGAAAAAGTTAGCAATGATGAGAAAAGATGTAACTGCATAAATCGTACACTTTGTCCACTACAAAATAAATGCCTAACCAAAAGTATTGTATACCAAGCCACAATATTTGTCAAGGAAATACCGAATAACAAGAAGTACTACGTGGGTATTACCTTCCTAGATTTTAAAACCAGATATTATGACCACAAAAGCACATTTAAAAATAGAGAACGTTGAATTTAGACAGCAATAGCAAACCACTATTGGGAGGTCAAAGAAAATGGACGCTCACTAATAATTGAATGGAAAATAATACGACAGACCAGTACATGTAGAAATTTAGACGACTCGTGTAGATTATGTCTAAATAAAAATGTTGAATTCCTAAACTTCAAAAGCCCCCGAAATCTATTAAACTGTAGAAGTGAGATAGCAAACAACTGCCTACACAGAAATAAATTTACCTTAGACTAACGATACATAAATAAATAAATAAACAAATAAGTAAAAAGAACTAAACTGAACAAAAACCTAACCATTTAAAAATTAAAACCTAAAATAGAAATACAAGGAACAACGTGTTAAAATAAATTCACCCATTATATTGACACAACAAAGAAACAGGATATAGGCCAATCTATAGAAAACAGAACAATAGAAGAGGATATAGGAAGTAACACTTACCAGACCTTTGTTCGTAGGAAGCGGCTGAGAGAATAACAAAGAATCTGATTGGTCAACTTGCTAGCCGGGTATAGAAAAACACCCGGCAAAAATAACTTCATGCCTTTTAGCTTGAAGATTTCCCCGGGGATGAAACGCGGGAGCCTCTGTGTAGCTTAATTGCCATAGCTTACTATATAAATATATATATATATATATATATATATATAAATCTCGGATGTCTGGGTGTATGGGTGTGTTTGTGTGATGTTTGTATATTGACTATAGACATAAAGGTGAGAGAATCTATATAACAACTAAAATATATTCTTCGAATCTTAAAATGCACCCCTACAATAGATAGCTAATAGGATATAACCCTCTAAAACTTCAAATATATCCTATTTTCATGAGATTTAAATCGTATGTATAAAATTATCCGGAGAAGACAATGGAAGTTGTCCTGAATCTCTACGTTTCCTTCTATGTGATAATATATACGCGCCTCCACCTCTAAATGACCTATGGGGACAGGGGAAGAACCTCGAATTTAATGAAAGTTCACCGGTATGTATAAGACATTAATTCGGAGAATTTTCCAACATTTCAGCGCTTTCCAATTATATCAAGAGGTTAAGCAGGAAGAAGGGACAGTAAAAACAAAGAAAGTAGTAAAATGTTATAAGAATAGTGAAAAAGTACACATTCATTATTCAATTCCTAGAAACGTCGGGTCTTCCCGCTAGTATTATATGCATTCTTTTAAATTCACATAAACGTTGGGGTAATAGGTCAATAATAGGCCAATAGTGTATAGATGACCAGAGCTATGAATATAAAATAATAATATATTCGAACATGTTGTAAATTTCTTTCAGAATAACATTTTTATTCAAACATACAAACAAAATTGGCAGAAACAAATATTTGTATTAAAATATTTTTAAACAATTTCGGAACACTTACTATAGATACCGATCTTTTTAGAAATGTATTACTTAATATAACTCAAAAATTGATGTTGAGCAATTCTTTTCTACATTAAATTGTTTGTATCTAACTTATTTTAAAGGTTTTTAGATGGAACGTTCGAATCTGGGCGGGCGCACTTCCTAAATAATAAACCTTACAAAATAAATATGTGTTCAGCTCACCATCGTTGGACGGGTATTCTACTAGTATTTACTGATATATATATATATATATATATATATATGTGTGTGTGTGTGTGTGTGTGTGTGTATGCTGCAAGTAAGACAAATCAAATATCTTTATAATATAACCTAGAAAAAAGAAATAAATAGAAAGGATAACAGTTTGATATTTAAAGATTGTTTCAAAGCAACTTCAGGATTGGCTGCTTTTCTAGATATTCTCTAAACGGTAAAATATTAATTCAGATCAATCAGTTTGATACAACTTTTTAACCGGCTCAATTTTGTTGTTAGCATTGGTTTCACCGGTTTTCTTTTCTGGAATCTGATACTTTCAGGATGAACCACACGAAAGTCGCCAATATCCATAAGTGATAGTTGAGCTATGTAACTGAATAGATTCGAGCTTGGTACACCCAGATCGTCTGTCCGCGTCGTTAACAACCTCAACACCGACACCTTCTAGATCATGCATGGACAAACTTAGGGTCACGCGCTAAATCCGGCCTCAAAGGGTTTTTTCAGTGGCCCGCTGAGACCTTTGATAAAGATATTTGGAGAAAAGTATAAAAATGTTCTAGAGAGATTATTCGAAACCCCGGGAAATGTTCGTCTGGCATCAGACTAGAATAGAACGACTAAAAATCAGAGTATTCATAGAAATCATTTTGAACCTTTCATTGTCTTTGATGAGCATTAAAGAATTATTATGGTACCTGGATTGTAATAATGATATGATATTTTATAATAAACATAAATAGTTTAATATATCTATATTTATAGCATATATGAATGTGTAAGTACATGTGTATAGTACATAATTAAGGTACTGGCTCGTGTCAAGTTTACGAAAACTTAATGTGGCCCATGTACAAAAGTTAGCAATGCATGCCCTAGATGCTCTGTGTTTGAACATAGTGAAATTCATTTCTAAACAAATACTTAATAAATTCTTTTAGATAATATAGCACTACGACTTATATTTTTCTTTGATAAGAATATTATATATGTCGATACTGAAGTTATTTTCATAATTATATTTCATTTTCTGTTTAATATTTTTCTTATTAAAAGTATATAGTAATTAAAGTATATTACAAAAAGTAAACAACATTTTAATAAAAATTAAACTCTTGTTCTGAATCACTTTTGACCTCTGACCTCTAAATTCCAATCGCTTCGACGCTCTGCAATTTATGCATATAAAATACGGGTGGTGGCGACGGATAACTTTTGGGAAATACGGGTCACTTTACGGTAAATTGGTGAAGACCTGGAAAACAGCGTAAATAAATAGCTCAAAGGAA
Organism: Sepiola atlantica; assembly: GCA_963556195.1. NCBI lineage: Eukaryota > Metazoa > Mollusca > Cephalopoda > Sepiida > Sepiolidae > Sepiola > Sepiola atlantica. The sequence goes on from OY744520.1 coordinate 95,914,044, forward strand.
GCATGAGAGGTCCGCACTGGTGTGAAAACATACAAGATCTTCCTTAATCAAATCTGGTTCGGTTATCGATCCTGTCTGCGCCTTGGGTTACAGATTGGAGGCACAGGCGACTCAATTGCGTTCCGAAAATACACAGAACGTCGTCAAAATGTTGAGTAAATAAACATGAGAAAATGGAACCTGTTTTCGCATTTTATATGCACGCATCTTTCGTAATAGTTTGGGCCGGGAAAAAGAAGAAAACAAAATGTTCTCCTTCAGTAAATGACATCGATCCTGAGCTTGCATATACACCAATTCTTTAATTAATTCCATTGATGTTGCAAGTCTCAGTTATTTCTATAAATACTATTATGGCATGTGTTCTTCAGAATAGTCTGATCTATTCCATGATTCCTTTGTTCCAGCTCGCTTTACTCGTTGATCTAGTGGTCTTTGCCAATTCGCTGTTTTTCTAGCTCGTTATTGTTTTTGATGGAAATCGCTTCAGACAAATAGATAAGAAAGCCGGAGTTAAACCCACTGTCCACTTTCTACTCTCTATGTTATAATATAGCTTTCTGATTCAGTAGCCTCTTTCCAAAGAACTGCAGGCTTGTGGAAATGTATGCTAGCTGACTATTATCTTCCTACCTATATCCTTGGTCTTTTCAATACAATCGTCAATAAGTATTTGTCTTTGCGATAATCATAATTCGGTCTATTTAGATATTTTCAATAAGTGGACAAACGACTTTTCTGTAGCGACTTTCTTAAAAAAATCAAACGATCACAAAAGGTTCTTTTCTCACAGATGTAAAATTTAGATGACAATCACACATTTAATTTCACTTGAACTATCTTAAACCTATCATATGAGTTAATTTGATTGCATTGTTTTGCTCTATCCGCTTGCTTTCGTCTATCTCTACAGTTGGTCTTATATTATCTAAACTGTTCATTGTTATATATTTTAAAACTATTTATTTTAAAAGTAACTATTTAAAGTTCCCCTCAAGTAAGAGAACTTTGTAAAGGAAATATGAAAATATTCTAGCTAAAAAGATATTGCAAAGTACGCATCCTTATTGGGAGAACGAACCTTTCTAAGGAGTTAACTATGTTCGTTAAATCAATATAAGATTTATTTCCCTCTCTTAAGTATAGTTGTACAAGCAAGCGTGTAGGTTCGGGTGTTCGATAGCACTCAAAGGTGACTTTAGTCCGGCGTTCTAATTTTGCAAACGCTAGCAGAGTTATGTATAGCTACAATAGTGAGTCTTAGTTAACATGAAACATATATGTATGTTGATAAAAATAGTTCTCATGATTTTAAAATAAGTATATATACATATATATTATTACTATTATCATACTAAATCTAAATTATTATACTAAATCTGAGGCAATCAAGGTATAACATCTGTAATGAGCTGTGGATAGAGATAATGAGTTATAAGACGTCGGGTGTGGGGTTTAAATCAGTCGGTCGGCAGACAGTTCTATATACGCACTGATAAGCTTTCAAAGGAAGAAACTAACTTGGATGGGGCTATAAATAATTTGATTGTTAATATGTATAATTCTAATAATACATCGAATGCACTTTGTTTGAGATAAAATTATTTGTGTCGCTTAACCAATAATGCAAAGTTATCGTCTCTTGTTGAACCCCCTCTAAGATAAATTTTAACAGTACTCATTAATAAGCAATATTTGCACGTCTCATTCACACAGCTGATCTGTGGTTACTTGGTTATAGTTGCTGAGTTACAAGACTCAAGGTCTGAGGTTCGAACCCGTTGTGGGCGGATCTCCGCACTAATGAGCTTTCAAATGGCGAAAGAAGCTTGCCTATGGGCATAAATAATTTAATTGTTGATATTTATAATATATATATATATATATATATGCGTGCGATGTAAGTGAAAATATATTTCGGGAACATATCCCCTCGTTGGGTTTTATTATTCCGTTCGACTCGAATTTTTTATCGCACAACACTAATGGCGGTTGATAAGCTAGAGTCAGATTCGAATTAGACACGCGTAAGACATTTAAAAAAACACACCACGCGCGAGCACACACACACACACACACACACATATATATATATATATATATATATATATATATATATAAAATAATAGTAGTGTAATGGATTCATCCGAACACTTTAAAATACAACAATTCTTTTGTAAATAACGGATACATTTTCTTAGACACAGACGTACAACACGGCTAAAGAGAACATTTTTTAATAACAAAATAAGTTAGTAAAACATTAATCTGGAACAAAACTTAGATCTAATATGCGGATCGTTTTTGTTCTTGTCTTTTAAGGGAAGTGGGGTCTGATCAACTCTGCTGGGAAGCCATGAGATGAAATACTGTTTTGTTTTTGAATTCCCGAAACAGTTTTTCATGGTAAAAATCTGATGATCCCTTAAATAATGTAAATTCTCTGAAGCAAAATAATATAGTGACTGTTAACAGTAAATTCACTTACAAAAAGTGATTTTCCACCGAACGACTTGGGACTAAAATGTTTTTTTTTGTTTTGTTTTCATTTTGTTTTTTTCATATAATTTTAATGGTTGAACCACTTCCGAAACTATATATATATATATATATATATATATATATATATATATATATATATATATATATATATGCGTGTGTGTCTAAAGTGCCATGTTTCGAGCGGTCCTCGCTCTTTATCAAAATATATCATTTATTATGTAACAATATATACATCGGTAGCACCGTTATATTCTTACACTTCAGAGTCAACGAAAACTTGCAAACTCCCGTTTCTTTTTTCTTCAAAACCTCTCACTATATGACACAACACGATCAAATCCACCAAAGTGCACATCTTAGCCACAGAGCAGAACGTTTGCAATTTGTGTTTGCGTTTCAATTCCTTACTATAATATTACGGTTTCATCGAATGGAATCCAGGTTTCATGACACCAACTTTCTGCTTTGCGTAACAATAGATCAGATCGTTCATCGGCTATGGAATCTTAATTGTACGGCATGTAAGTAAAACACATATACCGCTCCTGTTTTAGAATCTACTCTGCTTTATTTTTCTAATGAAACAAGGTATCAACTATATGTGTATATATATATAGATAGAGAAACAGAGGGAGGGAAAGAAAGAGAAAGAGAGAGAAATAGGAATTATTAAAAATAATAAAACTCTTTCAAAAGCTGAAGAGCCGTTGCTCAAAACGACGAGAAACTATGAGCAGGTTGATTTTGAATCCCTCAGAAATCACATCAGCGGCGCCCCATGATGGGAAACCTTCTCACTCCATGCTGATCAGTGTGCAAATGAGCTAACCGAATGGGTCAAAGCAGGCATTGATGCTTATGTCCCCACGCGAAAATTCTTCAGCAAACCTCACTCTCCTCACAGGGCAACCCCAGAATGTGCAGCTGCTCTTGCTGGGAGGCAGAAGGCATTCCGAACATTCGGCCGCCATAAGTCAACTGCGAATAGACAAACATTTATAGAGGCAAGAAATGATTGCAAAGTCGTGATAGATGAAGCAAAGAGAAAGTATACAAAAAACGCATTCAGTCACAGAAACTAGATACATGGAATGAAATAGTAAATAAATGGTATGTTATGAAATCAATAAACAAAAATTAACTAAAATATATATTTAAAATAAGAATAAATTTAAAAATATCTTTCTCTCTCTCTCTCTCTCTCTCTCTCTCTCTCTATATATATATATATATATATATATATATATATATATATATATATATATATATATATATCCAACACAGTTTGCTGTTGTAGATCACTTTCGCTGTTCGTTGTATAATATCCGCCGACTTGGTATTTACAAAGTTTCATTCTTGCTTAATGCTAAGCTAATTTGTGGTGGCCAACAGGAAAACGCACTTGACTGCGAATCAGTGGCGATTTGTTATCGGAGTTCGCGCCTTCCGACCGTCGGAAATTAACTTCCTGCACTGAAGATTGCATTAGCATGAAACATCGATGTCTGTAGGTAATAAATAATTAATATTATTTATAAATATTATATATATATATATATATATATATATATATATATATATATGTGTGTGTGTGTGTGTGTGTGTGTGTGTGTGTGTGTTCTGTTAGATACGGTAAAACATGTTAATGTACACTTTCGTTATATATGTAAAATTGTAAAAAGTACTTAATCAGAGAATAAAAGACATTTGTTCAAACTAAAACTTGGTGAATTCCTTTTTTTACTGTGAAGATTTGCCACAGGACATTTTACTTAAATCAAGGCATGCGTTCCCAAACGACCTGTTCTTACGAAGCCATGCGGAATTCCCGCTTATTCTTTAAGCCTAACCCTGCCATCTTGTCACAACTAGAATCTTTGTTTTCTTTAATTCGCGCGTTTTATCGATTCGTTGAGTGATTAATCAATAGTTTTGTTTCCAGCTGCACAATGAAAATCGACTCTATTGTATTGCTAAATTTCTCAGTATGAATTCGAGTAGTTAACTACATACAGCCTCTGTATATTCACCAGGGTCGCTGGTTTGTTTTTCTGTTGTTGCCCTAGTTAATTTTACTCTGCTTATGCCACGTTAAAAATATTTCTCATGGTTTGCACAAGTGTTGGGACGATTATCAGAATCGGAAATCGAAAATATTGGAACATTTGGGGTATCAGAATTGGAATAATGTGTGCATATCTTATATTCACACATTCCTGACATAGCCAGCTGGTCAATACTCCTACCCTCAAAAAATTTCACACCTAACCGCAACAAAATCTCCCCTCTCCCCTCACCCATCTCACCTTTCGACTACTTCTTTCACACTCTTACCCATTTATCCCGCCTACTTTCAAATTATCTTCATTTCTTCAAATCTTTTTCTAAAACTATGATACTACCTACATACCAAAGACACAGAGTTCCCCCTTCCATCCTCTAGCCTCAGCCCCTCAAAATCCATGCTACACTTCACCACGAAAAAAAAAACTCAGCACCCCCCCCCTCTCTCTCACCATAAGACAAATTTCCTAACACTCCCACCCCTCCCCTTTTTCCCTCACAGCTATCCACATTCATTTCACTCTCTGCCACTGACTGACTACTTTCAGCCCGGACCTTGGTCCAGCGCTCGTAGTAGCCACGGCTACTACTTTTTCTCATCAACCCATCATGTCAACCCAATATTTCGATGTACTTGCATGACATTTTTTTTAAATTATCATCCTGAGAAAGTCTTACAATAATGAGGAAACGTTGATGAATATATAAAAAATATCTCTCGGGTTTTCCTTTTTCATTTCCCATATATATATATATATATATATATATATATATATATATATGTGTGTGTGTGTGTGTGTGTGTGTGTGTGTGTGTGTGTGTGTGTTATACAGTTATTTACACGCATGTGTTTTGTCATCTCTGCGACTCATCAATGTGTCAAGACCTAGCGAAATTTGAAACCGGGAATCGCATTATAAATGCTTCTATTTATTGATTTATTTTAGTTCATAACTTCAGCCGTGTAAGCTGTATTCTCATACAAGTATGTTTAAGTTTTTTTAGAATACATCGGAGGACGGATACTCCAACGAGTTAATTACAAAAAATGAATACATGATTTAGTACATGGTTATGTGATTGTATTCGATATTGTAAATAAAATAAGACGCTCTAGCTTCTACTACTACTACTGCTACTACTACTATTTTAATAATAATAATAACAAAAACAACCGTAAGAACACTAGGAACAGTTCTGAAGTACCTGGAAAAAAAACTAGCAGAAATTAGAATCAAATAGATCGTTTGATAGCATACTACGCACGGCAATTAATAAAACAGCTGAAATATTACGGAAAATCATTGAGTACTTAATTCAATCCACATAACAAGCGTACGCCAGCCGGCTTCAAGTAAGTTGAAATAGTAAAAGAACATTGCAAGAGCTTGAGAGAAATGTAACAAGAAACTCTCAGAAATCTAGTAATTTGACATCCTCTTTCACCAAATAGAACAATAAAAAAACTAATATGTGGTGGGCACCAGCCTCGACTCGTACTACATGAAGTGGTCGTGTAGGGTGAAGGCGGATGATCATATTGAGGAGGTAAAGCACCAACTAGACCTCCACTAGAAAGGTTCAAGGAGTGTCGGAAACTAAGGGGTTCTTATTGGCAATCACATTTCAGACGCGGCCAACGGGCATTGTTATCGCAGAAATTAGTGGTAAACGGCTATTGCAATGACACAAAATAATTTTGCAATCGTTATCGTAAGCGTCAGAGAGTGCTAGAAAGCTAAGGATACATTTTTGTAACTAAGGTGTGTTATTGCTAATGAGCAATCGTTGATTATGTATTGTATGGGAACTCTTAGTGATACTACTACGTTGCCATCGCCTCTACCACGGTGATGACTGGTTGCACTTTAGAGGGGTTGTTGATAAATCGCTACCACATTACACACATAAAAAATATATAGAGAAACCTCTGCTGGTACATCTTTACTGCAACTATGGCGACGGTAATTAAAACAACTTAAAGAAAAGAAATAAAAAGCGAGACGTCACTATTCATTGAGCTTACTACCTGGAACGTGTCAACGAGACTTTAGCTGTTTTCTATCTACAAAATGATGAGCTGGTGGGTTCGATATAATTTTCCAGATAACGTTATTAATTCACAGGAATAAAGCAAGTAAATTACCAAGTGATTCTGTCCTTCTTTTCCACTGCGAACTCTTCATAACTAAAATGCCCAAAATAAGAATAATCGAGTTACTTTTGAACTGGATTTATATTTATCCGCGTCTTTACCCAAAATAAACTCTCAATCATAAGCACACATATCGGTTTAAACATTTTTTTCTTATTTGCTAAAAATATAGGAACTTTTCATGAGTTAATCTATACATGAAATCAAATCTGAAAACGGAAATCAATTACAACTATGATCTTGTGGTCGGAGAGGCAATCAAACATCACGCTTTATTGACAACGTTGATCAATTACAGGATATAATTTCATTGTAAATATCTACAAAGGATTCGCCTACGGTTTTCAAGTCGATAAAACCTTTACCATTTTTTGCTTTCAACGGTCGGTAAACGCGACTCATCAGTCTTTCCCGCCTTGTAATACAAAAGGGAAAGGTGGACATAGACCTGATTAGTTTCTGATGCGATTTGGTATCGTTAATAACAAACAGAAGTCAGTTATTCTTGACTAAATTACTACCTCTATCGGAGATATGTTGGTCGCTTTGCGAGGTAGAGTATACTGAATAACCCCTGAAAGGCTATCTGCACGACGATAAGTTTATCGTAAATCAACGATTGCTGAAGCTGTAACTTGTCTATTCACATTGTAATAAAGTTGAGAACATGAGGGTCCACATATGTCGCGTACCCAGTTTAAAAGACTAATATATATTTTTAAAAAATTTAAAATGATTATACATTGTCTGATTAGATTTGGAACATACACTTCATTACAAGGACGGGTAACATAACATAATATATATATATATATATATATATATATATAATTATTAATTACAATATATGTATTAGCATATACTATCAGTGCCCTTTTACTTTTTAGTCTCCTTAAAAGATTCAACTCGATGATTGTCAATTAGTGACAACAGAGCAAATAAAGGTCAGGTTCATATTATATTCCAATAACCATGTTTCTATTTTATTATTTTTATTTTTTTCACATTTCCAAAAAACATAACATTTCTTTGAGATATATTTTTACGATCCGTTTCATTTGTCTTGTGACAAACAACATTTTTATTTCAGAGACGATATTAGCATAAAAATTTTGTTTGGCACAAGACAAATGAAACGGACCGTAAAAAATATATCTCACAAAATGTTATGTTTTTGGAAATGTGAAAACATAAAAATAAAAATAATAAAATAAAAACATGGTTATTAGAATATAATATGAACCTGACTTATATATATATATATATATATATATATATATATATATATATATATATATATATATATATATATATATATATATATATATATATATATATATATAATGGTAATAATCCAGGTAAAACATCCACATGGTGGTAATCCAAAGAATTTCAACCGGGTTCATAAAGAGTGCTCAATATCAAAATAAAGCTTCATATATGATATTTTTTTATTTACAGAGACATGTACAAAACTTGCGCACTGGCATGTCGATGTTATCGATCAACAGTTACTATAAACTGAGATCTCATCAGGCAGAGTTAGAATCCGATCTAACCTTAGATCATATTTGGAGAGAATGAAGTGGGGATAAAAAGAAGAAGAAAAGAAAGTTAACATTTCAAAATTTAGGGGGTCACGTGGTTTAGGACCGTTAAAAGTCAAAAAAGTTAAAATCTTAAATCTAAAATCTAAAATCAAACAAAACAAATAAATAAATAAAATAAAACAAAGTGGAAAGAGAGACATACAATGAAGAGAGTAGGTTAGAGATGGATAGAAAGATAGATAGGTAGACAGATAGAGAAATGGAAACTTCTGTTGATTCAGACCGAGGGAGGAGAGGGGGGTAGACATGCAAGATTTAGGTGTCAAAAAAACCGACAGTTATTTTAAACTTTTAGGCTGATTCTGTGAACCGGTTTCACGCTTCCCGACCGTCTAAAATTGCTACTCTCCTACACTGATGAGAGCAATAAGCTTGATACGCTAGCTTTTGTAAGTATAACTTTAATTTAATATATATATATATAGAGAGAGAGAGGGAGAGAGAGAGAAAGACAGAGAGAGAGAGAGAGAAACAGAGAGATATTACCGAGCCACCACCCTACTAGTAGCAGAAGGAAAAATGGTGTTAGATTATAAATATAGATATTTATTTATGTTTTTGTTTATTTTATTTGCGATAGTGATAACTGGATCGATTCCTTCATATTTACAGAAAAAGAATTACATTAATGCTTACTGGAAATCGTTATTTCTTTCACCATAGTGATACCTCCATAGGCGAGCGTACACATATATGTAAAACATAGTTATCCACATACATGTGTTTCGTCCTTAATATGACTCATCAGTGTATCAAGACCTAGCAGTATACATGTGTTATTTTTTATTTACTTTTATTTACTTACATATTATTTATTGTGTTTAGTCATAACTTCAGGCGTGTAAGCTGTATTCTCATACCAGCATGTTTTGATTGTCTTGGAGAATTTCTATTTAATTTCCGTTCACTTATTAATGAGTCGAAAGGTGTGGAAGTAATCGAAGGACGGATACTTCCACGAGTTTATTACAAAATTAATTACATGTTTTAGTACAAGTTTAAGTGATGTAGTTCGACATTGTTAGTCACATAAGATGCTTCATCTACTACTGCTACTTCTGATAATAATGATATTCCTCTTAGTCTCAACAACAACAACAACAACAACAACAACAACACCAACACCAACACCACCACCAACAACAACAACAACAACAACAACAACAACAACAACAACAACAGCAACAACAACAACAACAACAACAACAACAACAACAATAATAATAATAATAATAATAATAATAATAATAATAATAATAATAATAATAATAATAATAATAAAGTTAGGAAGACTGGGAACAGTTGTGAAGTACCTGGAAAAAGAGATGGGGAAATTGGAATAGAAAAGAACATCGATACCATCGAACGCACGGCAATGAAGAAAACAGCCGAAATATGATGGAAATTCTCGAGTGCGAATTAAAATATAGAAAGAACATTACAAAAGCTTAAGGAAAATGTAAAGGTAAGAAATTCAAAAATTAAGCACCTTCCCTGAAGAATCGGACAATAAAAAAAACATGCACATATGTGGTGGGCACCAGCTTCGACCAGTGCTACATGAAGTTGTCGTGTATGGTGAAGATGAGGGAACAGATTGAGGAGTAAGACCACCACTTAGACCTCCACTGGAAAGATGCAGGGTATACTGGAACCTAGGAAGTGCTAATTGTCATTCAAATTTCAGAAAAGGCTACCGATCGTTGCGTACGAGAAAAAAATGTAAATGGCTATTGCGATTACATAAAATGATTTGCAATCATCATCGAAAGAGACAAAGACTGCTACACATCTTTAAAAAAACAAACTATTTTAGTGACTTTAATTATATTATGAAATAGGATTTTTTTTCATTTGCAAAGGAGAACATTCCGTATAATTGCACATAATAATTTCGCTTTAATCTGTTTTGATTAAAAATATCTCCATTTTAACAGTGTTCTTTCACAAACAATAACAAAACTGAAGTGAAATTAAATATATTTATACCAATAACGTAGAGTATGGAAACACCGAAAGAAAATGGTTTGAATCAAGTATCGATATTTCAGACGAATTGCTATTGTTAGCCAGACTGGCATTGCCAGTGAGCAATTGTTGATAATGTATTGTATAATTAAATGAGTAAATAATAATAAATAGCATGAATGTGGAATTTTAGTTAGTCGTACCGGTGATAATCGGTGTATTCGAGAATGTAGCACTGCCTAAGAAATAACTCAAATGCTATGATAGATATTCTCTGTCTAACGACAAACAGTTGAAGATTTGAAATTAAATCCGGTATTACTTTGAAACTGCTTAAGCGCAAGAAAAACAATAAGAATAATTACTTACTGATAGACCGCATTAACAAAGAAGCATGAAAATAATATGCGAATTTCTTGAACTTGAAAGGAAAAGAATGTGACAACTCGAGACGGAGATTATCACTGTAGTGATTGGCGATTCGGAATATTTAAAAGTAGTAAACGACGACCTAGAAAAATTTTTCACATATTTACAATTTAAAACTTCTTTGGAATATTACTTCATGTATCTTTTGTGAATTGTTACCTATTGTAAACTCGCATGCCATGTTAATTCTGTGAATTTTCTGTCAAAGCTTTCGCACAGAGATACATCCACACATAATGTATACAAAGTTGTGTCTTAAGATAGAGTAACCAAAGACTATGCAGTAAAGGTTTAACATTAAAACATTGTCTGACTTAATAATATTCTCACGATTCTTTTACGTTGTTTTAACTATTGTTGGTCGACCATTTTTAATTTCCTGACACGTGGTCTTACTGAAACAAAATAATGACAATAAAAGATCGATGTTTTTGGTCTTTATTTCTGCTGAGCTCAGGAACTCTACACTGGATTAAAATGCTCATTCTCTTATTCAAATACCAATACCCCACTCTGCATAGCCTGGGTTCATATTTTTATTAAAAACGGCGCGCTTAAACACGAAACAAAAGTTATCTCCTGTCGTTTCAAATAAATTAGCGTATTGTGGATTACCGGTGACAATACGAAATGTGTTTAGATCATTTAAGCAAATATATCGGATCCTGTTTTGTCCAGTCGAAACGGCAAATACCAGGTACAGAAACACCATGGAGGGACAGAACTATTCTGTGTTAGAAGTCCCGCTACTCACTAAAGTATATCATAAAACAAGCAAGCAGACATACGCACAGACATGCATATGACTACGCCAGAGGCAGGGCAAACGTATATGCACTTTACAACTCAAGCATCAGGAAACACGTCATAATTTATATGTGGGTGTGTATGTTTATCGGATAAGCAGTTTGTACATAGTATGTGTGTGCATGCGTACGCAGATGTAGAGCGATGTGCGAGCGAATATGTTAATAACTGTGCATATGTGTGATTTTTGTAAGTGTATGTGAACCTACATATGTTTACACTCGTTTAAGGTATTCCGCATTTGCATGTGCCTGGAGTATCGACATAATCGACCACTCGCACACTGATTCTGGAATAATAGGTTGCATGTACTTAAGTCCTGTCTCCCGCGTATGTATATGTAAATATATGTGGATCTCATACCTGTTACCTTTACCGTATAGGTAAGTGAGTATATACCGAATCATCTACGATACGATATCAACGGTGTTTTATAAAGGGAGGTTTAAGCCTAGAAATATAAGTAAAACTTTGACACTGTGTAACACGACATTGATTGAAAGAAGAAATAGTAAGACACAAAGAGAACATTATCAGATATGATGTATTTTTATCGCTTTTTTCTTCACTAATTGTTTTACCGCGTGCTCATACTTTTGATTTTTTTAATGTATATATATATATATATATATATATATATATATATATATATATATATAATGTATACATTAAAACAATAAACAATAAATGTAACATAGAAGAAATATACAACTGCAGAATAGAAACTAACAAATGGTACACTTAAGCTCTTTGCAACATAAAACATGATGTTTATTAAAGCTCACTTTGCTAATCTATCAGAGACTGAACGGCATACTTTTCCGCATTGGTTCATCGGCACTTGATTTGGTCAGTTAAGTTCAACAATGTAACATAGCTTTGCTGGGTAGACATTATTTTTGAAAACGTCCTATAAGAAACAGTAAGAAGATGAATTTGCTAAGCGGGGCGGCCACTAAAGCGGTCCATAACTGCCTATCCATAAACCGGGCGAGTGTGTGTATTGCCAGTCTCGCACAAACGTAGCATAATTGGCTGGTATCCCTTCTGCTGAAAGTACAGACCTTCTGCACTTTCCTCATGTTGTACTAGTGACAAACTCTGATGTTGTTGCATAGCCAGCCATATATAGGCGACCCCTATATATGTATTGTAATGTTACATATGTTGCGTGAGATAGCAAAAAATGTATACTGGATGCATTGTTTGAACTGCAGATGTAAGATGTTTGCTTGTATCAAGAGAAGAGAAACACCTCGCATTAGCTGCGCGTTTGTCTCATAAATAAACTACCCGGATTAGACTTGATTTTGCTTTATTTCTGACTCTTGAGATTACTTCTAATTTCACATTCTACCCATGCAGAACAACGTGTTTTTGCTTCGGAATATTTCTTTATATGAATCACTATTATCCGAGGTCGCTTTCTCTGTACATTTTCTAAGTCAAAAGTACAAACTCACACTTCTAGTCGGCTTAAATAAAATAGAAATATTTGGGATTGAGTTGCAATTTCCATTCACGTATACACAATCAAAAGATTTCGTACGATTTCCTTCATTTTTTCCAAATTCGAATTAATTATTTCTAAGATAAGGAAATAAGAATATTAACTCAAATAGGATGATGTATTTATTATAGCTGTAACGTAGCGTGGGTATTTTTAAGTCCCTACGGTGCGTCCATTTGCTCGATAGAATAAACTGGTCGAATTTCTGTAGTGGCAACTGAAGTTTCCATCTTCCATTACCTAACATATTTTATAAGCGTTATTGATAAACATCACAGATTCAATTGTTTTTTTCAATTACTTTGCGATTTTATTATTTCTTTATAGCATAAATGTATACGCATACAACCTCTAACCCCTCCACCATGGAAGGGAGGCAGCAGCTATCAAACTCCACTGTTCTCTCGTTTCTGGTCAGTCTACAAAGAACGATCCTCTCTTCTTATGCGTTAACTTAGCGGCTTTCTGTCCCTGTGACGTTACTGCCGGGACACATAACTCTGACGCGTTCTACTTGTAAAATTCCACGTGACCTCATGTTTACCCTACGTGGAAATTTACCATTCTTACACACCCGCATCTTAATATGATCACAGAGCCTCAACACAAATTAAAAGGTTGATTACTCATACAGCAATTATGAAACTGTCCATTACTTTCTCAAAGGATGTGTTATTGGCGTAACAGAATCGGTTAATCTAAGCGATGGTTGAAATATGCAAATTTCTTTACATTCTCCATTTACCATATTTATTTTGACATCAAATAATCTCGAAAGGTTGATATGGCGTAAAAAAGGCAAAAACAGTTTCGGATTTTTTTAGGTAAGGAATAATTTTAATTATTCGGATTACTATTCTCATCTCGGTGGTTATTTTGGCAACGTTTTAACCGATGTAACCTTCGGTCGTCGTTGTACCTCTTTTTTAACTTATGAATCTTTATGCCGAACTATGGAACCTGAAAACGTGATCCACGGATAAATGCGTTGATTTACAATAACTTCCATGTGGCAGTATTCTGGGTGTTGAGTGTTACTTACAGGCGATAATAATTAAGAATAACCTTTAAAAATCAAGGTTCTGCACAGTCATGGCTGACGGAACAAGAATAATCTACCCCCATGAATTAAATAAAGGGTTAATTAACAAATTACGTTTAGGTTCCCGAGTTTGACATACAGGTTCTTAAAATTTAAATAGATGCACCCGAAGAAGATCAGAGATTGTATCGGCCGAAACGTTGTGAAAAACATCAAGATGAACCAGTAGTCCAAATGATATTAAAAAAGACAGTATTATTTTTATCTTCTTTTTCACGCTTAGTGGTCGTCCCTTTTTACTGTTTCTCTATCCCGATGTTGTCCCGTCTTCTCACTTTCTTTCTTTCATTCTCTCTATCTCTCTCTATCTCTCTCTCTCTCTCTCTCTCTCTCTCGCTTGCCCTTTCTTTCACTTCCTATTTCCTAGATTAATCATACTGTAAAAATAACGCCAGAATAGGTTTTATGTCGGCAGCTGTTTCCTCAGAAAAGTTATCATCTGCAAAGCTGATTCGACCTTCACAGCATGGCAGCGTTGACCTTTTGACACCTCTTCGATACTCGTGTTACTCAAGCGAACACCCGACAATCACGCCCTATCCCATCTCATTACCCGACGGGCAAAAACCCTCGTCTCTAATGCATATACATAAAACTGTCGGTAGCATTTTTCTTCTACAAGCTTCAATATTTAAGAATGGCCTGTAAATCAACGATCGAAGATGAGCGAATATTTCCCCCACGAGAAACACCCGATAAAAGAGAATATGGAATGTCTTTAAGATTTGCATATCTTTGAATGGAGATCAGAATATTGAACATCATGCAGTTCCAACCAGCAGATTCAAATAACAAATATTTTTTTATTCAGCTGGCAGAAAAATTGCATATATTTAATACATACACAAGACCATATAAAAAGAACGCTTTATATATATATATATATATATATATATATATATATATATATATAATATAAAATGAAGTAATAAAATAAGGTGTCAATCAAATTTTATTAGAATTCAAAGTTCATGCAAAGCATCCTTAAGTCCTTAGCTCATGAGTTTTCAAAGATAATTCTTCTCTTCAGAGGACCATTACCGCAGTTATACTACTACAGGCAATAAAATTACGCTTTGAAAATATATAAAATTATATACACAAATATACAAAAATACATAACATCAAACATATCAATCCAAAAACATACTTTTGTTGAATCCATACAGTCCATCCAGGTCACACAAGCTGAGAGGCACAATCAGGAAGGACATTACTCCAAGACACAAACAGCAGTCCAAATACGTGAAATTGAAGGGGCCGGCAAGGTTATCCAGTCGCGAAATGTGTCCATATTCAATGTCAACGATAAATAAATCAATCAAAATAATACAAAAAGTCCAATCAAAGTTCCGAGATCCCAACATGTGCAACTCTAATCAAATCCAAATTCGTTGTTTAATTAGAAAACCAGCTAAATCCGAATTGAGCAAAACAAGACGGACTCCCATCACATCTCCGGATGTTTCACTAATTATAAGATATTAGTTGACGCTTATATCTTTTATTGGATTGCTTCATATATATATATATATATATATATATATATATATATTAAGAATTGTGGTTACCAACTCTAGTAAAAAAACTTTTTCAATAATTATTTATTATCTTATCATTTTAACATTTTAATTTTTTTTTAAATATAATTTCATAACGCGTTTCGAGCATTTATCGTTTATCCATTATGCTCTCTTCAGATGTATATTCCATTTGATAAAAGTGTTTCATTTGAGAAAACATTTCATTTTTCTTTCATTTAAAAGTGTATGTTTCATTTGACAGAAAAAATGTTTGTTCCATTTGACAGAAAAAATGTTATCTTGTTGAGATAAAAATATATTCCGTTTGGCAAGTGTTTGGTCATTTGAGTACATTTGTGCATTAGGTTTTATTACTTTAATTTCTTTTATGGTGCCGGTCGAATCTGTATGGTATGTGTGTGCGTGGTCATTCCCGGTCATCCATGATGGTGTCCCTGGTGGGTTCATACATGAATGTGGATGTGTGGGTGGTTGAGGGTGAGGATGTTTGCTTGGGTTTGGAGAGATAGATAGAGAGAGAGAGATGAGTAGAAAAGAGGATGGGTGAGTAGATAGATAGGTAGGGAGGGAGAAAAAGGAAGAAAGGGGGGAAGGAAGATTGAGGTTAGATAGAAATATAGATAGAATTATAGATAGATAGATAGATAGATAGATAGATAGATAGATAGATAGATAGATAGATAGAAAGAAATATGGAAAGGTAAACTGATACAAAAGTAGATAGAAAGAAAGGTAGAATAAAATAAGGAAAATAAAATAAAATAAAATAAAGGTTAAGAATGTGGATCGATCGAAAGATGACAATAGGTAAAATAAAAAGTTTGGTATGTGGTACGATTGATCGGAAGATGGGAATAGGTGTTTTGTGCATATAAGGGTAGAAAGAGGGATGTAAATACATGCAAAGATAGGTGAAATGTGCGGGTGGGTGGAGAGATAGGTGGGTGGAAAGATTGGTAGGGAGAAGGGTGTATGTACACATGCATTCATATTATTTTCTGCATGTATGCATGAATACACTCGCATGGGGTATGTATTCGTTCCATGTGTGAGGGTGTGCAAATGCACACGTGTCCGAATGCAGACGGGTTCCTGTTTATACATGTGTTCGTACTTGTTTTTGTATGTCTGTGGTGTGATTTCTCTTATGATTTATTTAATGGTGGGTTGAATTTGGATATGAAGATTTTTTCTTGTGTTAGGAGGTATGAATAGGCTTGAGTTTGGAAAATGGGCATTACCTGGAATTTTCCACTGCTGCATGAGTGTACGTGTTTGGAGACAGGCAATTTTCTATTTTCTTGAAATTTAATTTTGCTCTTATGGAGGGTCACTCTATTATTGAATGTTTTTGTGGCACCTATATAGTAATTTTTACATGTTATGCATTCAAGTACATATATGACATTTTTAGAGATGCAATTTAGATCCTTCTTTATTTTGAAGGTTTGTGTTGGATTTTTAAATGTGTATGTGTTACCCTCTATTATTATGTCGCAAACGTTAGCAGCCTGTATAGCAACATACCCCATGACCTAGGTAAAGAAGCAATCTCATACTGGATTAACAAACATCCACAAATTTTACAGCCAAGGTTTACTAAACAATTTATTATCGACAGTATAAACATTATTCTCAACAATAACTCCTTCGAATTCAACAACGAAAACTTCATCCAGACCGTAGGCACGGCAATGGGAACCAAATGGTACCGACATATGCTACCCTGACACTAGCCTACCTAGAAGAAATATTATACACAAAGATAGAATCAATTTATGGAACAAATACAAAATCCCTATTTATAAAATCTTGGAAAAGATATCTGGATGACTGTTTCATTCTTTGGGATCCCACATGGGGAGACATCAACGAATTACACAACACACTACAAAATCTACACCCCAAAATCAAATTCACACTAGAACACAATCACACAGAGCTACCCTTCCTGGATATACTAGTTAAAATTAAGAACAATCATATTATCACAGACATCAACCACAAACCCACGGACACCCAACAATACCGCCACTTTAAAAGCCATCACCCCAAAAGCTGCCTAAAATCTATACCCTATTCTCTAGCACGCAGAATATGCACTATAGTCAGTGACGAAGACCTCCGGATTGTCCGACTGGAGGAACTACGAAATACATTAGCAAAAAGAGGATACCCCGCACAAATAATACACAAAGGTATAGAATTAGAAGAGCAAATACCATTAGAACAACTACAAATTCCCAAAAAACAGAACAAAGAACACATATTCGCATACGTATCTACACATAACTAAAACAACCCAGAATTATTCACAGAGATAACAAGAATATTTTAAGAGCTTATCTAGATCAAAACATGCAAAACATATGAATTTGAAGAATGGGGAGAGTTGAGTTCCAGCATAGATTAACATTTGACACTCTTGGATTTCTTTTTTGTGGAAATCTGAAAAAATTGCTGAAATAAGAGTAAAAATTAATGAAAAATGTGTTCGGATACCGCAGGAAATGTTGCCAGACTTTGTTTGTCCATTTCTTCACGATAATAAGTCTATTGAGTAGAACGGGTTGGTGTTAGGGTCCAATTTATGAACATTCTGAAATTACCCCGAGTAGCTTTCACCGTTATTAAAAGTTAATTTTCTATATGTTTTGTTCATTTCACTCGCAGAATCTTTAAATGTATATATTTTCTATTCTATCAATTTTATTTACAAGTCAAAATCAATTAGTTGAGCGAGTTATAACGATTCAAACGGTGACTACGTTATTTGGGGTGACGCTTTATGCAAGTCAACTAGCAGGAAGAGCCGGCGTTGCTCGGTATTGAATGGAGATTATTATGATGTATTTTTTCACTATGTCTAAAGTAATATAAATAAAAGTAATATCATGTTATCATGATATTACTTTTATTTATATTACTTTTTTACTGTCCTTCCGCCTCTTTCAGCCCTTAATATAGTCAGAAGAAGCTGAAATGTTTCAAACACTCTGAATTAGTGAATTACGGTTTAAATTTCGTTAAAATACGACATAAGTATTTGAGGTTTCAAGGGGGTGGTGTCCTCATGGGTCACTAAGATGTAAGGGCACGTAGATATTCAGCACATAGAAGGTAAAGTCTAGATTTGGGACCACTTCCATTAGCTTCCTCGGAGACGTGTATACGTATGGTATAAATTTCATCAAAATAGGATATATTTGAAGTGTTAGAGGCTCTTCGGCCCCATATCTCTCTTAGGTGAGGAGGGCACTTAGAGATTCAAAACAACTTCCATTATATTCCTAAGTACATTTGATGCATATCATTAAAATTTCAGAACAATACGATATATTTGAAGTTTTAAGGGGGTTATGCCCTCACAGCCAACTTAGATGTGCACTTAGAGATTCGGGAATACTGGCATTGTCTTCTCCGGTAAATTTTACATAAGAATACACTTTTATATTTTATGTAGATTCTCTAACCGTTCTTTCTGTAACGAGGCACACACATACACTAACAAAGACATTGATTTGTAGATTGATAGATAGATAGATAGATAGATAGATAGATAGATAGATAGATAGATAATTGTGTACTCTATATATATTAAACATATTTTCGACAGTATACTACACTATCGAAATATTTTTAACTTCAAAAACATTACTAGACTAAGAGGTCTTAATCTTTAGTAAATCGCGTACTAAAATAAATTAATGTATTTTCGAGCAAATACCATAGTTTCACTTAATTAATTTTTGTAAAAAAAAATACTATCTTCACTATCTATTTTTAAGATTTCAGATGATAACATGTTTCAAAATGTTGTAAAATTAACTTAATAGAAAGAAAAATGCATAAACGAAAAAATCAAAACTGGGAGCTGTGTTTTACGGTACTTAGGATTATTCGTATACGTGTTACCAGGCTCATCCCGCTGTAGACTCCGAATAAATTCTGCCAACATATTTGGCTCCACTTTCTTTTGTAACGAACTTCCATTGCAGCTATGGCTTGATCAAATCGTTCACCGTGTTCATCGCGTAGATCTGATAAATTCTCCGGAAGAAAAGAAAGATGGATTTGGATAAAATGGATCTTAAGCGATATATAACATCCAAATTTCTGATACGATTTAATCAAATTAGCCACTAAAGCTTCATAATCCGCAGACTTATCTTTTCTCAAGAAATCATTGCGAACTCTCTTGAGGCTAACCCATGCTACTACTTCAAGTGCAGTCATAGTATCATCGAAAGCATCGTCAAACATTAATTTTCTAATGTGTGGACCAACAAATACACGTTCGTTTACTTTTGCATCACTTAATTTCTGATAATTTCCTCTCATATACTTAAAAGCAGGTTTATCGTTGCTTAGGGCTTTTAAAAATTGCTTCATTAATTCTAATTAAATATGTAAGTCGTAAGAGCCTGGCGTGTTGTCCCTGGGTTCCCATTCTGAACGAATGTGATGTTCTTTTTTGACTCGGCTATCCCAATTGCATAGGATGCACATATATTTACTGAAGCTTAATTGAAGTCTAATCTAAATTACAACCATTTTTAAATCACAACAGATTTGCTCTTCGCACTTTATTTTTCTAGAATAAATACCAATTTTTGGTAATCCTCTCTTAATTCTATTGGATGGACAACTGAACCGATAGTAAGCTGTTTCCATTATGCAAAACTACAGCTTTTATACTGTAAAGTGATCCATCAATAAACAGTCTCCATTCAGTAGGGTCGTAGATCAAATTCAAATCAATAAACATTTCAAGAATGTTATTGTAATATGACAAATTGTGTTACAAAGAAAAGCTATGCACACAGTCATTAGAACGCGATCTGAACTTGCTTACGCGAACATCTTTATGCAGCAAAGCTAACATTTCACTCTGGTGTTTTGTTAAATTGTTTAGCTCGGTTTGGGCGAAGAGACTTGGTTTTGATTCTGGATTATCCATCTTGTAAACTCCATCATGCTAAGGTGAATATGCACTATTTTGTTCTTACTGTTCAGAATCAGGAAAATGCAATAAATATTCATTTTGGTATTGGTGGAACAGGAATTTCTTTAGAATGTGTAACAGTATGGATCTAAGATTTGGGTATTCTACAGATTTTTAAAAGTTTTTTTCGTGATTCCTGAAATAAAACAACACATGAATAACATTTTACTTTATTAAAAAAGCTTATCAGTACTAAAAGTAAGGATCAAACTAGAATTTAATTAAAAGTTCGAAGTTAATATATATTTACCTTGTGTTTTAGTAAGACAGAAATTGCAATCTTCAATGTGATTTTGTGGCTCACTCTCCAGACCATCGGAACACCAAATTTGAGTCCTTTTCTAAAACCATTTCCCAATTTCGTGAGAGCAAGAAATCAAAACGAAAATATATATTTGAATCCAAATTATTGTCTTGATCTCCAACATTAATTTCGAAATATAGTTTATAAATGAAACAAAAATTATCCGGATGGCTTTTACAA
The DNA here is from genome assembly GCA_963556195.1 of Sepiola atlantica. Lineage (NCBI taxonomy): Eukaryota > Metazoa > Mollusca > Cephalopoda > Sepiida > Sepiolidae > Sepiola > Sepiola atlantica. The sequence goes on from OY744520.1 coordinate 95,935,224, forward strand.
GTTCCTCTAGGCAGTTTAATTTATTTAAGACATATATTTACTTGAAAATAAAAATAAAACATATATTTAAAATATATTAAGTACTTTTCTGTAAGTGTCAAATTAACTTAATATTAAAAAAAATCAATGATATTTAAAACAAAATGAGATGTCATTTTCATAATCTACGCAGAAAATAATCATATAAAACGACCTTCTCTGCTCAGTAATGTTTTGGTTGTTTGACAGCGTGATCTACTGCACTGCCTTTTTGTTTATGCTACTGTTGGCGTTGGTTAAATAAGTAATCGTGAGTAGCTTCCCTTGTTTTATGATTACCTTTTTTTAGACCACGCGTGTATCAATTAATCTAAACTCAGATCCTTTGTTATAATCAGTAGAACCACACCGTATTACCCTCAGGGTAATAGGCAATGCTAAAGTTATAATGGTATATGGAAAACATACAACTGACCGCTGCAAACAGCAAATGTCTGGGAAAATCGCATCCCCTAATCTCTATACGCGACTAAAATGCTGCTATGCACTGCCATAAACGCTATGCACCACGAGAGGCTTCTCCCATTTCAACGACGGCGCTCGATGGGAACTTTGTTTCATTCATGTTTCTCGAACTTGGAACGGTACTCCTGAGACGCTTCGTCTATTATAGTAAGAATGACGCATGGACAAATTAAGTGAAACTGATCCAGGCGAATCCACAGTATGTCCTGGTACGACTATCAACATCTCAGCATCTAAGTTTTATAAGGACTCACTGAGAACATCAGATACAGTGTCCATATCGTCTATAGAATCCCAGAATTCCCAGAGTGAGTCAGATGTAGAAGATTGTCAAATTACTCAAAAACGAGCTGAAACACAAACCGATTTTGAACCTCTGTTTAAAGAATCACAGCCATCTGAATACAGAATAGGACGCATCTACACAAACTCGGAACGGACAGAACAAATTAATTTCAGTGTATCTTCAGACCCGGAAACCCAAAGCTATGATTCTATTCCAAATACCGAACTACAAAAATGTTACAACAGAACTGACAAAAATCTTAGGTTGATAGAGCGACTGTATACCCTTTGTTTTCTAATTACCTTTCTTTTGGTGAACTCTTTAGTTAAGTACGAGCCTATAAAATATCACGACACGTGTATCAATTATTTTAAGTAGAATAAAGCTTTCTTACGTGTTCCGTTGTTTTTTTAATAATTAAAGTAGAAAATATCATTAAATAATTCATTAATTTTGTCACCGGTGTGGGAATAAGCATAAAAAACAATTTGAAAAATGAGACTCAAACAGGATTCGAACCTCCGCTTTAAAAAAGAAACTATATAACGCGGGGGTAGCTTGACTGCTATTACTCACTCATATACTAGTATAAACAAAACGAATTGTCATACATAATATTCCACTTAAATAGATTAAACTATATCAAAGTGAAGAAAGTTTATATATTGCTAGCATAATATCTATTAAGATTACGATATTATTATCTACCTACTTATTTTAATAAATTTTAGATACTTCTTATGAAAACAACTAGTTGTTTATATATATATATATATATATATATATATATATATATATATATATATATATATTTTTTGATTTTATTCCATTAATTGCGACAAAACAGGTTTTGTTTCATTGGTGCGAGCAGCTACCAATTCATCGGGCGAAAGGAATTCAAATGGCATAAAATTTTAAAGCTCACTCTAACGGGAGATTGAAAATTGAAAATACATTGGAGGGGGAGGGGGATAGAGTTAGGGCTTTGTCTATAACGGCGACATGGGACATGAGAGGGGAGGGGGGGGGACTCCAACAAGTCGTGTTTCAAATTATTACGTGGGAGGTTTTGCACGTGTCAGTGTTGTGTCAATCTCAATCTCGGCCGGGGTGGGAGGAGGGGGATGGGGCGATGGCCGGAGTGAGTTAAATTTAAAATGAGAATTATGGTTACAACCGTCACTCTCATTTTATTTTAATTCTAATAAGTAATTATCATGTGGATAAAAATGTTTGATAATTTTAATTTAGGGTATTAATTGCTACTTTTGCATTTTATTTATTTTATTTTAATGTTTTGTTTACTATTTGTAGTGAATTTTGTTGTGATTATATTTTTTTTTTTTTATTTATTCCCTCTACTTTTTTTATATTTTCATCTATTCATTTATTCATTCTTCTCATTTATTTATTCTTTATTTTTTAAAATTGTGATTATATTATACCGAGATCAATACTAGTGGAATCATTTTATAAGAGAGGTTTTCTGGTGTTACCAGTCTTATCAGTAACAAAACCGATTATGCCAATGGTAACGCCTGCCAATCATGCCTACGGTAGTCGCAGTGATAACCGCCTTATGTAAAAGCCTTAATAAAAATGAAATAAAAAATAAATAAAGATAAACATAAATAAAATTAGAATAAAAATAGAAATAGAAATAACAAGTTTGTAAGAATATTAATGATAATCACAGTAATAATAATAATAATAATAATAATAATAATAATAATAATAATAATAAAAATAGTAATAATAATAATAATAATAATAATAATAATAATAATAGTAATACTGATAAATACCGCCATCAATTACCATCTTGCTACTTGTGAAGTCATTGGGCGAAATAAGTCGACAAGTGATGGTAGGCTTTTTAAATTCCACTACCAATGACAAGGACTAAGTACCAGTTAATAATTAAGTGTTCAAGGTAGTGATCGAGGGGTTAAGTAATTGAGATTAGTCTAAAGGATATCAGTGTTGATAGCTGTCCTAGTTATGGGTTTATGTTAGAATTGGTAGTATGGCTGAGAGGTTATTGAGGCTGTGCATTATAGGTAGAGATTTGATATTATTGGTAGTTCGGAGGGGTGGTTATATATTTATAGATTCATCATGACTTGTTGGGGTGGGATTGGGTTGTAAATTTGGGTGGGTGAGTAGGGGGTTATAGTGTGTTTTGGGGTAGTGTATAGTGGGGGTTTAATGTTATCATTCATTTTTGTAAAAAACAAAAACAAAAAACTGTTAATTTTATGTTAAAGTTAAGTAGGGTTAGTGTGGAGTTAAGGTGGGGTATGTGGGTTGCTAAGGAGGTAGAGTCTACTATGTTTACAGTTGATAGATGTCTCTTGTTTTCTATTTAAGAGTTTGTTTTTGTCCTTAAAGCGGATAATTTCCAGTTTTTCATTTAAGCATAATCTACATGGAGAGTTTATTGATTTGCAGGTGCTGGATTTTTTCAATATTTTCCACTTTATTATGGGAGTTTCTTTTTTGGTTTTTATTTTGTGGTAGTGTAGTGAAAGTCCGGTTTGGCCAGGATGGTCTGGGTTGTTGAAGGAGAGTTTATGGTTGTAGAATCTTTCCTTGAAGTTGTTGCCTGCCAGACCAATATAATAGTTAGTCTGGGATGGGTTTTCAGTTGAGGAGATAGATGCCTCATAGACCACTTGGGTTGATAGGCACATTTGATTTAGGGGGCAGTTTGATTTGTTATTACAGTTGCATGTTCTTTTAGAATTTGAGGTTACTGGGGTGTTTAGTATTTTCATGTTGTGCTTTTTTATGATTTTTTCCAAGTTGTCACCACAACAATAGCTGAGTTTTAGTGTATTCTTATTGAAAATTTTATGGAGTATGCTGTTATTGGGGAAATGAGTGTTTATTAAGTTCAGGAATTTATTCCCTATTTTAGTTTTAGTTGAGTTGTTAAATGGAGGTGTATACCAGATAATTTTCCTATTTCTATTTTTGTTCCTATTAGGGTTATTTTGTGTAGTTGGAATATACTCTATTTTGGTATTTTTGTATCCACTCTCCTTTAGTGCTTTATTATAAAAGTTCTTATGTTTATTGAAGATATCTATATTGGAGGAGTTGTTGCTAATCCTTCTACTAATTGATTCTGGGATGTGTTTACTTACAGATCTAGGGTGGTTAGATAGTGGGTTGACATAAAGGGGGTAGGAATTATCCTTAGCATAGGGCTCATAAGTATCTCTATTGAGGTTGAAGGTAATATCGAGGAAATTGACCTGTTTAACATTTGATGTTATTTCAGCCTTTAGGCCTATTCGTTTCATTTCTTTGGATATTATTTTTTTGGTTTGTTCACATTTTTGTCCGTTTGTGTTTTTCACGTACATTATCTCTGTAGAGGCCGATTGAATCGACTTCAAGATCTTTTGTTAGGTTGTATAGTAAGTACAGGCCAACCAAGTCTGTTACCTCGGCAGAGTCAAGAGAGCCCATAGATACATCGAATGAAGAGAAATGGTCTTTCTTTGTCCATTGTTCTTTGTTATTTATTAGTACTGTGGTTCGACATTTTTTGATTATGTTTATTTCGTCTTCAGAGATATTAGAGAGGAGAGTGGCGAATTCTATGACATTTTCGAAGAGTGCTTTGGTTATTGAGGGGTAGTAATTAACTTATTCGAAAATGTCATAGAATTCGCCACTCTCCTCTCTAATATCTCTGAAGACGAAATAAACATAATCAAAAAATGTCGAACCACAGTACTAATAAATAACAAAGAACAATGGACAAAGAAAGACCATTTCTCTTCATTCGATGTATCTATGGGCTCTCTTGACTCTGCCGAGGTAACAGACTTGGTTGGCCTGTACTTACTATACAACCTAACAAAAGATCTTGAAGTCGATTCAATCGGCCTCTACAGAGATGATGGCCTAATGTACGTGAAAAACACAAACGGACAAAAATGTGAACAAACCAAAAAAATAATATCCAAAGAAATGAAACGAATAGGCCTAAAGGCTGAAATAACATCAAATGTTAAACAGGTCAATTTCCTCGATATTACCTTCAACCTCAATAGAGATACTTATGAGCCCTATGCTAAGGATAATTCCTACCCCCTTTATGTCAACCCACTATCTAACCACCCTAGATCTGTAAGTAAACACATCCCAGAATCAATTAGTAGAAGGATTAGCAACAACTCCTCCAATATAGATATCTTCAATAAACATAAGAACTTTTATAATAAAGCACTAAAGGAGAGTGGATACAAAAATACCAAAATAGAGTATATTCCAACTACACAAAATAACCCTAATAGGAACAAAAATAGAAATAGGAAAATTATCTGGTATACACCTCCATTTAACAACTCAACTAAAACTAAAATAGGGAATAAATTCCTGAACTTAATAAACACTCATTTCCCCAATAACAGCATACTCCATAAAATTTTCAATAAGAATACACTAAAACTCAGCTATTGTTGTGGTGACAACTTGGAAAAAATCATAAAAAAGCACAACATGAAAATACTAAACACCCCAGTAACCTCAAATTCTAAAAGAACATGCAACTGTAATAACAAATCAAACTGCCCCCTAAATCAAATGTGCCTATCAACCCAAGTGGTCTATGAGGCATCTATCTCCTCAACTGAAAACCCATCCCAGACTAACTATTATATTGGTCTGGCAGGCAACAACTTCAAGGAAAGATTCTACAACCATAAACTCTCCTTCAACAACCCAGACCATCCTGGCCAAACCGGACTTTCACTACACTACCACAAAATAAAAACCAAAAAAGAAACTCCCATAATAAAGTGGAAAATATTGAAAAAATCCAGCACCTGCAAATCAATAAACTCTCCATGTAGATTATGCTTAAATGAAAAACTGGAAATTATCCGCTTTAAGGACAAAAACAAACTCTTAAATAGAAAACAAGAGACATCTATCAACTGTAAACATAGTAGACTCTACCTCCTTAGCAACCCACATACCCCACCTTAACTCCACACCAACCCTACTTAACTTTAACATAAAATTAACAGTTTTTTGTTTTTGTTTTTTACAAAAATGAATGATAACATTAAACCCCCACTATACACTACCCCAAAACACACTATAACCCCCTACTCACCCACCCAAATTTACAACCCAATCCCACCCCAACAAGTCATGATGAATCTATAAATATATAACCACCCCTCCGAACTACCAATAATATCAAATCTCTACCTATAATGCACAGCCTCAATAACCTCTCAGCCATACTACCAATTCTAACATAAACCCATAACTAGGACAGCTATCAACACTGATATCCTTTAGACTAATCTCAATTACTTAACCCCTCGATCACTACCTTGAACACTTAATTATTAACTGGTACTTAGTCCTTGTCATTGGTAGTGGAATTTAAAAAGCCTACCATCACTTGTCGACTTATTTCGCCCAATGACTTCACAAGTAGCAAGATGGTAATTGATGGCGGTATTTATCAGTATTACTATTATTATTATTATTATTATTATTATTATTATTACTATTTTTATTATTATTATTATTATTATTATTATTATTATTATTACTGTGATTATCATTAATATTCTTACAAACTTGTTATTTCTATTTCTATTTTTATTCTAATTTTATTTATGTTTATCTTTATTTATTTTTTATTTCATTTTTATTAAGGCTTTTACATAAGGCGGTTATCACTGCGACTACCGTAGGCATGATTGGCAGGCGTTACCATTGGCATAATCGGTTTTGTTACTGATAAGACTGGTAACACCAGAAAACCTCTCTTATAAAATGATTCCACTAGTATTGATCTCGGTATAATATAATCACAATTTAAAAAAATAAAGAATAAATAAATGAGAAGAATGAATAAATGAATAGATGAAAATATAAAAAAAGTAGAGGGAATAAATAAAAAAAAAAATATATAATCACAACAAAATTCACTACAAATAGTAAACAAAACATTAAAATAAAATAAATAAAATGCAAAAGTAGCAATTAATACCCTAAATTAAAATTATCAAACATTTTTATCCACATGATAATTACTTATTAGAATTAAAATAAAATGAGAGTGACGGTTGTAACCATAATTCTCATTTTAAATTTAACTCACTCCGGCCATCGCCCCATCCCCCTCCTCCCACCCCGGCCGAGATTGAGATTGACACAACACTGACACGTGCAAAACCTCCCACGTAATAATTTGAAACACGACTTGTTGGAGTCCCCCCCTCCCCTCTCATGTCCCATGTCGCCGTTATAGACAAAGCCCTAACTCTATCCCCCTCCCCCTCCAATGTATTTTCAATTTTCAATCTCCCGTTAGAGTGAGCTTTAAAATTTTATGCCATTTGAATTCCTTTCGCCCGATGAATTGGTAGCTGCTCGCACCAATGAAACAAAACCTGTTTTGTCGCAATTAATGGAATAAAATCAAAAAATATATATTTTGCTCTGAATTTTCATTGAGCACCCTCATAAACCCGGTTTCAACTTCCTTCGGATTCATACCCCCTGGATATTTGTAACAAGTTAATTATATATATATATATATATATATATATATATATATATAACTCAATTTCTATGTGTGTAATGTTTGTGTTTCCGATGGAAAGAATGGTTAGAAAATCAACAGAAAATCTAATAGCTTATTCCTATGTACAATCTACTAGGGAAGACAATGAAAGTGTTATCGAATCTCTAAGTGCACTCCATAAGAGGCTATCAGCGTATAACCCCCTTTAAAACTTTAAACATATCCTATGCTTATGAAATTTAAATAATATGTATAAAATAGCCTGGAGAATACAATAGAAGTTGTCTCAAATCTCTAAGTTCCCTTCTAACCTAATGGAGCTAAGTGTGGCCGAACTTCCTTTCAAACTTTAAATATTTCCTATTTCGATGAAATTTATATCATATGCATATCATTTTCCGGGTAACACAATGGAAGTAGTCCTGAATCTCAACGTTACCCTCTATGTGCTGAATATCGACGTGCCTCCAGCTCTAAGTGACCCATGGGGACAGACCGTTTAAAACTTCAAATACGTATATCCGATGTTAATGAAATGTAAACCATATTTATAAAGCATCAATTAAGAAAGTGTTCTAATAGTTAACCTTCTTCCGACTATATTAGGGTACGAAATGGGGGGAAAGGCCAGTAAAAGCAAATAAAGTAATATCGTGTAATGAGCATAGTGAATACATGCATAGTAGTTATCCTCATTTAATCCCGAGCAAGGGCGGGTCTACCTGCTTGTTATATATTACAGTATCCTACCCATACAAATTTAAACATTATTTACCTATCAGAAAACATAAATATTTTTATCTATAGACAAGATTATATAAAAATAAATCTTTGCTAAACGTTTATAATGATACACCGTATATATATACATATATATATATATATATATATATATATATATATATATATATATATATATATATATATATGAGGAATAAAAGAAACAATGTTTCAGACAAAATGTAAAAATAAAAATGGAATAAAGGATAAGCTAATCAACAACTAGCAAAAATAAACTCAAAAACACATATTGAAAAGTTCTACCAAAATATTTCGATTGTAAAATACAATCATCATCAATCGGTTGCAGAACTTTAATTAAAAACAGAAAAGTTTTCAAATTTATACAAAGAACGCAATTTAGAAAAAAAATAGTCACGTGTAATAAACAGTAGAAAGGGAGAAAGAAAGAATGAAATGTTTAAAAAGAAAAAGAAGAAGGAGAGGGAGAAGAAGAAAAAGAAAGAAAGACAAAAATTGGCAGTTGGTTTATAAACGCCGATTGGAAACGCTGTAAGTTTATACAGTCGGGAAGAAAGATTAGTAGTAATTTAAAATATATGACAAGGAATTACAAAAAAGGAGGAGGACGAAAAAGGACTAAAAGTTATCCATCATCATATTGATTTAGGTTCATTTCGATTAGAATCGATCTGGCAGAAAATGTAGCAATATTATAGAATCCCGGTCTTTGAATAATTATGTTATTATGACGTAGGATTAAACAAGATTCTATTAGATGACGGAGTTTAGTGTCGTGTATATGTTTCATGTAAATCGCCCTCTGTGTATTGAAGTGATGACCAAAAGAAATCATGTGGGTGCATAACGCGTTTGAGGTGTCACAGTTTTTATAACACGATTGTGTTCATAGATTCGTTTCTTTAACGGACGTTGTGTCTCGTCAAAATATATTTTTCCACAATCGGCGCATGGTATAGTATAAATTCCAGCTGAAGTGGGAGATGTAAGGACTTTATTTTTGTGTTTATGTTTTTTTTAAATGTTTTTAATAGTGAGTGAGGTAGCTTGGATAATTCTGAAACCATGTTGAAATATTCATCAAATTTTTCAAAATCTCTACTAAACAATCCAAATAATTGACTTCCCTCATTTCATACCACTCCACCATACCAACACTTTACGGTCTTCCTAGAACCCACAAACATAATATGCCCCTACGTCCTATTATTCCCAGCATTGGAAGTGCCTCCCACAATATCGCTAAATCATTAGCAAAAATTATATCACCACTACTAGGTACTATCAGCAACGCACATATAACAAATTCAGGTCATCTCCTCAAAAAATGACAAAATATTACTTCACAAAACCATACTATGAACAGCCTTGATATCACTTCCTTATACACAAATATACCCGTAAAAAAATGCATTAACTTACTCTCCAACCACTTAAACAAAATAATTTTGTCTTGTTCTCTCGCAATTAAAAGCATTATAGATATCATTAGGAACATAACTTCTCTTACTTTCTTTAAATATAACAATAACTATTATAGACAGAAATTTGGTCTACCTATGGGTAACCCCCTTAGTCCCGTATTAGCTTGTTTGTTTTTAGAATTCCTCGAAATCGGTCCTTTTTCATACTGTATCCCTAAAACTGCTACTTATTTTAGATATATTGACGATATTTTAATTTTTCTACCCTTTAGTCATAAAATAGAAACATTAGCATAAGCACTCAACAAAGTTGAACCTTCCATCAAGTTTAAATTCGAGAATGAACAAAACAATTATTTAGCTTTCCTCGACATTCTTATCCTCAAAAACAATAATAGTCGCCAATTTCAAGTCCATCGTAAACTAACCAACAAAAAATGATTACTTGCATTATTATTCACATCATGATAACTACATAAAAACAGTATGATAATAGGCTTTTATCGCAGAGCTTTGCGTATTTGTTGCCCTGAATATCTCTCTCAGGAATATAGTAAAATAGAATCCTCTCTCACAACTTTAAAATACCCCAAACATGTCATTCCCTCCGTTAAAAAGAAAGCTATCCAAATACATCTAAAAAATATCAAAAATACGAAAACAACTCCTAATATTACACAACCCATACTAAGAAATGTTTTCCTCCCTACTAATTCTCGTAACAAACATTTCTTTCCTTCTCTTTCCAAACATGGTTTCAGAATTATCCAAGCTACCTCACTCACTATTAAAAACATTTTTAAAAAACATAAAAACAAAAATAAAGTCCTTACATCTCCCACTTCAGCTGCGCCGATTGTGGAAAAATATATTTTGGCGAGACACAACGTCCGTTAAAGAAACGAATCTATGAACACAATCGTGCTATAAAAACTGTGACACCTCAAACGCGTTATGCACCCACATGATTTTTTTGGTCATCATTTCAATACACAGAGGGCGATTTACATGAAACATATACACCACACTAAACTCCGTCATCTCATAGAATCTTGTTTAATCCTACGTCATAATGACACAATTATTCAAAGACCGGGATTCTATAATATTGCTACATCTTCTGCCAGATCGATTCTAATCGAAATGAAACATAAATCAATATGATAATGAATTACTTCTACAACTTTTAGTCCTTTTTCGTCCTCCTTTTTTGTGTAATTCCTTGTTGGCATATATTTTAAATTACTACTAATCTTTCTTCCTGACTGTATTACAGTGTTTCCAATCAGCGTTTATAAACTAACTGCCGATTTTTTTCTTTCTTTCTTTTTCTACTTCTTCCTCTCCTTCTTCTTTTTCTATTTTTACATTTCTTTCTTTCTGTTTCCATTTCTACTGTTTATTACACGTGACTATTTTTTTTCAAATTGCGTTCTTTGTATAAATTTGAAAACTGTTCGGTTTTTAATTAAAGTTCTGTAACCGATTGATGATGATTGTATTTTACAATCGAAATATTTTGGTAGAATTTTTCAATATGTGTTTTTGAGTTTATTTTTGCTAGCTGTTGATTAGCTTATCCTTTATTCCATTTTTATTTTTACTGCTATTTTCGAAAATGTGAATCGCAACCCGTTCGCCTTGGTGAGAAGGCCAAAATCTCGCTATTAAATAGTAATTTAAAGCAGACTAGTTCATACCCGAATTAAGGCTGTAATGTAGCTCAAAAAACATGGCAAAATAGGTTCGATTTATAAAGGGGTAGAACGATAATGTTACGTTCGAATGAAGAGTTCCAATCAAGGAAAGTAATGCATATGCTATATATAAGTCGGCTTATTTGGAGAATAATGATAAAAACATTAGTGATATTTTTATCTTTACGTACTATCATTTTTATGTACACTTACTTAATATCAATTTCTATCAATTCTAATACTACAATTTTTTAATGGTATAATATCAATTACTAGTAAACAAAAATTGTGTGTTTTAATGCTCATGAAGAAAAATCGCATATGCAAAGTTTGACATGGATAATTGTAAGGTTGAGAATTGATAAGAGCGGCGCTTGTACGCTGATTTCAACGGGACCACAAACAAGACCATAACATTAAAGAGCACCTAAAACGTTAAATACAGTTCTTTTGAATTTTCCTCTGAAAATCGAGAGGAAAAATTTCGAAAAACAACCTCTTCTAACTGATACCTTACACACATCGAAGAAAACAGCGTTTTACCGAGAATGTAAACCCACATACACCGTAAAAGCATTTTTTTAAAGTTATGTCTTAACAGCATCACGAAGATTCCCAAATGATTAATAATTATTAATTTCATTTAACTTATTTATTTATTTAAAACGACTCATTCAAATAACTCGATTTGCAGTCAAGAATATTTTCATATCTCTCATCGTGTAAAGGGAATTCTTTGAACAACTCAACAGTTCTCGCCATCGCTGTCCCGGATATTTACATTACGAGTCGTCATCGTCGCGGCTGAAATAGATATCTGTGATCAGTGGGGCAGTGTTCAAATCATCCCGTTTCCTTCGATGAATGGCACAAAACACACGCGTTCTTTTATCAGGACGTTCACCCTCACGTTCATTGTGATAATATCCATATTATTGTACAATAAACTACGTTAACTTTTAAAGAGGTAGCTTTTAGAAGTCCCACGATAAATAAATTCTGTGTTTCGATAACTGAGTGGGCGTAAATTATGTGTTAAATTTAGGTTTGTTTCGCTTAGACATTTCTCGCTTATAAAACTTAAAGTAAAGTTAATATACAAAATCAAGTATTAGCTAATACAAAGGAAAAGAAAGAGTATTTCTCATGTTGAATCTACAACAGATCTATTTATGTGTTTTTTTAATTGGTCCTTAATGTAAGGTTCAGTGTTTCGATTAATTCTTGTATTAGACGGAGAACACGTAAAAAGGGGAATTTTACGTTTGTTTTTTTTATATATTTAATTTTTTCGTCTCCTTTTAGTCTCAGAAGATAATGTAAATTCTCTGTAAAAGTTCCTGCGCGAGAAAATCTATCCTACAGTAAGGGTTGCACAATCTCGAACTGAACCTTTTCTGAGCCGTCATTTCTTGGATCCAGTTGCAAGTAGAGGCTCATGACGTCTGAAAACAACGCCGGAATAATCAGTGAAATAGCAGTATTATTCTAAAATGTGCTTAACCAAAATATAATAATACAGTTTACCTCATGTATAGCTAGAGGAAGGATATGTGGACGAATACCTTTCCCAAGAGATTAGTGAAACTTATGTAATACCCCTTCACGAAGTATATATATATATATATTTATATATATATATATATATATATATATATATATATAGAATTATAAAAAGAAAAAACTATACACACATTAAGGTTGTACACATTATAACTTATTTCGACCCCTTAATTAGGTCTCCTCAGATGTATAAACAACCACGTCAAAAAATCAAAATCTCTGTTTAAATTACATTGAGCTCTGTTATTCAGATTCTCAACACTAAATTGAAATCTACACACTATATATATATATATATATATATATATATATATATATATATATATATGAAAAGTTCGAATACAAAACGCAAATAAATCGAATTTGTTTAAATTGAGACTTTCGTCAATAAAGAAACGAATATATTAAATATTGACTTCGAATCTTAGGTTATTTTAGTTGAAAGCAAAAATTAATCATTCCAGTATCATATTATGTAAAACATAATTTAAGTGTGTGGTCGAGTGTTAAAATGTAACACTTTCTACAGTGCAAGCTTCGTAATATTTTAAATGGCGTTTATCGCGTTTTGCATTCGAACTCTTTATATATATATATATTACATTTAAACTTGATAAAAAACTGAGGTAATAATAGAGACAGGTAGGATAGACACTGTATAAACAAATAACGTAAGCTAATTGGGAAGAGAGTGATTAACAAACCCTTAGAAAGTTCACTACAAATTACAGCTAATTAAAACCAGTATTATCGATTTTTTCAAAGAAAGATTAACCCCAAACCTAAGGAATATTTTAGCATTTATTTTGTGTGCTTCAAATATATCGGAAAAACGCCTTAGAAAATAACAAAACAAACGTTTTTTTTTTAACCTACTTCACCCCTAACAAGGCATGTTGCCACTTCAGACGTAAGGGGCTACTAAGAATTAGGGTGAAATTTTAGGGGTCATTCTAAATTGGGAGCTGTGCAGCGAGATGCTTGTTCACATTAGTTTTAAATATCTGCATGTTGGTACAGTCGAGGAAACATGGAGTAGGGAGGGAGTTCCAAAGGCCGGAAGCACCAGAAAATAAGCTATTGAAGGCTCTTCGGCATCTGGGAACCCTCACAGTGAATTGATGGGATTTAGCTGATTGTCGGGTTGGTCGAGTGTGTTTACGTCAAGGGGGCACCAAGACAGCAAGTTCATCGGAAAATATTCCATTGAAATACTTGTAAAACAAGCATGAGTATGCTACATTGCGGCGATGGACCATGGTCTAGAGCTTGGTGGATAGTGAGGAATCTATGAGATTAACGACTCTTTGGGGGGCTTTTTCTAATAGGGAGAGACTAGTGGATAGTGCACCAGCCCAGATGTGACAACAATACTCTATGCATGGGTGGATGGTGTTTTGTAAAGATATAGGATACTCTCAGGTGTAAGAAGTTTTCTAGCACGGTAGAGGGAGCCCACTTTCTTTACAGCAGCCTTTGGAATGTTTTCTATGTATTCGTTCCAATTTATGTTACCTGTGAATGTAAGGCCGAGGGGGTTGAACGTTGGACTCTCAGGTACGGTGTTATTTGCCATGGCAATCGGTCGTTGAAGAGGTTTCTTGTAGTTGTTGTATGAAAAGAGCTTTGTCTTAGCAGAATTAAATGCTACCATCCATTTATGACCCCATTCCACTACAAACTAGAGGTAAATTTTTAAGGATGCAGCAATTGTCTCGAATATGTGCGCGTTCGTTTTACCTACATAACGAGAGTAGAGCGTGGTGTTGTCAGCAAATATACTGATCTCAGACACAATGCCATCAGGGGGGGTCGTTTATGAAAATCAGGAACAATAAAGGTTCAAGGAGTGATGCCTAGTGTACTACTGCAATTATTTCATGTTGTTTGGATGAACGTGCAAACTGGATCTTTCTTTTGGTACGGAAGGATGTTATTATATTAAATATTCGTCCAGTAATATCATATGAATTTATTTTTATGAGAAGACTTTTATGCCAGACCTTGTCAAAGGTTTTGGATATATCAAGCGCTACTACCCTAACTTCATCTGCTTTGTCTAGTGTATGGTATATGCGTTCGAAGATGACCGTTAGGATATCCTCAGTAGACTTGCCTACATCCATACTGATGGCCAGAAAGAAGTTTTGCATTAGCGATATGCCGGACTATTGCTAAATTGATTAAGGATTCAAAGAATGTATCGAAGAGCGGGAGTAGACTGACAGGGGCAATAATTCTTACGGTTAGTTCTATCTCCAGAATTCTTGAAGACTGGTACCACAGAGGCAATTTACCAGCTACCAGAGAAGCAAGATTCGGCAAGGCATTTGTTGTAGAGTTTGCAGAAGACAGGGGCCAGTTCAGTAGAGCATTTCTTTATTATTATTACTAGTATAAGATCAGCTCCACATGCCTTTGAGGTGTGAAGGTTTTTTATGGGGTCCCGGACATCAGATGGACTAATGGTAATGTCATAAAATGTGGCTTCAGTCCGCAGTGGGAAATTTGGTAGAGAGTGGTTTGCGGAGTTCAGGACGCTAGGCAAGTAGTTCAGCCTTGTCAGTTGCTGTGCAAACTACATCATTGTCGTTGGGTAGCTGGGAAATTGTTTATTGCTCATTGTTCACCACACTATTGAAGATTTTCCAGAAATCATGAGTACCTAGTTTCTGCGACTGAATGCCTTTTCTGGTCATCTCTCTATACCTGAATTTTGCTTCACCTATCATAATCTTACGATTTTTTCTTGACTATAATTTTCTGGCTATTCGTAGGCGGCCGAATTGTTGGAATAATTGCTGCCTGTGAGGAATAGCAGCTGCACATTTCGAGGTTAACCATTGTAGAGAGTGGGGTTTGATGTAGAATTTTCGCATGGGGACATGTGTTTCAATGCCTGCTTTTACCCATTCATTTACCTCATTTGTATACTGATAAGCAGGTAGAGAGAAAATTTCACTCCATTGGGCGTCTCTGGTGTGATCTGTAATAGAATCAAAATCAGCCTATTTATAGTATCTCGTTGTTTTGAGCAACGGATTGTCAGCTTTTGTGACGAGATTTTAGGGTTATATCAATCATTACCACAAGATGATCAGCGTTCCCGAGCGGGCTATGAGAATTCGTCACACAAGCCTCAGGCAGTGAGGACAAGAACAGGTAAAGAAGTGAGGCCTGCTGGTCCACACGGTCAGGAAGGCGGGTCGGAAAAGTGGCAGTCTGTGAAAGAGGGTGCGCTATGGAGAAACTATACGTGGAGTTACCAGCCGTGTGTGTATAGCTGGAGTATCCAAGCCAGTCACGGTGATGTGCATTAAAATATCCAAATACATGTATTTGGGCACTTGAGTCCAGTGAGAGTGCAGTATCTATGCTTTCAGAGACACATTTTAGCAGTGTACAGTCCTAGGATGAAGGAGAACGGTATAAAGAAATATAAGTAATTAACGCTGTGCTGTAAGGTCAATCTAAAGCACATGCAGACTTCATCATCTGATTCTAGACTCGTCAAAGGAGGGTGTTTCGAACATAAACTTTTAGCCCGTGGATATGATTGTCAGAGCTTTTACGATAGAGTGTGAGGTATTCACTCATGTCAAAATGGGTTGAGGAGATTGGGGATTGTAGGTTTGTTTCACTTAGTGCTAGGATATCCGAGGAGTAAACTAGGGAAAAGGTTTCTACGTCATTGATATTGGTTCTAAGTCCACGGATATTTGTGAATGCTTGCCTCAAGAGCGGTAGTGGAGGTGGTTTTTGGTGGGTGTCTGGTTTAGGTTTGTTTCTTTTAATTTGTATTGTTGTTTTGGTTTTAGATAGAGTGGAGGGGGTAAAGTAGTGTTTGTTTTGTGCCAATAAGATCACAGAATCAGACCATTAGTCGAGACTTGGCTCATGGGGGTTTTGGCCTCAGGAGAATCAACATGGCACGTACATTTATCCACAATATTATACAAATGTTGATGAGTCACCGTTCTTAGCACTACCTAAGGGTTTGAGCTCCTGCATAACCAGTTGAAAACAGCCGCTAGATAAGCTGTCGAACCTGCACCCTCAACACGTCGGAAAAAAGACCGACCCAGACTAGTCGTGTGAGACTTAGGTACAAAATCTTTCCCCAACTTGCTCAGATAGAGAGAAATAGAGACGACGTTCATTGACAAGAGACAAGGCTAAACACTGGGTGTTTTGAGGTGCCCCTGCGCTAGTACCGCTGCGTCTGGCTAATAGACGATTTAGTATAAAAATAGATTAAAAGGTGAACAAGTTGTAGAAACGTGTAGAACTATTTTTGAAGTGTATGACAGAATGTGATGTCGGTTAATCAAGAATTCGTATATTGGTTCAATACGAAAGCCGTGATTTCAGCTTATGATATGCAAGTTGTTTTTAATAACGATCTTTTGAACGTGAACACATAAAGCAAACATAAATATTTAAGAGATTTGGAAAAACTTTTGTAAATACGAAAAGAAATACTGTCATTAAAATTAAGCAAGAATGAGTATTTAATATATAAAATTATCTTGTCAAGGTTTTAGTGTTGGATCTAAATAGCAATGCATCAGACAAATCGATATTTGATTCTGACCAAAAGTTTTCTTTCTTTTCATTTTTGCAACAAGTAAAAAGTATAATTCGCTCCAGTTTCTTTCCAAAAATGATCATTCCGGAAATCAATATCATTACAATCTATAACTTTGAAATAATGAGATAAAAGGCTAAAAATGGGATGATTCTTATTTTATCTTAAAGGTAAAAATACTTTAGAGTTTGAGCTTTTCTTATCTTTTCGTAATTTACACATTATTATTTTTTAGTTAAGAATTTAGACTAAAATGATATTAATGAATCCCGGACTTCGCCAGGAAAACATAGCTAGTAATGCACATATATTTGTTTTATTTCATTCTTTAAATAAGGCTTAAACCTTTTTAGACGTTTCCACATTTATTTTGTGCGTAATGTAATTCAATCAAACACGTTGCGATCGAGTTGACAAGAACCCACCGATATCCGACATCAGAAGTAAATACATTAATTTCCCTTGATTTAATTCAATCGCAGCGACATTTTGCCGAGTTCTACATCGAAACTGGTTCATTGGAAAATGCGTTGTTTTTGCTGTAAACGGCAAACTTTATCTGTACTGCGTTTATAGCTTTTCGCTTTGATCAACAAATCAGTCTTTTCTGCAACAAATTCAAACTGATTTTGGTTTGATGCATTTTCTAAGAGGTAACATTCTACTAATAGAAAATTGAGTTGAGATCACATACGATAAAGTACATCTCCTAGATCAAAAGTGTTCCTAGTTACAAATGGTCATGGCTAGTCTTTCTCAGCCTGTTCTCTGCGATCATCCGGAGTTAATGTTATTTCAGCTGATGGTTGTTTTATCGCTTGTTATTTATTTCCGTGTAGCAAGATAAGAGATGGTGTGTAAAAATAAGATTAGTATTGTAAATTCCCACGTAAGGTTGAAATTAGATAGAGTGAAATTTACCAATTAGAGTTCGAGTAAATCTACGTGTCCCTGTAGTGAAGTCGCAGAAAAAGAGAGAACCGATAGTCTTAGGAAGCGGATAGGAAAGGAGATTATTACTCTTTTGCCTAAGCAGCAGCATAGAGAGAGATAGCAATTTGGATATTTGCTGCTCTACCGAAAGGTTGGGTGGTTTATGCATATACATATATACTATAAATAAAATAACCCAAATGGATTTTAAAACCCAATTACATTGGGCGATGCTATTTTATCAACAACGTTTATGAAATATGGCTTTGAGAAGAAACAGAAAAAGAAGAACACGAAAAAAAAGATGAAAAAGATGAGGAAAAACACAATTATAATCTCATCACTTCGACTACAGATATTCAACAAACATACATCCGTCAAAGACTGCGACAGATGAACCGTAATAAAGGTTTAATAACAAACAATTATACAAGTGATATCAACTTAAATATAACGATCTCTCTAACTCTCCACCTCGCAAGAAGGAGAGATAACTGGCCGCACTGTGGAGATTGCAGAACACCCGATCTATGCTACAGTAGAAATACGAAATAAATAGGTGTGTAAATGTTTTCTACGGTACCTTTGTTATAGAAATAGTGGTGCTGTTTTCATTAGAGTCATTCTAAGGTCAAATATCTTTTCTCTTCTAAAGAAAACCAAAATACAATGTAAATCAAAACATAAAACAATGTGACATTATCAGTAGATTAGACGTATAAAAGTGTTGACGACTCAAGCGCCACCTGCTGACCAATCTTAAAAGCGTGTCTATTCGATTAACACTTACCTTTAGTTTTGCATCAGCAATTTATTTCAATATTAGTTGTTATTTTACCTATAGCTGAAGAGTTAAGTCGCAATTCATAGTTTTCCCAATCGTAATAGTGTGTAGAGGTAGATAATACATCCGATAAGCTTCGAAATTGATTGAGTCAATTCTATAATCTATATTTAGTATCCATCCCTTCAAACACATAATTCAAAATTGTAAAATTGTTAAATTGCATCCCGATGATATGGGTTGCAGGCGTATTAGACGAGGCTTTGGGGGTAATTACTCCTCTGTCTTCCGTGATGTTATTCTTTTCAAATCAATATTCACCATCTGACATATTTCCTGAAACTAAAATTGATTACTGTCGCTATTGCAGTGAAATCCATTGCCTTAATCACCAGATACAATGTTTAGGAACTAAATTCCTTCAAATGAAACCGTCATATTTGACACATTGAGTCGGCTTTTACTTTGCCAAAACCTGTTAAATTGTTTTGCTTTCCAACTAAAAGAGTATGTTAAAGAAATAAGTATAAAACAAATATTCACTTTTATTTCCTCCGAGAATATAAATAAGTTTCTAGATAGTTGGCAAATTCGTATATCTGTACAACATGTTTTATTCGTGGTGTAGAAGAGAGAGTGTGAAGAGATTGACAAGCTTGTGTATGCACCGTTTTCATCCATCTTCGTATTCTGTTAAACGCTCTCACGACCATACGTACAGTATAACATTGTTGCATGTAAACTCTATGAGTTCTATGAATTAACACTGAACGTAATTCTATTTACAATGTACATGAGTAATACATTAAATCAATGGTACTCAGTTTTCTTATTTAAATTATTTTTAGGTAAAGATGTTTTCTTTTCCTTTTGTCTTGATCTATCCTTAATCTCTATTTAACCGTCAACTTGGTTTGGGTCGTACTCTGTCATTTACAGAGCGCAAACGTTATTTTAAAGGTCATTTTTTCTTCGCTGGCAACAATTCGCAAGAGCCGCAACGAATAAATGCCGATGCTAGTGTTACTGATTTCAGGCAATGGTATCTGAAAGCATATTTTGGTTTCGTTGATTTTTTCAATGGCATATCAACATATATTGGAGGATGACACAACGTCTGTTGTTAACGGTTGCATGGATCGGTTTTGTTTTGTCATATTTACACATATCTACATGTGATAGGTTACTTAATACCGGTCACAATACCTTATAAGATTTCCGTTAATTGGTTTTGTATTTTCTGTTATGTGACATACAACATTTCGTGACAAAAAGATGAATTATCCAAACATCACCAAACAGCTGAAACACTGTGAAGCACTGACTCTCTGAGGCTAGCCTCGACTACATCCAACATTATTCACACTAGCATTAGAATTCTTCGTAAATGCACCAAAACTAATGAATATAAAACTTTAAGCTTTAAAGTACCCGAGATATTTCTTTCTCAACGCTCAAGCTTAAAATTATCCCAGACATTTCTTTCTTAATTTTAAAACTTTAAAGTACCCAAGACATTCTTTTCTCGACGCTAAAACTTTAAAGGCCCATGACATTAATTTCCTAACGCTAAAACATTAAAGTATCTCAGATCTCAGACATTTCTTTCTTAACGCTAGCAACGCTAAGCAAAAGACGATACCAAAACAGCATCCACCACACATCCCACGTAACCTCCTCCTCTAATATGTTTACTTACGAAAAAAACTAACACATCTTGTCGTACTTGAAACATAAAAGAACAATGCATATAAAGAAACAACAAAATAATCAAATGACAAAATTACCCTTAATTTTTTAATGTAGTGCTACATGCAAATATTATTTATGAGTAAACAATATAAATTCCTTCTAACATTTTAATACCGGTTTTATTTTATTTTGAATATATGTATTGATATAGCTTTCTAATACATCTATATTTGATATTTCACCGATGCCTCATATATATATATATATATATATATATAAGGATCAAATATAAACCAAAAGTAAAACTTTTAGTAGATGGAACCTATAGTGAAGAGGTTTAGCTCAATATACGAGATAGAGCAATTGTAGAGATAGAAGAAAAAAAAGAGTGATAAAAATGCGACGATTGTCCAAATTTATTTCAAATTTCAATTGTTCAATGCAAGGTGTATTCAGTAATAAACTAGTGTTTATTATTCTTTCCTTAAGCCAAGGCTTTTCAAAGATCGAGATCTTATCATCAGAGGAGAAATACAGATAGATAAGTTGGCTTTCGAAAAAATTGTCCAGGAAGTTATCAATAATGGCCAGCTTTTCTCTTTTCAATTCCTTTTAAGTGCGTTTGGATTTACTTATATTTGAACACTTTCTCCACACTGCTCCTACGCAAAGGTTTTTGTTTCGCTTTCTACAATTCATTGGACATTTTTTCAACGGAAATTTACCACCCGGACAAACCACATATCTTTTTTACGGAACTTCTCTTTCACTGCATTTTTTAATAATATTTTTCATATAGTTTTCAAATATTTGAACTTTGGTTTTTTCGAAAGCCAACTTATCTATCTGTATTTCTCCTGCTTCGTGCGTTTTTATTTTGACGTCGACTTAAATCTATTTTACTATAAACTGCATTCTTCATCTGACTGTGTTCTTTAAAGAAAAATGAATTTCATATTTAATCTGAGGGATATTTCAAAAGCTTTGTATGCACAAGTTTCAATTAGTATGATCGACCCTGAAAGAGTTTTTAAATTAAATATATTTTAATTACTTAAATGAGTAATGAAAAAATATAATGTAATGATTTTATTAATATACAGATCGTAATATAGACGTAAAAAACTGAACATTTTTGTTTACATCGAATCTGCTTTCCGTTATACATACACCTATATATATATATATATATATATATATGGGGGGGTGTTTGTGTGGGGTGTAAGAGTGCAGGGTTTATAACCGAGAGAAACAGATCAGATGGGAAAGCATTGGACTTATAATTTAAATATCACATTTTCCATCGCTAATCCTAGTCGCTCTATCTCGTTTATTTATTTGTGTTTTTGAGATGAAATTATAATTATAAATAATTAGACTTTTTAAAAACTTGTGGCTCACTTAATAATTAAATAACCATGTCATAATGTACTAATTAAATTGAATGTGATTCGTTTTTACGAAAAGCATTACATTATCACTAATAATGTTCAACCCACGATGGAGGGCATATTTAGTCATCCACAAACAAACTATATATACAAGGCTATTTTTAAAATTCAATTGAATGCTTTTTTATGCTAATATTTCAGTTGATAAATAAGAATAAATTCTTAAAGTTTATATAATAACATTACTAACTAGTGGAACAGACAGACGTTAGCCTTTTATTATGTTTACTTTCATTTACATTTAGTTAGTATTATTTTAAAGTTATGAATGCGTTGATAAATGCAAATATCTATTTAGTACACACATACTAAGCTTACAAGATTGGGATGGAATATCATAGAAAATATTTTACACTCAAAATAATCTTAATATGAAAAATGATAATTATCGATATCATTGTTTACTCTTTTGATATTGTATGTAGAATAACGTTTAGTTTTAATTCATAGAAGTAAAAATCTACATTAAGTAAGGTTATATGCTGCATATGGTCTCGGGATAGCGTAGTGTTACATTATAAAACTTCTCCCTAATTGTAAAACTTAGTTAATAGCATTGAATGCCTTGGAATATATACACAATTACATACAATGATTCCATAGAATTACACTCCAGTTGTCTGGTTAAGATGAAGTATTATGCTTGTAGAGAAATGAGGTAAATAATGTTTGTTGATTGAGTAAATTAGGTATATGTTCTGGCGTTGTTCGGGGCGCTTGATTGTTTGCCTGTTTATAGTTGAGGTTGGAGAGGAACTGATTTCTTATTAGAGAAAATCAGATATTTTTTGTCCCGATCCCCCTTTCATGAGAAGACGGTCGTCATTGATTCTTTAGTTTAATTATCTTCAACTATTTATTTAAAGATCTCCTGCACGAAGAGACCTTTATCGTATGTTTTAGTCCTCGATGTGTTCCAATTTCTTATTTTAGCGTAGTATAATAATAACCTATTATTAACAGGCGCAGGGTGGCTTTCAATATAGATCTATGTAATTATGTAGTTTGAAATTTTTTTTACATCCATACCCTATTACTGGCCGCCAATATATATATATATATATATATATATATATATATATATATATATATATATGTATATATATATATATAAATTATTTATTACCTCTGTAGGTAATAAATAATTAATATTTATTTATGAATCGATATTTCATGCTTACGCAATGTTCAGTGTAGGGAGTTAATTCCCGACGGTCGGCAGGCGCGAACTCTGATCACAAACCGCCACTGATTCGCAGTCAAGAGTCAATTATCTTGGAAGTTAGGTGGAATTTAACTTTGTACGGCGGGTATTTATATATATATATATATATATATATAGTCTCGGAAGTTTTTTTAACCTTCAAAACTGGAAAAAAAAATCATATAACTACTCTGTATTGCTTATATATATATATATATATACTATTGCTAACGTTCCCACCTTAATATTTAACAGGATTATCATATAGAAGTGAAGGCAAGGACGCGCAAAGGTACACGATTGTCATCAAGAGTGTGTAACAAGCCGTATTGAGCTGATTAAATCGTTGACGAATTAGCACATTAGCTTTTACAGTGGTCAGGCATGATACCTAACTGTAGTTTGACCAGACAGCTTATCACAGAGAAAGTGACATCTAGATGATTTTGCTGATGAGTACATGACGAACCAAAATCGTCGAAACCTGTCGCAAAAAAGTAAGCGAATCCTGCTCCGACGTTAACAAAAAAAGTAGGAAGTTGAATTTTGAAGGCGGTAAAAGGCAGTTTGGTTAAAACACAGTTGGATACGAGACAAAATACATATATCAAATGAAGAATTGAAGAATTTTCAATTAAATATTTATTTACCAACAGAATGTGTTGAATCTAGATAGTATAGATGGTGTCATATTCTTTAAATTTGCGAAACCTTTCTTTTCAGAAAATAATTACCACGAAATCGGAGTGTGTTTTTGACTGGAAGTCTGGAAATGTTGTGATAGCATTGCAGAAATTATGTTTTCTTACATTTAGTTATAGTTTAAATAGTAGTTAATATTTCGTGTTTTATCATAATTAAATTATTGCTATATTATTTTATCAGCAATGATTGTATTATATAACGTGGTTGTATTTAAAGTTATATTTGTATTTATTTATTCATTGTTTTTTTTTACTTATGTGTAAACATGTTTATTTTATTTCATTCAAAATAGTGTGTCTTTCTTCTAACAGGAAATGTTGTAACCGTTACACATCATTAATAGACTCTACGTAGTTGACGATTGCACCTAGAATGGCGATGTACGACTCTCGCAACCCTGGAAAATAACAGTCCGCTTTTCTCTTTCTGTCACGTTGATAAATCCTAGCAATCAATAATAAAACTTATTGGAAGGGGCATGTCCGCCATCTTCTTGTTATTCCTTATAACGCAACGTATGTATAGTTTTGGCTGCAGAAAAACGTTGGTATTTAATAATGTTCCTTTTTGTTCTTTCAATACCATTACCTTGATGAACAGCATAAACTATGACGAAAGGATGATATAATTAATTCGAAGTGTATTTCTGCCTTATTAAATACCCATTGCAGTCTCGGAAACAACCGTGTGGCTATCTAACAAATTACCCATGCAGATACCATATGATAAATTGATATTTATCTTAATTGTAGTGGTAGTGGATGTACACGTAAAGTTTAATGCGGCCACCAACTGATTTTTGGTCGATACACATCTGTTACATGATCTCTAAAAATATTATTTTCAAGTGAATTTGCATTGCCGAGTTATATAGATAGAGACATAGGGTCTGATATGAATTGCAGACATATTGCCAATATTGATCAGGGCCATGCAAACTCAGTAAACTGAAATAAATCGAATTCAGTCAATACCGAAAACCTGTATACTCATGTAAATGACATATTGCTTGTGACATAAGTTCTTATTGGGTTGAATATTGTCTCCTAATAAATTTTCAGCTTTTTCCCCTAATATATTACTAACGGAGAGTTGGTATAAGTCTATCTGAAGCTAAAATAAAAATATTATTACTATTACTATTGAAGATTTGGTATAAATATATCTGAAGCTGAAACTATACTGTTCCTCTCTTTCAATGCTCTATTCAAAGGCGCATAGTTTAGTATATGTTAGTTTGTAATAATATTACCCTATCGAGCAGTACTTTTGAGTTTGGAAAGGTAGTGCAGTATCTTTTCTGTGTGTATGATACCATACTTCCAGGGATTATCACCTTTTTTCTTATGGCGTAGTATATGTTCGTTCGTTAGGATACCATCCCCCAGGCATTACATGGTCCTTTTTTAGGTGGAGTGTGGTGTAGTATACGTTCGTTCATCATATATACTAGCAAAATATATGAAAAGATGAGCATATTTGTCTAGTTGTTATAATGTAGTTCACGTTTTACTAGTTTTAAAATTTCAAGTTGAAATATAACTTACGCCTGATTAGTCTTTAAGACAACTGCACCAAATTCATTTAGAAATTAATACTTTTGATTCATGCATACAGAAAATATTGTAAAACATTACTTTGTTTAAAGTTTTTAAGAAAAAGCGTAAACTGATAAGACAGAACCACATATCTTAAAAACGCCAATCACTATAAAGTATCATGATATGATCCATTCTTTTGTTGAGTATCAGATACTGACAGGGTGGACCACATGAAGATTGCTGAAATCTATAGCGAAAGTTGTGCTATGAAACTGACAGGATTCGAACTTGGCACACCCGAGCCGTCAGTCTACGTTGATATCCACTTTACTACGGCCACCTAACAATGACTCGTGATCAATCAATTTAGCAGACGAGTTTGGCGTTATTTTCTACCACAATTAATCTTATTCTCTCCGGAAATATTTTCGCGTGGATCAGTCAAAGGATTTTCTCATTTCACGACAACTGCACACACACACACACACATAGACACGTACATATGCAATTCAATCAACCCGTAACTCAAATGTATGGTTCATAGAGCGGTGATATATAAGCTTATTCCTCACTCGCACAAGTCCGTCGGCTGTTGATCCGTTGCGCGTATTATTCGTGTACAACCGCATGAGGCGGCTGCAAAGGCGTGTTTCGATCCAGCAAGGGACGCCCGGATCCAATAGTTGCCGACGGAATGTTTTCTTGGGCATAGTTGCCGGGCTGAGGATTACATCAGAAATAATCAAATCCTCGATTAAATCATCCTGGCTTTCTCGATAATTGCCCGTGTGCCTATTTTTATCCAATGGATATCGGTCTTTTTCTACAGATTGGTCATCCAGAGAATTGATTCTAATCCTGGCAGCATCCACTCTTTCTGTTTCGTTTTCTTCTCTTTCATTCCTATCCGTTCTTTTACTTCTTACAGTTGCACTGCTGACAAATAAATTGCGCTCTGCTTTCAATCCAATAAAATTGATTCCATTAATAACATAAGAAAAAGAAATTATTATTTAATAACCAGCTTTTATTCATTTATTGGTTCATATGTTTGATATCAGTCCGTATATACATCCAATATATATATATATATATATATATATATATATATATATATATATATATATATATGACGTATTTCATGTAATTGTTTTTATGGCTGATGGTTGCAGTTGTTATATTGCTTACTACTATTACGATTGTTCACTTCCTAAGTGATGCAATTAATGCAGAAGATTGCATTATTAATCACCTTTAACTTTATAGGACGTATTTGTCGTTAATATATAAATCTTGTTATTAAGTTTATATGTACGTACATAAAAGTAATCAATGGACACATGTTTCTGGCTAACAGTCGTCATCAGCATCGCTAACTTAGACAAGGATCGAATCTTCGATATTGATGTCTATAGCCTGGTGTTTCACCTCCTGGCCATGACGCCTTTCCAGGACGGTTTCTATCACTTAAATATTCAATGTATTTTATGTAATCGTCTTTATTGGTGATTGTAGCGTTAATTAATATATATATATATATATATATATATATATATATACACATATATACATATATACATATATATATACATATATATACATATATATACATATATGTATATACATATATACATATATACATATATATACTTATATATATACATATATATACATACATAGATATATACATATATATATATATATACATAGATAGATATTTATACGTATACATACATGTATATATGTATATATATATAAATATAAATACATATATAAATATATATAACATATATATAAATATATATATAAATATATATATATATGTATATGTATACAACTATTCTTTGTAGTATATACAAATACACAAATGCTTATGGAGAATAGAACAGGCCAGCAGAGGTATCAGAGAAAAACACAGACAAAACTCTTAAAAAACAGTAAATGTTGACGTTGTAGAAAATGGGACAGAACAGTGAACAACACCATCAGTGAATGCAGCAAACTAACCTTAAAAGAATATAAAAATATGCATAAAGCGAGGAAGTAGTTCACAGGAAACTATATAAACAAGTGGATTTTAAACACGCATGCAAATGGTATAGGGACACAACGGAGGCAGGATTGGTTAATGAAAGACATAAAATCATCTGTCATATGGAAATACGAATAGATAAACTCACCCAAAACGACCGTGATAACAGTCACTGAGAAAGCAAACCCCTGCTAAATAGTAGATTTTTCCGATGCAGTAGGAGGCAGGATGAAGCTCACGAGGAGGCGAAAGCTAAAGAAATAAATTGGGCTTGCCAGAACATTGAAATGAAAATAGAACATGCAGCAAAACTACCCAAGTAGAAATAATTGTAGAAACAGTTAGAAAATACCGGGGAAATGATTAATAGGTTGCAGCAAAGAGATTTTACTAAACACAAAACACAAAACATTTACTAATTAAATTAACTGAAATATAAAGAAAAATCATTGTGCGCTGAAAGCAACTCAGAGCACGTGATGACGTCGACCAAGCACGAACCAACTTAATAGAAAAACGCTTCGTACATACAAATTTAAGCGAAGAAAGAATATTACAAGGAAACTGAAACTGTCAGTGTAGATATGTAAAATGATAAATAGAAGAAACAAACATAATCTGACAACCTCCTAATAAAGACGCATTGGTACCAGCAGGCCAACAGTGGTTTTTAATGAAGGGTCAGCGAATATAGACGGATCGAGGATGAAGAGAACCATCTACATTCGACTGTGTGCGACGATGAGTACTGAAATCCTAGCATATTGCCACTCAAATTTCAAAGAAGAAAGTAATAAACGGCCGTTGCGAGAATGCAGAGTGATTTGCAACGGTTAAGAGCAGCGGGCAGTATTATACATTTAGAGACGTTTTGTCACACAGACCCCAGATATTTTGTAAAACCAGTAAACAGACGCATGAATTTATATCAACAAATGAAATGTATTTATCATTTTTCTTACACATGTATCTTATAAATCCGAATTTTCGAGTTAACTATTAACTGATTTCTCAATTTTCAAATAAATATCTTAACGACGCTTTCAATGCTGTAGTAACACTTATATTATTAACCCATGCTTGCCGGAGCATTCACTGCTTCCAACGGACATATATACAAACACTCAAATAACATCGTTGAGAATCGTCAGTCTTCGGCGGTGCCGTTGGTTTTCGTCATGATGAAAAAAAGAAAAAAGTATATATACTGTCTGTTTCCATGATTAAAATATGTAAAACCGAAAATTCGGATTTATAAAATATATTAAAACAATGGTTAATAAATTTCATTTATTGATATAAATGCACGTGTCTGGTTTCTCAATTTTCAGATAAATCTCTTAACGACGCTTTTAATGCTGTAGTAACACTCATATTATTAACCAATGCTTGACAGAGCATTCACTGCTTGCACCGAACATATATACAAACACTCAAATAAAATCGTTGATAATCGTCAGTCTTCGGCGGTTCCGTTGGCTTTCGCCATGGAGAATATATATATATATATATATATATATATATATATATATATATATATATATATATGTTATTATTATTATTATTATTATTATTATTATTATTATTATTATTATTATTATTATTATTAAAAATAACCGACAATTTTTGTCTGGTTATTTTAGTATTGATCCCTTCAATTTTCCGGATTAAAATCTTAACTTCGGAAGAAAATTGGCTGATGAAACTGCCGTAATGTACATGTTGGTCCAGAGTACTTTCTGACCCGCCTGGGTGCATCGTCAGTGGAATAATGACAAACAGGCTTGTACGAATGAAGTCCCTTTCTACGATCATCGCGGCCATATATACATACAAAAAGATGGTGTCGCTATGGGGTCTGCGCTAGGTCCAACATTCGCAAACTTTTACATGTCCAACTTGGAAACTAAAGTGTTTAACATTATTAATAAACCACCAATATATTTAAGATACGTAGATTACATTCTAATACTAATAAATAATATAAACGAGATTAATATATTACAAGACACTTTCAAAAATAATTCCGTTTTGGATTTCACTTGTGAACTAAACATCGATAAAAAAACTCCCTTTCTTAGACGTCTTAATAGACACAAATCATAATGATTTTGTAACATCTACATATAAAAAACCTACTAACAAAAACCCCTGTACTCTTAACTTCGTTAGTGAATGCCCCTTTAAATATAAAATAGCCATTATTAAAAACCTACTAACGCGAGCTAAATTAATCTCTTCCTCCCCTACTCTCTTTCAAAATGAACTTTAAAATATAAAACAAACCCTTGTAAATAATGGTTTCCCTAATTATATTATAGACCAACAAATTCAACTATTTAAAAATAATGCTTGTAACAGTAATAATAATAACAACAACAATGAATCCATTTCTCCACTCAACAAGACTATCAAACTATTTTACCGTAACCAATTTCACCATAACTATAAAACAGATGAACAGGTTTTAAAAAATATTATTAATAAAAACGTACTTCCCACCGACCCAAATAAAAAAGTTAAACTAATTATTTACTACAATAAAACTAAAACCACTAATCTTATTATTAAAAATAATTCTTCACCCTCGATTAGAGTCTTGGATAGGATGGGCCTAGTATACGAGTTTAAATGTCCATTGGGAGAGTGTGTCTCCGACAACCAAGGAAAACACGTATATATTGGCTCGACCACCACGACTCTGTCCAGGAGGTTGACCATGCATCTATCCGATAATAGTGCTATAGCTAGACACCTTACTAATGAACATTCCTGTCCCCGCTCTCAAATCCGAAAACTTCTCGTAGACAATACTAAAAGCTTAGAACATAATACTAATACACAAAAACTCCACATACTAGAAGCTTTAATCATTAAAACAAAAACACCTGCTATTAACAAGATTAATTTTAACACTAGTACTTATATACTTAAATGCTTATAATACCTAATAAATATAGTTTCATATTAAAAGTTTCCCGCCATAATTAATTATAAATCTCACTCCAGGTATTTACCTGTTTGTCATTATTCCACTGACGATGGACCCAGGCGGGTCAGAAAGTACTCTGGACCAACATGTACATTACGGCAGTTTCATCAGCCAATTTTCTTCCGAGATTAAGATTTTAATCCGGAAAATTGAAGGGATCAATACTAAAATAACCAGACAAAAATTGTCGGTTATTTTTAATAATACGTGTCTTAAGGAAAAAATGCTGCCTCGATATATATATATATATATGTATATATATATATATATATATATATATATATATATATATATATATATATATATATATATATATATATACTGTTTCCATGATTATGGTTTGTAAAACCGAAAATTCGGATTTATAATATATATATATATATATATATATATATATATATATATATATATATAAATGATTAATATATTTGTTTTAATGATATAAATTCACGCGTCTATTAACTAGTTTCTTAATTTTCAAATATATATATATAGTCTAAAGAAGCTTTGAGTTATTTTAAACAAAAAGACAAAAAAAAAGGAAGATGCAGTTTAAATTCCCAGAGAAACTAACTAAATCCAAATTAGTGTAGACTTAACATTTGTTGGAAAATTAATAAATAAATAATATATAATAGTAAGTAAATAAAATAAAAAGGAGGATTAAGTATCTAACAGTGAAACAAAAGCAGGAGACCTTAATGTAAGCATCTAATATTAACACGGGGATCTTCAGCTGTTTACCATATATATTACCATATATATATATATATATATATATATATATATATATATATATATATATATATATATATATATTAGAATGCCCGTCCAAGAACGGGTATAATATATAAATGTAGCATCAGTGTATAAGTTTAATGTGTTTTTCTTTGGGGGGGTGTATGGTACTGTTTCGATTGCAACCTCAGAATGGTAAAGTTTACAAGAAAATAAGTAATTCGCCCATGTTACTAACTCTGTTTTCATAAGTTATAATGATAAGTTCAATAGCTTAGGTTTTATCAGGCACATTTATATTATTAACGCTTATTCGAGCACCGTTAATATAACCCAAAATTTGAAGTAGAGCAATTATTTACTCTATTAAATATTTTTAATCTAACTTATTTTTTTATTTTTTTTCCGGAGAACACCCCTTTAATTGTAAAATTTACAAAATATAATATGTGCATGTTACTCGTCCAGTTGCCAAGAATATACAGGGTGTCTCAAAAAAATGTACTCACTCGTAGAATGACGAGAAAGCTTTGCTTCATCGCTCCACACAATTTTGTGTGCAAACTCGACATCTTCTGCACATTTTGCCATTCTAAGAGTGAGTACATTTTTTTGAGACACCTTGTATATTAAAAAATTTAGGAAATTATCCATGACTTTTGGTGTCAGTAGTTGTTCAACCTGTCAATGTGTTAAATAACGATTGCTGAGATCGATGTCTCCTGCCCGATCAATTAAGACGGTGTAAATATTGTTTCCATCAATCGATCACTCAATCTCTTTTTGTCTGTATCTCTCTTTTTCAATCTATTTCACTCTCTATCTCTACCTATTACTCTCTACCAATCTCAATCTCTATATCAATTCTATTTCAATATTTCAATCTCAGTCTCCCTATCTCTATCTCTGTCTCTATCTCTCTCTATATATATAGATTTATATATATATATATATATAGAGAGAGAGAGAGAGAGAGAGAGAGATAGATAGATAGATAGATAGATAGAGAGAGAGAGAGAGAGAGAGAGAGAGAGAGAGAGATAGATAGATAGATAGATAGATAGATAGATAGATTGATAGATACATGAGGATAAAATGCTCGATATATCATGAAACGAAATACCGTGAAAGACAAGATGTGTGAAAAAGACAAACAAAAATTAAATACAGGAAAAAATAATCAAGAAACGAGAGATTTTACAGGTCTCGTTCGGATCAACGAATGTCTTCAGAAAAAACTTATTTTCTGAAGACGTTCATTGATGCGAACGAAACTGGTAAAATCTCTCGTTACTTGGTGATATTTTCCTGTATATAAATTTGTTCTACCCGTTTGTCCTTTTCATATATATATATATATATATATATGCTTATCTCTCCATTTATCTCTATCTCTACATATCTCATTTTTTTTCTATCTCTTAACATCTTTCTATCTGTTTATATATTTTCAATCTCTCTCTATGTGTATCTATCAACCTAACTTCATCTCAAGCTCTTTCTCTCTCTATCTAAATCTCTAAATCTTTCTCTCTCTTAATCCCAATCTCAATCTTAATACATGGCCCAATCAATATCTCTCTATTTCTCTCTCCTCGGCGATCATGAAGTATTCTTGCATAGACCTTCACTAGAGATATTCCACAAATAAATGATCTGATACGCGTTCATTGATAATAACACATTTGGCAAACCATTGAAAAAGAGAAATTTACTTGATCGTTAAAGAATATATATAAACGTTTTGCGTGAGTCTAAGACGGACTATTATACCCAATAACGGAGAAGATGTTTCGACCTTAGCACGAAGAGTTCGTACTCTAAACAAATGTAAAAGTTATTTTACAAAGTAGGTTCTGTGTCATATGTATGTGTCTATACAAGAAAACACGTGGTAGTATATTTCAAAGGTTGAAATCATGGATTTACTAGAGGGAAATACTTGGATCATTCCACCGCTCGTGGAAGTATTTCAATCCTGACACAATCTTCTATCTGTATACGTGAAATACGTCCTAAGAGTGAGTACTGTTACCACATCTCGTTAAGTGCGACTCAGAGGACCTTTCTCTACCTATACAGAATAAAATGTGATTTCGAAATATAGCGAAGTATGGTCTCTCCTTTTCCCTGCAGCCTCGTTTTGAGAAATGATACGTAGCTAGTATTTCTTTCTCTATCATTATGTTTATAGTAGGTGTTCGACTTGGCTTTAATCTTTGGTCCACCAGTGTAAAACATTCACAACTCGTCTAGCTACAACCACTGTAAATAATTTCCCTTTATTTCTCTGCGTATTTAAAACTAAACAGAACTTCTGTAAGCAAATTTTATTTCCAAGAACTACCCGCATGCAGGACACAATACCACGGAGCTGATTTCCAGCTAACTACAACATGGTTGTTTTCAAGTTCCATGTTAACAAATTATCGTTGAGCCGTCGTCTTAAATAATCAAGTTCTACCCAGTTTCCCTAATGTCCCCCGTCTATTAACTGTGATTCGCCCCCGTGAAGATGCTTTAGAAGTATGGCGAATGCTGGAAGAAGCGAATTTAACTTGTGTTATTACTCTACCTGTTGCTATTTTTTAAAAACCTCATTTACGTGTTTTACGAAAATCCTGTGTTGGGAGGGTCCCCGTCAGACTTCACCCCTCCCTGTACAGAGCAGAAAAAATAAACTTTCCCCTTGGATGTCGGTGTCGTGTCTCAAAATGGTCTCATTAACATTCCGATAGAACAACATTCTATGGGGCCGGGCCGTCGACAACCATACTTCATTAATGTACGTTTCTGAAACCCAACAATAATTTACCTCAATGGCACTCAATCTAACTAGGGAGTTTCGTGGCTATTCAGCGTACTTCGATTCTCGCTTGAGGGGAGTTTCCTGGCTAGTAAACCGCATTTTAGATGCGTCATGTGTCCCTTGATTCATAGATACAAGTCATGTAATAGATTTAGTCAAAATTAAAGTAAGGATGCAATACATAAAGTTTAACAGCATTGTATCATCGTAAGGGGAGATAAAAATGTTGCAAAAATGCTCTGTTCGGTGAATTAAGTTTACCTGTCTAGTGACGGGTATTCTTCTAATTACGTAAGTAATATACTAGCTCTATTCGCCGGACGTTCCTTGGAGACATTTTACTATGAGTTTGTCTTTGATTTTTTAACACTCGTATTTTAACAAATTTGTAAAGGTCAGTTTAATTTTTACGCTAGGTCATGAATTTTTAATTGATCCAAATTATTATCAAACTATACTTTTTTTATTAAGATGATGTTCTTTTAATCCTTTTTTTTTTGCTAAAATGATTGGAACCAAGTTGCTAGTAAAACCTTAAATCTTTTAACACATTAGAATTTGTTTAAACGCCTACAAATGCCTTTCAAATGTGAACAGGGTTACGAAACGATAGATTAGCGTGTTTTCAATTTTAACAAACGATTAAAATGGCAGACTTGTCTAAGTAATAACTCGAAATTGATTTTGGTGGGTTTGATTTTTTAATTTTTGTTAATAAGATTTTCAATAAGTTCATTGTATTACTTTATACTATCGCATTTTTTATTTTAATAAATTATCAATTGATAGTAAATTAAATAATAACGTGTAAGTCACGTGGAGATGGTTAACACGCACATATACACAGACACGCGAAAATCGGTCACACAATTTTATTAATATAGAGATGACAATTATTGGTACCAGTCCTAACGTGAGCAAGACTTTTATGGAAGACTATGAGGAACAAAATAATTACCTTATAATTTCAGAGGATGACAAAGAAGTTCCTGCTAGTTGGTTCATAAATGTCGGAATGAATTCTGTTTAATCGGCCTCCGTCTAAACAAAAGGGCAGAATGAGTTACTAATCTATATTGATGTCGGGCGACTATTCGTTCTTAATATTCGTTTTATTGACTCCATTAAAACCGTCACTACAATAAGACGTAATAAATATAATTGTATATTCAGAGAATTAACCTATTACTTGCAAGAGAGAGTGAAAAAGAGAAGATCTACACACGTATTTGACTCGTGAGTCGTATTCCTCTATTCTAACTCCTGTCATCTTGTACACTTTTAAATACTAATAATTCAATGCTTATCTAGTCCAAGAGACTATTTGGGGATAAATGCTAATGAGCTTGTCAGTGCGGGGAACAACACTTTGAGACGGTTTGAGACGTCGGGCGAAATGTGCAGAATTAGATTATTTACAGGGAACCGCGCGACAAGAATTTGTTAATATTGGACTTTATAACGACTATGTTTTGATTAGTAAGGAAGCAGCTTACTGATATTGTAGTCCACAAATTGAACGTTCTTAGAAAAAAAATTTGTTCAAAGAAGTTTCGTTTAGTTTTAGGTCTATAGAGAAGAAAAGACATGTTTTTACAGTTATTGTAGCTAGATGAGTTTTTGTCTGTGAATGTTTTCGGTGTTCATTATCATCCATTTTGGTGTCAAGAACTTTGAATATTGAATGTTTTAGTTATTTTGTTGTACATTTCTCATCCGAAAACGAAGTGAACTATGACTCAACTTGAAATTTAAAATTGCACCGGAAGACGATGTATGTTTGTGCAGGGTTCGAGTTGTGTCGAAGCTACTTTATCAAGTTCACTAAAATCCATATGGGAAAAGAATGAATCCATATATCCTCACCCCAGCAATCGGTAAAATAGTAGAGTAGAATAGAGTAGACTCTCTTACCTTAGTTGTTCAACTCGTCTAAGAGAAGGAAAATTCATAAAAAACATAAGTCTATCTCTGCATATCCCGACATTGTATCCCGTCGTCGTGGACTTTCTTGTCATTGAACTTAAGCGATGCCAGTTACAGAGAGATGCCGTTGCTTATTAGGAAACCTTTGATTCGCTATAGACCCTTTGCGCAGATACATGTATGGGGGTCTCTCGAAACAGAAAGAGTGCTTGAATATATACATATATATATATATATATATATATATATATATATATATATATATATATATATATATATAAATGTGTGTGTGCAAAAATAATCATGAATATAATTATATCAAAGGTATGAAAAGAGATTTCTTACATACCAAAGAAAACTGCTAGTATTTTTTTTTACGTATTCAACTTTCTGTATATATGTATATATATATGCATAATTTTCAAATAATATTTGAAAATTCTTTTACATAATGTTAATGAACTATTTTCGTAATAAAAAATGAATGTTTCCGCCAATGTTAAATAATTCTAATTTTGAAATTTCCCGAAAAAAGAAGCCAGACAATTTTTTTCTTGACTTCCAAAGTAAACAAATTTCTCTTACCACTTGAAGAATACGTTTTTTGTTTCACGCTTTATTAAAGTTAGATATATGTATTTATTAATATATATATATATATATATATATATATATATATATATATATATATATATATATATATATTAGTACTTCACGTATCCACATAAAATATTATAAGGAGATATAATTTTTTATGTATCAGTTTTCAGTATTTACTTCAACAGTGCTCGATACGTAAGTAGAGCTAGGTAGTAAGCAATGAAAATATATATGGCAATCAAGCTACACAGAGGCTCCCGTGTTTCATCCCCGGGGGGAATCGTCAGGCTAAATGCATTTAGCCTGACGATTCCCCCCGGGGATGAAACACGGGAGCCTTTGTGTAGCTTGATTGCCATATATATTTTCATTGCTTACTATATATATATATATATATATCAACATAGTTCACCCAAACAAGGCCGGCCGCCACTGTAGACGTAAGGGGCAATGAGGACAAAAGTCGAAAGTTTTGGGGGGTGGGGTCAACCTAAATTGGGAGCTGTGCAGCGAGATGTATGTTTACATTAGTTTTAAATTTATGCATGTCAGTACCGGGAATCTGTACGGAATTTCGAAAGGATCCATCTAAGATGAGAACAATAGTGCGAATAATATAAATAATATGAATTATAAATCTCTATCTAATAGAGTTTAGACACATAATAGCCGTAAATAGTAATTTACTGAACAAGTCACAAATCGTTCTCTTAGCTATCTATGTCTTTCTCTGCCTCCCTTCCACTGTGTGTTGATTAAAACACTCTAATATTTCTGAATGTGAGCTTTCGTGAAAAAGTAACTCTTTATTTCAACTAATTTGCATTGTGTATTCATACACGTCGTAAACACGTGTGTAAAATAAGTAGCAAAGGAATAGCGTTATTTCCATTAATATAAAAGTTTACTTATTATTTTCAGGTATGCAAGAAAGAATTCTTAACAGATATATCAATTACTTAAGACTTCTACCCGGTCATGGCTGACGGAACGAGAACAGTCGACCTCAGGGTTTAGTTTGAAATTCCGTACATATCCCTGAGTTCAACAAACGCACCTGAAGAAATTCGGAGGTTACATCAGTCGAAGCGATGTAAGAATAACATCAAAGATAAGAACAAAATATAAATAATCCAAATTATCAATTCTTATTTCAAAAAACATATATATCATCGTTTAAGAATCATCGAATGGTAGTGGTTGTGACCCAACAGGTCAGCGGTCATATAGTCTACCTTTAAATATGTCAATGTACTATGACCTATGTCTATCTATTTATGAAAATACGCCTGCGTTCAATAAAAACACTTCCATAAACCTCAATTGATATCCCTTTTATTTGCTTGTGGCAGTGTAACATACTTTACGTATTTTTTAAATGGAAATCGCTCCAGGCAAAGCATGAAGCCACTTGATCTAAGGAGGTCACAAGAACAAATATGATTATCGCAAAGACAGGAGACACCTATTGACCTTAGTCTTGAATCGACAAAGATTATAGGTAGAAGGAAAACAGTAAGCAGGAAAGAGTTCCATAAGCCTGCGATTCTTGAAAATAAGCTACTGGAATAGAAAGCTGTATTACAAAGAAGTATCAAAACAACGAATTGATGGAGACCATTAGACCAACGAGTCAAACGAGCTGAAACAAAAGAAGCGTGAAATAGATCACATAATTCTGAAGAACACATGCCATAATATTATTTATAGAAAATACTAAGACTAGCAACATTACGTCTGTGAGAGAGGGGGTGTAGAGAAGAAAAAAGGATAGGGCCAATCTAATTACAGATACGTTTCTGCACCTTATCAAAGACCCTCAAATGGGACAGAGATTCACCAGCCCAAATATGACAACAGTACTCCATACATGGTCTAATTGTTGATTTGTAGAGATAGAGAATAGTGTCTGGTGTGAGGAAATGTTTTCAGCGATAGAGAGAACCGACTTTACGAGAAGCAGAAATAGCAATCGATCTAATTTATGAACTCCAAGAAAGATTTGATGAGAGAGAAAGACCAAGAAGGTTTAGAGTTGATTTTTCCTCAAGAGAATCTCAGGAAGAAAAGAGAGTGTTGGACGAGTAATCGTAATCGGATTCGGGAATCAGGAATCGGATCTTTTTTAGGTATCGGAATCGGAAAAAAAATATGCCTATTTTCTGGTGTCCAAAAAATGTCAGTTGCTGGTACTAATGATAAAATAATAGATATTTATTGATTTTAAACGAGCAGCAAAACTAAAATTTATATATCACCCCCCCCCCCCTACAACCGTATCTTTTCGTTTGCGAAAATATAAGCACATATTACATGGGCTTTTACGGTAATCCGAAAATTAAAAAAAAACAACAACAAAAAAAAACGACAACTCCATAGCTAAATATTTAGATATTTAAAAAGAATCAGAATCGGTAATTGTATCGGAATCGGGAATTTAGACTAGAATCGGTAATAATATTGAAATCGTCCCATCACTAGTATCAACCCAGCTTCGATTTGAATATCACAACTGAGGTAACGAGATCACAATATGATCCTTTGATTGATAAATTGCATTGTAATCGATGTCTTTTGAGGAATTGAATCGATTATTTATTTACGTAAGTTCATTAAATGGGATCTTTTTTGTTATTTTATTTCACTCTTTTCACCCTTGTTGCCGGCTATAATGTATCCCAAACAGTCGCCATATTGCTGCCTTAGCCCCGAGCCAGACGTGGAAGGTTCGATTGTGAATAGCTACTGACCAAGTACTGATCAGTTTAAAGCGCTGATTTTGCATTAAGAAACTGAGGCACGTATTGTTTGTTGGCTAACAGAAAATCAATAAGTCATCTTTGGCGACTCGAAAAACAGGCCAGAATTTGAAAGGTTAGCGGATGTGTGCGCTGCGGACAAGAGACCTAAAATGGCGACAATTTCAAACAACGAAAACATCGGCGCCCGCGAAGCAATATACTGACATTACGAGCTGAACAAATAGTTTCGTCATTCATAGATTTGAATGCAGAAAGTTCTGTAGTAAAACGTCAATAGATTTGAACAAGAGTGAATTGTGCCACCAGGCAACGTGCCTCTTAAGTTTGCAAGTCAGTGTTGCCGTGTAAGCAGGTTTATAATCTCGACTCTCTTCTACTTTGTACCATCACGCGTAACCATCGAGTAATATACTAGGATAGATATAAATGCCGATAGATGTAATATTCGATTTAGTACCTGTCTCAGGTTGAAGTAATACAAATGTTACACCCTTGGAGATTATACCTCCGCAGAAGACGGTTATGTTTTCGGTCGAGTTTGTTTCTCATAATGTTTGTTTGTTTTTGTACAGTCATACGTCCACATCGTTTAACCAATAGTCACTTAACTTGGTCAGAATATTGATGATGGTCTAAATTAGAAGTGCTGTAACTTGGGGTATCTAGGTTAAAAGTCAAAGTCAAGGTCACGTAAATGGTACAAGTAAAACCTTTGGCGATAACTATGGTTCTGTTCAGTGTAATATTTGCTACTCTGTCTTATATGACCTCGACCTTGATCTTTAAAAGTCTGATAAAGTTCGACGGAATTTTAACTTACGTTCTCAGGCGGATGTATACAGTTTTACAACTGAATTATATTCATGTTATAGGTGCGGATATCATAATATTTCAAAACGGTAAAAACAAACCATAGTGTTTTTTTTTAATTTATCTTTTTGGACATTCGATGTATGTAGTAAAGACTCATTTATATCGTTTTAAAATTATAAGTGTATTGAAATGGCATGAATATCTATATTTTTTCGTTTATTCACGTCACTGTTTCTTTCATTTACTCTCAACAGATTATTTTATATATAAAATAGATTAGAACAATCTGCCACTGTACAAGATCATTCCTTTTAAATGGAACGTTCATTTTTATAACCTAAATATATGTAGTTAAGACATAAATAGATATATACAAAAACAGACAGACACACGTCATGCATGTTAGTATGGAGTTAAGTAATTGTAATAAAATACATGTATGTTACATATCAATTCAAGGGTCCATTATATGGGGTATATAATATCGATTATTAATAATAAATTGATTTGATGAAAGTGTGTACTTGCAGTTAACACTCTAAAATTTTATATCTGATTGAATCTAAATTTCTGTAAATGACACCGCAGAAATATTATACACTAGCAGGGCTACCTGGCGTTGCTCGGAGTCATAAAAACACAAAATAGAATAAAAATAGTGTGGGTAATATATTTATATTAAAACTTCTATTTCTCTCCCTCCTTCTTTAGCCGTCTCTTTATCTTTTTCTCTTTCTCTTTGCTAGTCGCCCCATTTCACCGCCCCCTCTCCTCATTGTCATCTTCTCCCTGTTGCCTATGGCAAAAACTGTCTCTTCGACACCACTCCTCTTCTATTGCCTAGGGCAAAAGTATGACATATTTCTATTAAAAGTAAAACCTCTGTCTGTGCCTTCTATATACGTACCTATAACCGCCCCGGTGCGCATACTATATATGTATCCCTCTCCGCCCGGTGCGCATACTATATACGTACATATAACCGCCCCGGTGTGCATACTATATACGTATCTATCGCCGCCCCGGTGCGCATACTATATATGTACCTATAGCCGACCCGGTGCGCATACTATATACGTACCTTTCTCCGCCCAGGTACGCATACTATATACGTACCTATCCCCGCCTCGGTGCGCATACATAAAAACTCATATTAACGCGCCCCTGTCGTATCAAAGAACAAAAATCAAGTTCATTCATGTAGCGTCACTATCATAAAAACTCATATTAATGCGCCCCCGTTATATCAAAGAACCAATATGGTGCATTTGTGCCCCTGTTCATAAAGAAAGAAAAAGAAGAAGAAGAAGAAGAAGAAGAAGAAGAAGAAGAAGAAGAAGAAGAAGAAGAAAAAGTAAACGCCCTATAAAAACTTATTCTATAGGGGCGGTATACTGCACAAGCTTCCTGTCGCATATTTTTGCTAGTTGGAAGCAGAACAGATACTACATTACGTCCACCCATCTAAAAAGGAGGAGGTAATGCCTAAGAAGATGGTATCATGAAACAGAACAGATACTACACTAACTCCACACCTCTCAAAAAAGAGGATAGAATACCTGGGAGGGTGTATCATGGCAACAGAATAGATACTACACTTAATCCACACTTTTAAAAAGAGGAGAAGGTGATGCCTGGAAGGATGGTATCATGACAATAGAACAAATACTGCTCTACCTCTACACTTCGACGGATAATCGTCTGACGCGTCCAGATCTGGCTGTAGCTCGATCCGGCGCCCTGTTTTAAATTACTAAAAAACACCAAAAAACAAAACAAAAATTGACCAAAACAAAACAAATAAAACAAACATAAAAAACACAAAAATTAGCGCTAAAAAGCAAAAATAAAAAAATAACAAAAAAAATGAAAAACATTTTTAAAAACATATAAAAAAGAAAAAAGATATAAAAAAAACTTCAAAATTAGTGCAAAAAGGTAAAAACAAATTGACAAAAACATAAA
Organism: Sepiola atlantica; assembly: GCA_963556195.1. Taxonomy (NCBI): domain Eukaryota; kingdom Metazoa; phylum Mollusca; class Cephalopoda; order Sepiida; family Sepiolidae; genus Sepiola; species Sepiola atlantica. The sequence goes on from OY744520.1 coordinate 95,977,560, forward strand.
ATACAGATGAAAAACAAAAAACATAAAAAACATCGAAATTTGCACCACAACAAAAAATTGATAAAATTGATAAACAAACATGAAATAAATGAAAAACAAAAACAAAAGAACAAAAAACATTAAAAAACATAAAAATTGGCACCAAATAGAGAAAAAAAATATTTACAAGACATGAAACAACGTAAAATAAATAAATAAATAAAAAATAAAAAGCCATCACAAAACAGCAAAATTGGCAAAGAAAACAAAATTTAAAAAATTGACAAAAAAAACAAGATTAAAAAAAAATTCTTTCACTACAGACCCCCCCCCCAAAAAAAAAATTGTTTAAACCACGCCAACCATTCTAAAAATATTTATTTTTTGTAAGAAAAAAAAAATGTTATCCCCCGCTATAATTTGTTTTACTCCCCCCACCCTAAAAAATGATTTTTGTTAAAAAAAAATCCCCCCCCTTTTTTATATTTTTACTATCCACCTCTCCCAAAAAATGTTTTGACTCTCCCCCACTTAAAGAAATATTTTTAGTGAAAAAAAAAATTTCGTTCACACCCCAAAAATATTTTCTACAATCAACTCCCACCCCACCTCAAAATTGTTTTACTCTCCTTTACCCAAAGAACTACTTTTAGTTCAACAAAAAAATTTCCCCACTCACCCAAAGATTTTTTTACTCCCCAAACCCGCCAAAAATATTTTACTCTCCCCCACGAAAAAAATATTTTTAGTTCAAAAAAAAAAAAATAAATTCCCCACCACCCCAAAAAAAACTTTTACTCTCCCCCACCCAAATACACATTTTTAATTAAAAATAAATTCTCCACACCAAAAAATCTTTTTTTACTCTCCACTCCTTGCCCTACCCGAAAAAATGTTTTACTCTCCCCCACCCAAAGAAATATTTTTAGTTTGAAAAAAAAAATTCCCCCATCCCCCTAAAAAATGTTTATCCCCCCCCCCTCACCCCCACCAAAGAAATATTTTGAGTTAAAAAAAACTAAGTTAAAGCAGGACAGAACAACACCTCTCAAAAAAAGAGGAGGTAATGCCTGGGAAAATGGCATCATGACAACCGAACAGATACTACACTACACCTACACCTCTCAAAAAAGGGGGAAGTAATGCCTGGTAGGATAGTATCATGACAACAGAACAGTACGGTTGAATTTGAGGAAATGACTCGCAGATTTTGGGGGTTTGGCATGCAATTTGTTTTTAAAAAACACTACATGATATAATTGTTTTCTATTAAAATTAATACATTATTAAATTGAAATTAAGCAAAAAATAGCTGAAATAATCGACCCCCATACAAAATCTGCCCCATAGCCCCCTTAGGAGTGAATTCAGAGATTCAGGAGTATCCCCATTTACTTTCGCGGTGAATTTTACATTAGAATACACTTTTAGAGTTTATCTAGATTCGCTAACTTTTTTCTATAGGGCACACACACTCATACTAACACACATACATATATACAGACATACATTGAGTTTTATAGAGAGAGATTATACTGGATTGCGATTCATTTCTCGGTCGCCTGTTATGGTAAAGCTTTCCCATTTCAAGTCAGATTCCTACCTACGTTTTAGCTATTTTAAAACTAATCCTTGGAATTTGTTGAATTTGTTTTGTTCACAACTATCATCATCGTAATACTAAGTCGTTATGAAACTATTTTCACAAGAAATGGGGCAGCTTGTCACTTAAAAGAAGAAAAACAACACAACTTACGTTCTTAACTTTAGGAAAATAAGTGAGCATTTAGTCTTTACAATCGCATGCAACAATGCGCATAAATATCCTAAATTCCGCAAAGAATTAACGGACAAAACTCCCATCACAGTAACACTATCTCTATATATAAAGTTATGTATGTTTGCATGTTTATATACGTGTGTGTAAATGATTAACTCATTAACTAATTAAATGATCATAATGGATTTCGGAACACTGTTGCTATACGTAAGGGGTGGTAATGTGGGCTATATTTCGTTTAATTTAGATTCATTGAAAGGGGGAAAAAGGGAGGGAAGTATTTTCGAAAAAATGCAGATACCCCGATTTTTAAAAATTGTATCAATAGCTATTATACATCAATTAATAAATATTTCCATTTGTTTTATTCTTTCGAGTATTTTAAAAGTTCTTACTGCGAATACTATAATAAATAGTTTTAGTAAACTAATTAAGAAACTTTCCATACATTCCAATTTCTTCTAAATACTCCTTAAGCTAAAATTTTTAGACATTTCTTAAATCAAAATAATGTAATGGATTTTGATCAAAATTTGAATAAAGATGTCGGATATAACAGCTAGTAATATTATATATTGATTTTAATCTATGTTATGGGCAAAATTGTTCTCTTCGGGAAACTAATTTCACACGCCATGGGAAAGTATATATATATATATATATATATATATATATATATATATATATATATATATATATATATATATATATATATATAGGGTGGGCCAAAATAAGGGTCCTATCTTTAAATTTGAATAACTTGAATTTGAATAACTTCCACAAAATAAAAGTTAAACTCACCAAACTTTATGTGTGTGTAGACTGACCCTTCCGAGATTTTTTGAAATAAACAAAACAAATTTTAGCCGAAAAACACTTCTTAAAACTTACAAAAACTAAAGTATTGTTTTTTACACTGTTTTGAGTTTTTTAAGCAAAAATAATGTTTTCTAAATGAGGGTACGTTCCTTAGGGCTAATACGGCTCATGCTTGCTTCGGAAGGGGTCCTTTACTTATTCTAAAAAAAAAAAAATTTTTAAATCAATAAATAAAAAAGTTATGAATTTTTAAAAATAGGACCCTTATTTTTGCCCACCCTGTATATATATATATATATATATATATATATATATATATATATATATATATATATATATATAAGAGAGAGAGAAAGAGAGAGTTTAAAACATAAAATGTAATTTCCGAAAAAAAGGAATAGTTACTATATAGAATTCATCTATAAGCATGTAACTAATAAAATAAAATTATAAGACTTACACATCTCTAAACCGATATTTCGGTCGTGGAATCGAACTTAATCTATGGTTGTTTAACCAGAGCAAAGTCAATTATACGACCGAAACATGGGTTGGCTGTTGAGATAACTTTTTACTAATATATTTACTAGTTGTTAAATTTAAATATTAACCAATCCATACATATATATATATATATATATATATATATATATATATATATATATACATTTCTAGTGTTACAAAATTTCATTAAGGCAAGGAATATAGACGTTTGTGACAATTTTTTGGTTAGCAAATTTTATGCTAATATTACCTTACCATGGTAATTTGAGGTACGTCGGACATTTTGGAGTACCAAAAAGTTTAGGCTTATGAAAGTGGGTGATCTTTGTAACGATATTAGAATTAACAATATTGAGAGGGTAACCATTTTTACTGAGAACCTCTTTAATGAATTTAATCTCCGAATCAATCAGGGATTCAGTGCAAATCTTTAAGGCGCGATGAACTATATATTTAATCAGATTTATTTTTCTTTGTCTGGGACTAACAGTACAAAGGTGTGACTCCGAGAATAAAACGACTCATCCTCCTGCAATACGCCAGGGCGACAAATAATTTAAATAATTTAGTCAACACATTCGGGTCAGCTATTGCTCACCATCTTATAAATAGCGCAACATGTGCGTCGGCTTACACTAGTTACAGGTTTTCTGTCATAAGTAGATTACATTCGCTGTTCCATCTTAAAGTCCTGAAGGCAATATACATTAAATCATTAAAACCCTCCCTTTGCAAACAAAAGGAGTGGCTTCTAGGACTTAATGTGATCCAGTTGGTATCCCCCTTCCCAATGTTTCCCCTAAACTTGTCACAGGTTTTCATTTCACTATTTTAAGTTTGTAATCGTAGTGCATGAATTATTTCCTCGTATTTACTCTGAGTGTGGACGAAAGCCGGCTTAGTAGATTTATGTATTGATATTTTTTTTTCCTTTTTTGGTTACACTTTTCAATTTTATTTCAACCAAGAAATGTTCACAACCGCTAATATTCCTTGCCCTAATATATATATATATATATATATATATATATATATATATATATATATATATATATATATATATATATATATGTATATATATATATATATATATATAGGAGAGAGAAATGGTTCGTCACACAGTAATTATGTATGGTACTAACTTACGTAAATAAAATTGAAATTCTCAATTCTTTTCTATTTTAATCGATATAACGTTGGCAGAATTATCCATAAATGTACAGAATGTGGCTGTTATCCAGGAGGCAATGTGTCATGTGAGACAATCTCGTCTCAATTTATGGGGCTTATAAACCAAATGTCTCTACGATGACTATTTACTCTTATTCCTATTTCATTTGTCTGTTCATATTGTACTTATTTAATACGCCACACTGGTAAATGCTACTGTTATGTTCTGGTACTCAATTTATATGGTGACAGAATGTTTCGAAGAGTAATGTTATATATATATATACATATATATATATATATATATATATATATATATATATATATATATATATATATATATATATATATAATTATGGTGGTAAAACTTTCAAATTAGGAGCTAAATAGCGGCACGTCTAAAATATCGAAAATAGATTCGGACTAGTCTATTTTTCGTTTTTATTTTCTGAACAAGTCAATACAACGTTTCGCCAAAATAATGCGGCTTTTTCTTCCTCTTCCGTTCACTTCCTCCTCCCAACTCATTTTTCTAAAATCACGCTTTGTCGTGCTCCTTATAGCAACAACATTTCACATATGCTAATGATCCGCGCCATAAGCAGCCCACTGCCGTTTCCTCTCCAAAAATGTAATTACCCTTTTCGAAAGTGGGCGTTTCCGAGTTCGCGCCGCACAAGCAGCAAACCAAACGTCGTCTCTTTGATCACTGCAGACAAGTGTATTGGTTCACGGCAGTCGGCTGCTCCTCCTGCTATCCGCTAGACTCTTTCCTAATCCCGTGATCACAAATGTGGCAACCGTATGCAAGTCTTTTTTTTTCCTGGTGCTTCTCCGCAGTAATACGGTTGCGACTTCCTCCTCAAATAACTCGTCTGCGGAGGGAGCATTCGATGTATCTGTATCAGGCGTGAGACTGACCGGTGATGCGACTACAACTTCTTCACGGATGACTCGTCTGTGAAAGAATCATCCTATACATCGGTGCTGGGCATGGGGCTGTTCTCCCTGTATATAGTTATCACTTGTGCACTCTGAGTAGACGGCTCGCTGTCACTTCCACTTTCCGACATATGTTCCTTACGTGCCGAGGTATTCCATCAATGAGGACATCTTGCCGGCTAATAACGCCCGTAACGCGTCGAATTGCGTAAGGATATGTGCATTGCCCATTTAGAATTCTTGTCAAAACACGATCTCATCCTTGTAACTCAGGTATTACTGCTCGGGCTCATCAGGGGGCAGCATATCGATGCCGTCCAGTCTGACCCTGTCACACTAGATCATGTTGGCAGGGGCAGTCAGTGGTGACACATCGTCCTCCGGGGTTACATTATACCAGTAAACTGTCGCTTTCACTGGGCACAGTTTTCTTGCAGCAATCTGTTTCACACTTCGATAGCACCGTTCTGTGACCCATTACCTGATGGTATATGTGTACAGCGAAATAGCAGTCGAACTCCCCACTCATTAAAAAAAAGTCTCTAAAAGTCTTACTGCAAAATGCTCAGTCATTGTCTATGAGCATCTAAGTTTGTTGCCCTGCGCTCGTAAAATATAATTTCCAATTGGTCAACGATTCTTGCTGCGTCTTTCCGTCTTAGACGATTCCAAACAGAAAACCGTGTGAACTCAGAGTCAATACACGACATATAGTGTATTTCCTGGTAGTAGGTAATGGCTATCCCCACTCGATACAAGGTGTCACCGACGTCTAAGTTGCACTTCGCCCAGCGCGGGGGCGGCGGATCAATCGACTGACACTCTTTACACTCTCTAACAACTGTCCTCACGGATGCCTTAGGAATCCGTTTTTATGCCAAGGTGACCACTTTGACGAAGGATGGACCTTGTTTAGTCAAATTATGGCCTGCACGTTGATGTAGCGCATACATGACTCCGGAGTTCAGTTGCCTTTCTAATATAGTCACCGCTGTGGTACGTTATGTTCTCTGTTGTGTTCTGACAACTCGTACTGTTTTATCAAGCAACTCGTCGTCTTATAAACATTTCGCTTTGGTATGCACCCTGGACTGTCCCGTAAGGGTTTCTGTGATCGATTTGTACACGCAGGCAGAGTCGGTAAAAAGATGCAGTATGGATGCTTCCGAAATCAGTGCAATATTAACACCGTTTAGTACAGAATCGAGCTCTGCCAGATTTATGTGCTGTGCATCGTTTGCTTTTCGTAACCAACTCACATCTTCTATCGCAGCTTCATTGTGCTTCAGTGACACTCCGGTTTCTGAAGAGCTTGTGGCAAATTCAGACATTGACCTCACGATCATCAACACACCAATTTCCTCGCACGGGGGCTCCTTCGTGCACTCTCCCGACGATTTCTGTCATTATCGTAGTGAACGGATTATCGTCCACCTCATCGTCCCAGTCCTCAGTGACTGCCACTTCTGTTCTCTTAATAAACGTTCCTGCCACTCTGATCGATTTACCCACCAGAAAGTGCCAAACTAGTTTTCCGCACAAAGAGAACCCGGCACGTCGGGTGATCTTGCGTGGCATACTCGTGACCTCGTTACCTCGTTCTTATTTTAGCATATTGCACTCCCCCAAACTTTCAAGTACTTGCGCAACGTCTTGTAGCCGTTCAGGTTCCTTGCTCACCAGCCCAAAGTTGGCCATGTGCTGCCTCACTTTAGCTGCGGACACTATATTTTCATCTATAAAAATATCATCGATATATGCTGATGTTTCCCGTTGAATAGCGCCGTCCTTCGACAATGCAGCATCTACAATGGTTCGCATAATCACTTGTACCACATTGAGCGCAAACCCCATGCGCATCAAGCAGTACTTTTCCCCCTCTAATATGACAGTCTCGTTTGGCCACAGGGATTGATTCACATGCACCTGTTAGTACGCCCTCCGCAGATCGAGCACTGACACAGTAGAGACTTTTGTTTGCCACTCTCGCAGCCTGTGTGCATAGACGTCTGCATACGCCGTATAGGTATCGACGTGCCCATTCAGTTCGCAAAAATCTTATAGGACTTATATTGGGTATTGTCAACAAGATGGTTACAACGCCATGACTGTGGATTATTTCGGCGTCAGCGGGCATGATGTTCGATTTCTAACGACTCCGAGGACTACGTATTGATCCAGTTATCAGAGACCGGGAACATCTAGAGTCCACCAGTAATCTGCATTTCATCTCATCGATCCACACTTAAACTGGCGCTGATATCTCGCCTCCGTGTTCGTTTCCCGGACACTCAGATACAATGTGGCCTGTATTGTAGCATATGTAGCATTGCATCTTCGCTCGCAATTTGTATCTGGGGGCATTACACCCTTCACCATGCTAATACTGTCAGTCTCTTGTGAAGTGGTTTGGTCCGGAGCATTTATACCATATAATGCTACCACTAGCAGACACAGTGGGTAACGTCCGATTGGTATTAGACTAAACCGGTTGTATGGCTGTCGCAACTAATTCGTTTTTTCTGCCATGATAGCCTGTGATCTAGTTAAAATCTGCCCTAGAGTTATGATATCCATTCTCGACGATTCCCGGAGATGTTGCCTTACGTGACTCGACAGTCCTGCTACAAACGCGCACGCCATTCATTTTTCTGGAAGTATCTCTCCAAACAGGAGGGCAAGTCTTCGAAGTTCAGCCAAAAACATATCTACAGTCTCGCCGGGTAGTAGCCGCCACGCCGTGAAGTCCTCATCTGTCACAAATTTATCAGTTGCAAACGCAGTTATCAGTGCCTGCTTGACATTATTTACATCTGCCCTCTGTTTCTTGCCTAGCTGTCTATACACAGCAAGAGCTCCTCTTCTTAACCGCATGGGAAGGAATCGCACCATTTCGTAAAATTCGCACAATTCACAAAAAAATTCCATCTTTTCTATCAATTTTACTATCGGGATATCAGTGACAGTCCCACTAAACTCTGGAATCAATCGAATGTCGAACTGCTTGCTTGTCATATTAAAGCCGAAATAGCTTGAACGAGTCAGTACAAGGTTTCGTCAAAATAACCCGGTACTTTTTATTTCGCTTACGTAACTTTCTATGAACTAGTCAGTACAAGGTTTCGTCAAAATAACCCGGTACTTTTTATTTCGCTTACGTAACTTTCTATGAACTAGTCAGTACAAGGTTTCGTCAAAATAACCCGGTACTTTTTATTTCGCTTACGTAACTTTCTATGAACTAGTCAGTACAAGGTTTCGCCAAAATAATGCGGCACTTTTTCTTCCTCTTCCGTTCACTTCCTCTTTCCAACGCATTTTTCTAAAATCACGTTTTGTCGTGCTCCTAATAGCAGCGACATCTCACATATGTTAATGAGCCGAGCCATAAGCCGCCCGCTGCCGTTTCCTCTCAAAAAATATAATTACACTTTTAGTAAGTGGGTGTTTCCGGATTCGCGCTGGCAGCTCTCCTCCGCACAAGCAGCAAACTTCGATCGCCGCAGACAAGTGTCTTGGTTCATGGCAGTTGGCTGCTCCTCTCCGGTATATTTTCTTACTATGTTTTTGACGCGAATATTATACACTTTTTATAAGATTCCTTTTACTAATAATAAGTCCGGTTAGGAATATTAATAAAATAGTGATATTTTACGTGATTTACCTTAACAGCTTCAGCCCTTACAAAAATTCCGCTATTTGCCTATCTTACATATGTTTACTAATAATTCGGACCAGCCTATTTGTCGTGTTTAATACGCTATTGGCACGAATATATCATAGACCGTATCAGTTTCTGCTAATAAATGTGCTGCCTAGGAATATTACTACAATGGTGACATTTTACGTTATCTACCATAACAGGTTAAACCCTTAATAAACAATGTCGACATGTTTCTATCTTACATGTGCTTGCATTATACTTACTCTTGTAAAGGAATACTTTCAGCATTGTTTTTCGTATGTGGACTTACCCATGCATGACTATATATTTAGTAGCACTGCAGTAAGCATTAATCTTTGCTTCGGACCTTGGTGATTTGCTGCTAAGGTGTGCCTCTCTTTTACCGTACCCTCTATGACAATAAGCCTTCCCTTTTGTAAATTATAATATTGAGTTAGCTATTCTTTCTTTACCTAAATCACCACCTTATTAATTGTACCCCTTTCAAAGGATACATCAGTATTGACCGGGATTCAAATCGTACTACATTGACAACGAAAATCTGAAGTCGGACAGATTACTTGTGACTACGACGTTTTCCGAAAACAAAACCTTACGCAAAATTATTGAAATATACTGTTATAATAATATTCGCCCTATCGGCTAGAGCTGTGGGATTCGCTTTGTAGAAGGTTATGACCTTCCAATGAGCATGAAACTAAAAGCCTGTTATTCGTAACACTCCATGATTGCCCTTACCGGACTAGACAGGCGGTCAGATAAGCACAATACGATTAAGCCTTAATCCCCCCAAAAAAAACAAACAGTATGTCTAAATAAAACTGCCAATATATGTTTGTATAAATGGCTTTATCAAATAAATAAATAAATAAATAAGATAAGATAAAAAACTAAATATATGTGTGTTAGAGGTCGATTGCTCCGGATCAATTGATTATGGGGGACGAAAGTCACAACACGTCTGTATACACCCGGAAGATATCCTTGGACATAGCCAACGAGGCGTACGGAATACAGGTTTGTGGAGCTTTCCCTTTGATAAAGTAGACATTTACTGTAGCTGAGCTTCAGGAATGGTAAAATGGCAACAAAAATAAATGTAAACATCAAAGTTTACCAGGAAGCCTCAGTTTCAGCGAAGTTGAAACTAAATATCAAAATACACCAACATTTGTCGTAATACAATCAACCTGTGATAAACTAACTAAAATATTGCCCTTCAAAATAGAACGGATCTCATAAAGATAATAATTAATACAACAAAAAATACTTACATATATAAAACTCAAACAAAAAGGAAATGTCTATTTAAAGAAACACCTAAAAAATAAAAGCCTAACTACCCAAAAGAAAATGGAATAGGCAAGGTATCAAAGGAAACTATGAAGAAATTAAACGTCTTACGATGGTCGATAACCTAAATGTAGTTTGCCTTCAATAATCATACCTACAAGAATGCTATAATATCACTTTTAAGGGATATTTCATATATAGCACAACAAAAAGGTTGCCAGCAAGCAATAGATCAATAAATAGCTTTTCAATTCTTATCATAAAACCAATATCCCATGAGCTACTTCAACTAAACACTCGCTTACAGACGAAAGTAAAATTTACACTCGACCACAAAATAACTATCTGCTCAATATATTTCCCCTAAAATATAAATTAACGTAAAATAAATTAAACAATCTGATAAACCAATGTAAGACACTTTCCTATTAGACTTGAATGCTCATAGTGAAATCTGGGAATGTTACAATTCCAACCCAACTGATAAAATAATAAAAAGTACACTTTAAACAATAGAGGTGCGTGTTCTAAACAATAACGTTTATATTATATACACCCAAGAACAGGTTAAATCTCAGCCATCGATTTTTCCATCTACCCTCACTCCATTTCTCTGGAGTGTATTTGAAGACCACATGATGACCAATGTAACCCCACACCTATATTCAAAGACACAAACAAATCAATAACAAAAGTTATTCTAGTGGTGAATAAGAATACCAATTGGTTCAAATGTAAAGACCTCTGTAAATCCCTAATTAAAAATGAAATGCTCAAAGAAGGAAATATAATGATAACCTTCAAAAACATGGTAACACAAAAAGCAATAGAAGCAATCCTAACAACTTTACATCCAAAACAAAAACGCTGGTTCAATATAGAATATAAAGAAGCCATCAAAGAACGTAAAACATAAAGAAAAAGTTTGAAAGAAATTCTACAATTAATTAAACAAGTATCAACAAATGCGTGCGTATGTACGACAATCTACTATGGCAAGAAAGAATGAAGATTTAAAACAATATATTTTCAAGATAAATACCAACACACAAATAAAGAAAATATGTGATAATGTCAGGAAAATAAATTTTAAAATGAGTACATCCAAATTACATTTAAAACAAACTAAATGGAGAAAGATTCCAGAAAGGGGTGATATTGGCAACCTGTTAGCGGAGGAATTTGAAAACAATTCCTAGAGTAAACAGTATGATCTTACATTCTAAAAAGTTAGGTAAACTAAAGTAGTCATTAGACAATATAGAAAATTACAATGTCACATTTACTATTACTGAATTGAAAGACTCTCTTCGAAAACTGTATGATACAGCATCAGGACCACTATCAATCTCTTAAACGATTACCGACAACATCTCTCAAAGTATTACTAAGTGTTTTTAATCAGATATAGTACACAGGCAGTTTTCCATAACAATGGCGATAACTCAAATCTAACGAACTATTTCACAAACATAGCTCTCTATGTATAACAATGGAGATAATTATGAACGATATATTGCCGTATTATATAGAGAAACATTCTCATATATCCAAAATTGTCTCTGCGATGAGTGTATTAAAGTGATTGTTGACGGACAGAATTTCAAAGTTCATAATAGCAATGCTGACGAACCTCAATGATCCATTTTGGGTCCTACCCTCTTCCTGATGTTTATAAGTGATTTTCCACATCGAATAGTGAGACCATTCGTCGATATATATGCAGGCGCCACAACTGTCTATGGCATCACCTCGAAAAGCACCGATGATAAAGAGATCTCTCTTTTTCTCTCTTATCCCTATCTCTCTCCCTCTCTCGAAATGTTACTGGTCACTCGTATCTTCGTTTCTCCCCCGTTGAAACGAATGACTCTCTTCTTAAGGAAGCCTCCTTCCTTGATAAGCTCCTTTTACCTTAAACCAGAATGGGAGATAACTGATCTTACATTCTAAAAGGTTCGAAAATGTTGCTTAGGTCGCTGAAAAACTGATTGAATGATTCTTATCGCTCCAGAAGGTTCCGTTACGTGTTTAAAGGCCAGATCCGTCCTATGATGACGGTTTGCTGCTATATCTGGGGAGGTTGCGCTTGGAAAACTATTTCTTGCCTTGACATAGTACTAAACTGAATTCGTAATCTAGTGGAGGTATAATCTCTTCACTTCCCTACATCCCCTTTCACACAGAAGATATGTAGTTAGCGTATCTCTACTGTATCGGTATGTTTATAGTATGTGCTCGACTGAGCTGTACTTCCTCGTCCCCCTGTAAAAAAATCACAGAAATCAACAAAAACCCATTACATCTGACATAAGAAATAAATATCATTTTTAATTTCAAAATGACCCCAGTAATCCTAAATACAAAATATATTGACATCACAATCTACCTATTTTTACAATAGCAAACTTTCAGTCATACGCCATATATGGATACTCATTCAAGCAGTCAACGCCAAAATAAATAATATCCCTGATAACATAGCGTTGGTGATATACTAAAAATGACACCATACATATTAACCAAATAAATAAATATATATTCACACTGCGATAGGAAAACTGAAACAAGACTTAACGTGAAAGCGAATACCAATACAAATTTAGAGAACAGGGGGAAATGCAAATGGTTACAGACTAATCGATACAGATAGGTTTAAGGATGAGAATACATTTTGAGCAGTCACTCGCGTTCACAAACAAAAACTTATCAGGTTACCCCACAACGCCTTTATCTTTACTGAGGAAACGCACACACTAAAGATGGCAATTGATCTCGTAAAAGAAATTACCAGAAATAACAGTTTGTAATATTTACAGACTCAAAATCTCCCTCATTAGCCAAGAAGGAAGGTAATCGAACCACCCTTATATCTTCAGTATACTGGAAAAATCGAATTATTTAGTTTAAGAACAAAAGGAAGTAATGTAGGCTTGGATACCCAGCCATGTGAGTATAAAAGGGAATTAAAAAGATATAAATTAGCGGGAAAAGTTGTAGCAAGTATATAAATAATATCAAAAATAGCACATACAGATTTTAAAAGCAAAATCAAAGAACACATAAACTTGAAATGACAAACAATATGGAATACATGAAAACAAATTGAATAAATAGTAACTCATAGTTGTAACAGAAAACATAAACATGATACCCGATCAAAGGAAATACACTGTATTAACACGTATCTGTATCGGTCACACAAGACTGACCTACATGCATCTGCTTGGAGGAGAAGATGAAACTCAGTGTAACCATTGCCATCAAAGACTAACAATAAAACGTATAGTTATATAATAAAAAAATATGCACATATAGGCAGTAAATATCACAAACTAACAAATAAAAATCATTATGTAAAAATATAGCTTTTTCCAAATAATAGGGGTTCTTAAAAAAAGTAAATTGTACCAACATATTTAATTATAAAATATCCAGTATTAACAAAATTACAAATGACAAGAAAAAAGTACCAATAATAAAGATAAATGTTATATATCTTGCTACCAAGCAAACAATTGTTTTTAAATCTCTTCAAAAGAATATCTCAAATAATACAAAAATCTAAAATAAAACAAAACCACTCACATATTATGAGTTGTGAATTCCACACTCTAAAATTGTAAAAAAAACTGTCTGATTGCAAGACAAAACTGTTTGATCATTGATGAAAATATGATGTGAAAAGTCGTTAAACACATACAAACAAAAAAACTGTTATAACACTGATATGGTCGGGAGTTAAAAAATGTTAGTTTGACAGTGCAGAAAGTATTATTTTCACGAAAGAATAACGTTCGGACGCAGAGCATTTGCCTATTTTGAAAGTAACGTTGGTTGTTTATGTTTATTTTAGCAAAATTAACTAAAAAAAAGTAAACGCTGTTGAATTTGCATACAGTGAATAGTGAAGTATTATTATTTGCTGTTTTACTTATTTCCGGATAAAACATTTTGATATTTAAAAGAGATGGAATAATTCGCAAAATTGACTCATACGTTATGTACTAACATGCAAATGCAGCAACAGCAGCAACAACAGCAGCAACAACAGCAGCAACTATTACAGTAACAAGAAGAATCCAAGAAGACACAAAAGATTTTTCAGGATGAATTAATGAAATTATGCATCCAACACGAAATTGCTATGTTCAGCATTGTTATCTTAAAGAGGAACGATTCTCAGGATTCTTCTCAGTCGAAGATAAATCCAATTCTTTATCAGAATTTAAATACAACCGATTTTTTCAGCTTATTTTTGCAGTTATGGAACATTTTTTACGGAAAGATATGCGAATTAGTCTGGTGAATGAAGGGAAATGCAGGTTGTTGTTACAGAAACTGAAAACATACTAATATAAAATATGGCAATCTTATTCTACCAAGAAACTGGAAGAAATCTATTTCAAAGAGACGAAAATGTTACGGATGCCAGAAACGTATACAGGGTGACTCAAAAAAACAGGCCTCGTGTACACATGTGATATCTCCTTTATTTATTCACCGATTGCCTTTATTTTACAGGACATGGCAGAATCAACGACCGTGAGTACATCAAGACCTCGCTGGGAGCTGGGACAAATAATACACTGTGTTAAATCTCACTACAAGACAGGCTCGTTTAAGAAAACCCAGGACAGTTTCATGCATCAGTTCGGATGTGAAAGCGCTCAACCCAAAAGCAGAATTCAGAACTGGGTGGACCACTTCGAGAAGTATGGGACCGTGGAGAACTTCAACGCTGCCAGTGAGAACCGTCCAAGTCACTCGGCACGTCCCAAGAAGCGGACAGCCGAGCTGGTCGAAAGTGTGAGAGAGTCTCTCCAGGAGAGTTCGAACCACTCTGTGCGTAAGCGAAGTCAGTCCCTCGGTATCTACCGTGAGACTTGCAGGAGAGTGCTGGTGAATGATATCAGGGCTTACCCATACAGAATACAGACGCTGCAGACCCTTACAGCCTCAGACAAGAAGCAGAGGAGCGCTATGGCAGTCAAGATGCTCGATAAGATCGAGGAGACACCAGGTTTCCTTAACCTCCTTTGGACCTCAGATGAAGCCTACTTCCATCTTGTCGAAAACGCAAATTCCAAGACAAATGTCTTCTGGGGGTCCTCCAAGCCCAATGAAGTAGCCACCAAGCCCCTGCACTCTCCTAATTGCACGGTGTGGGCTGCAATCTCGGTCAGAGGCATCATCGGGCCAATCTTCATCGAAGAATCTAGCGCAGCAGTGACAGTCACCAAGGAGCGGTATGTGGAGGTCCTCAAAACCTTCAAGAGTGAGCTCCAGACCCTCTATCCGTCGCTCATGAGCAAGTTCTGGTTCCAGCAAGACGGAGCAAGTTCTCACACCTCAAACCTGCCCCGAGATTAGCTGAAAGAGAACTTCGGAGGCCGAGTGATCAGTCTCAAGATTAATTTTGAGTGGCCACCCCATAGCCCGGACCTAAGCCCCCCAGATTATTTCCTTTGGGTCTATCTTAAGGACAGAATGTACGCAAGGAAACCCAGAACAATCACGGAACTCAAGGAAACCATCAGGGAGAAGATGAGAGCCATTCCCAATTCAGTCTGTAAGAACGTCATGGACAACTTCGTTCTCCGCCTCAAGAAATGCACGGAGCTAAAAGGAGTCCATCTAGAACACATGCTGTAGAACGGAGAAAAAAAGGGCAAAGACCCTAGTGTTTTGATATGATGTTGTGAATATAATAAACTAGTTATGCCTCAAAATTCATTTCATTCGGATGAAACACTAAGAAACGGGGCCTAATTAGATTTGGGACCCGTTTGTTGGGGGGGGGGGTCACCCTGTATTCACAGTGTGAATTATTTAAATTTGGAGATTTATCGGTAAACATGCTGAAGTGGTTGATTTTTGTGCAAAGATTTGCAGCGGTTACGGATAAAGATATTCGATCTAGAATATTGACCAGAATAGAGAAAGATCCAGAATTAACACTGCAGAAAGTTATGATGAGTTCCAAAGATTGATAAACGTGAAACGAAACAACAAGGAGATTGAGTTGAATAATATCTCTCGTGATCAAGTGATTAAAACTCATAAATTTTCAAGAATTAAGAGACATGCATCTCCGATACCCTGTTGTGGAAGTTCGCATTTTAACATTTACTGTTTCGTGTGTGCCTATATCGGACAGAAAATTGCCCACTGCAAAAATAAACAAAGAACACAATAAGCCAAAGCATAAAACTAACGTAAATATTGCCGTTTCTAAACAAATCAACGACTGTGTGATAAAAAAAGGTGGGGGTGAAAAGTACGTGCTGATTGTGGGTTCGGCCTTATGGGGAAAATATGCCCGACGAGTGAAGATAGACAGATGGATTTATGGTCAGAAATTGGAGTAGAAGGGTGGTGGGACGTAGTTACAAAACCTATATATCCAGGTTCTACCATCCTCCTACTGTGACGAGTGTTCTTTGATTTAGTAGAGACCAGACGTTTGATCTTGCTTCAGCAGAGAAATCGTTTTTTTGTCCCATTACTTATTGTTTCCAGACCGTGTTGTGGTGGGTTGCTAAAAGATTAATTCCTTTTTTGCAGACCAAGACCGAGCAGCTAATGGAGTAATCCAACTTCTGTGTCTACACCAGTAAAAAGTTCGGCTGTGTGGTTGATATGGCCAATGACACTGAGCAAGAAACACTGACCGGAGGTGCTTAGGCAATGAGTTTCAGTCGCATGCGTAGGTTTTGACGGCAACTCATGTCATCAGGACGAGCGGACGACAGCTCTTAAATGAGAAACTCGGAAGAAATTCCACTGTTACCATATTCTGTCTATGACTTTTTCTTCTGCCAAGCACACGAATGACCTGAGGATTTTTCTCTCCTTGAGACCTTTCACCTGTTCCTGCTATGTGACTTATTTTCCCGTGAAGCAATATGGCACTCGACCAACGTTATTCTCAAAATCCTACTTCTATTGAATGCTATCCTTGTTCTGTCAAGATGTCTTGCAGCGGGAACATTAATTTGAAAACGATCACCAGACCTTTCCATTTTTTAATGCTGGAATGCAACCGCTGTTTTAAGGAGTAATGATTCTCGGTCGCATGAGTGGGGGGGAGATTTTTGACAGCAAATCAGGACATCAGGACGAGCGGACGAAAGCATCTAAAAAAGAATAGCTGAAGGAATTTCACTGTTACTATATTCCCTCTCTGTCTTTTTCTTCTGTCAACCACCTGGCTGCCCATGAGCATTGTTCTCTCACTTTGAGACCTTCAACTTTTTCCTGTTATTGGGACTTGTATTCCTGTGAAGTAGAACAGATATTGGAGTAGATCACTACACTTACGACTTTAAAAGTTTGATTAATACCCGCTTAATTTTCTATTTGAATATTTTGTATGCAATTTACAATTTCTACCGACAGACGGTCGATTTTGTTTTTACGAAAATGATGGTTTTAACTTGTTAACTTAAAACTGCGCCTGTTGGCTATTTTAAATTGTGTTGTAAATTATCCAGTGATGGTAAAACAATTATGTCTCAGTAAGATTATATAATGTAATTCTTCGGAACCTTTTAGGCGCAAACTAGATTTAATTTAACGTTTGTTTCTTTAGATATTTTTAAAATTTCGACGGATACTTTTTGTCGACTTTATTCTCAAACTTAGTTTTCTGAACTTTTTGAATGTCAAATAAACATGACAGAGAAGTTCTAATTTAATGAACTAAATCTATTTCAAAAAAATATAATAGCAAATCTGCTAATGTGTTTCCTAACATATTCAGTGAGTACTCCTTTTTTATAGACACCTAACTTCACTATGTATTATTGCTAACATAGGTCTTAAAGTTTAAATTTAGCAGCTCTCCATTATGTTAGTATTGATAAGTTCTATAGTTGAGTCGTCTCGAATGTATAGATTTTTTTACTGCTTGGTCATATAGCCATTATGCTTGTGATACTAAGTTTATAATCCGTTCGGTCTGATAACTAAAAATCCCGGACGTTTCTTAGTGTAGCAATGACGATTGTATGTGAACTAACATATTTCCAGTATTTCACTTTTATAGAAGTCTCTTAAATTGACTTGAATATAATGCCAGATTGAACCATTTGTAACATGTAAAATAACTTGACAATATAACCTGAAACATCAGTTGTACACTGACGATAAGACAGGGAGTATTTTAAATAGGGCAAACAGATGCGAGTTTATTTTTATTGTAATACATACAGTTGCACATTTGAATCGATCGCATTATTGATCAATGCTCTTCAGACATTTTCAGCCCTCTTTTACTTTGCTATTGAATCCATAAATAAGGTACTTTACTGTTATTTATAACAATATTTTAATATTTATTTAGCTTTAACTGCGTATTGTATGCAGTTCTGTAAAATTATATAATACTGTCAGGCGGGCAAAAGTATGCGACCAGAGGGGGCATATATTTACTAGTTTATTTCGTTGACAACAACAATTATTTTTACAGAAGACTTATATTTTTCTTAATAGCAGGTTACCCGGAAAGTCCGGTCCGAATTTTAAAGGAAATAAAAGTTAAATAAATATAAGCCATAAAATAATTAATCGACCAAATATAAACCATTTTGTTGTACTAAGTTTTCTCTATCTTTTCTTCTAACTCGAGAATTCCATTTTCTCAGAATTGTGATGGTGTTATGTCAAAGAACTCAGCAAGTCGTTTGTAATGCCATCTAAAGAATTTAAGTTGTTACCATTTTTTGTCGATTGCTGTTTACTGCTTCCAATAACCAATAGTAAGATAAAACGAGTTTTTTATTAGTTGTTTGACACTTATAAAAGCTGAGAGCTAGCCCAGTTGTAAGATCAATTAGACGGAATGATTCTCAGCTGAAAGACGGAAAACTTTATGGAAGTAGTAATATTGATCATAACATGAACTGCGTTTGATCGGTTATGGTTATTTACTAGCATGTTTGAAGACGTTTTAACAGTGAAGTTTTCATTATCTTTGGTCTAAAATGAAAGATTTATAAGATTAAATGCGTCCAAATACATATATATGATATATAAATATCATCAAGCCCATTAAACATTTTAACTTACTATTAAATTAAATGAATTAAAACTCGGTCAAAACTTATGGGATAGACTGATACATGCTCTCACAAGCGTTTTTTTTTCGCTCAGCTTTATCATATGCCTTATGTCTAACTCGGAAATCCGACGTGAAATTTTCGAATCTTAACATTTATTAAAACCTTGGAAGCACACCATTCTTAAGACCTTTTGATATTCTTCCAGTTAACGTCTTAAATCGTATTGCTCTCTGCTCGAGATTGAACTCAGAACCTCCAGATTGCTTGTACACTTTAAAACTAATTGTCTAGTTGTCTGAGTCATATACATCTTGAGCGATTTAAAATTAATTTTTCTATATTAAGACTATTGAAGTGTCGACTCTATTAGAGGTTCCCATATTGTGTTCATTTTTAAACTTGGCTTGCTGACTACATTGATATGTCTATATCTGTGCTGTTTTCGTAAGCTTCTCCACCCATGAAGACATCAGTCCGAAAACTATAAATAAGAATAGGCAGGCGCTTCAATCCAGGATCGAAACACGACCGATTTGAGACAGTCGACGATTCAAACCGTTAGGTAATCAGCAACAAGTCACGAGGAAGTAACATGTTATCTTTATAAACATTATAAGCCACCGAATAGTTCTCCATTTGCTTTTACGATTTTTTGAGTATTACTAGTGGTAGCTCTATATATAAACCGGGCACAAATGAATACAGCAATCGTAAATATAGTTAAATAACCTAGAAGTAAGAGGTTTATACACAGAATTTGAACAGGGATACTTACATTCATTAACAAAAACATAAAATACGTTTATTGAATGATGTATATTATAATACAAATTAATTATTTAAACCAAAATGGCGTTGAGTTCTCGGCCATTCAGGAATTGGCGCTGCAGAACTAAGTCAAATATTACTGTAATAGTCAACTTCTCTCCTTCATGCTTTTCTAATGGTCTTTCTAAATGATTCAGCACTTCATGGTTGATTTCGTTGATTTTCAATTTCTTCTGTTCAAATTCCATGTGCTTATAATCGTCCATTATTGTTCCAAAATTCAGTTTTTTTTTAAATTTTTATATGACATAAATACTAACCCATCAAATGTATTCTTAAGTATACTTTTTCCCCCAACAGGAGTGAGGAACACTCAACAAAAGAAGATAGTTTGCTTTGTTTTATTGGTCTAATAAAGTTTACACAACGGTTTCAGTTAGTAAAACGATGTGCCTATTTACTTGCTTCCCCGCGGAGGACGAGTTATACAGGCAGAGGATCAGTGGGGGAAATCCAGCTCCTCGCGTAAGAGCAACTCTGGATTGGAACAAAAATGAAAATGCCCTCACTGACCGAGGACAGAAATATGAAGTTTAATATCAGAACATATTATACACTTTTTACTTAGCCAAAAGATAGCAAACCATGTTACATCTGATTAATACTTAACAGTACTTAACCATTCGGGAATATCGGGTGATGGATGTAAAACCAGGTCCTAATGACCTTCAAGTCGAGTTCCGGCAATCGATCTGCAAATACAACAAACAGTTCTAAGTAATCTATTGTGATCTGCGTCTTTCAGACACTGGCCGGTAATGACAGATCGATTGTATATTGCAGATACACAAATTATATGAACTGGTTAAGACCAAAACATTCACGTGTAGACGTTTTAGACGTTAAGTGAAAAGTATTCGTATTAAACCGATTGAGTGCTCTCCCTTTGTTTTCTATTGTGGTCCGTTGTCTCTTTATTATTCGCTGTGCTTTGTTGTCTTCAATTTTGCGCTCCCGACAGTTTTCACACGCAACGAATAGATGAAAATCACTATTAGTATCACACACTGCATAACGCAGTAGTTCCCGATCACTCTTGCATATATGAATTTTATTGAAAACATTTTTTCGTATAAACGCCCACCCAAAGCACATAAGACACCGTTACATGCGCAATTACTAAGAGAACAAAAGGCTTATTTCTCTACGCGTCACCGAAAACTGAACATCTTCGGTCACATGTCTGTCATCTGTGCATTTTATGATGCAATGCCGTTTATCACACCACGGTTTTATTTGAATGATTCCATCAATTCTTGGAGACACCTTCACGCCACTTGTCTCACTCGGTGGCAGCAATTCGCGTGAAACGCAAGCGACGGCATCGCGAACTGACCATCCAAATCCAAAAAGAGATTAAAATCCGCTGAGAATATCCTCCTACTTTCTTTTGACATTGATGAGAACTACCGGCTTGTTATCGTTGCTGTCCCTCCTACTCCTTCTCTCTAAGCAAAGAACGTCAACCTGTCAGTCGATCTGAATTATGGGGGTGAGTTTCCTTCCACTCTGTTGGACTCAAATGTGATGGTAATGCCTCTGAATCTATTTGATCGATGAATACTATTTTTCTGAAACCTAAGGTAATACATGGATATATTCGTTATGCTGCAGTATGACTTTGACACACTGGTTCACGTAAGATCACTGATGTTAAGCGACATTAACCCGATTAATACCATATGGGTGACCATTTGGGAATATCAGCCTGAGCGGAATACACACAATTCTGAATTTATTAAATATTTTCAGGAAATTACCTAATTCGGGGGTAAGCTGACTTAACAATCCCAGAGTTCGTGCCGTACAAGGACATGAGCGGGGATATTCGTTATAAGAGGTTCATATGTATTAGTTTACAACATGCATTATAAATAGACAAACTGTTTTCTAACGCTGTCAGATCTATGGAGACACCCTGACCCTAAAATAAGCTGAAGACTGCAATAGCTTAAAGTAAGTGTTATACTTTTTCAATTAAATGTAAATGATTGGAAGATACACATTGGTTTGTTCATCTACATAAAAATCTGTAAACCAACACGGCGAACCAATATGTATCTCTTTATTGGACGAAGATTGATTACTTTTCCATCTACACACAGCATACGAAATAATGGCTTCATAATTGATAACCAATTTTGTATACATAGTTTCGTATAGCTTTTTGATAAATAATACCAAATATGTCAAATAACCAAGTACAATACTTTATATTAGAAAATCTTTTTTTTATCGTTCTAAAGATTCATTAATTGTTCTGATTGAAATTTAAAGAAGAATGAAATGCTATTCCAATTTCTCAATACGTCGAAAGTGAGGATTTATAAACTTACTTCTTTATTTAACAATTCATTTTATTTAATTTTGTGTCACTTTGTTATTTATTTTTCTATTATAACATGTGGCTCATTTTATCAAATTTAATGACGTTTGATAAGTTCCGGTGTATTTTTAGTCAATAGTACTAACTAGTAGCGTCATCATCATGATCTCCGCTTTACGGTTACTTAGTTTAAAGCTCATAGCGTGCTGTAACATTATAACATGAATTCAATAAATGTACTCTCACTCTTGAATTTCGATCTGTTACTACATCGCTTGAAAACATAAATATTGTATTCCTCGCACAACGGTGTTGCTTCTCCTAAACAGTGATTTCTTTTCGGGATTTAATTTACCGTCATTTTCAACATCTCTAACTCTCACTCTCTCTCTCTCTCTCTCTCTCTCTCTCTCTCTCTCTCGCTCTCTCTCTACATCTATCTATCTTTCTTTCTTTCTTTGATTAACTTTTAATGATGAACGATAAAATTCGTCTGCCTTTCATGCTTGCGATAATATATATATATATATATATATATATATATATATATATATTCTTCATTTATATATATATATTCTTTATAGTTTAAAATTCAAAATCTTAATATCCGTTTCATTATTTGTTGTTGTTCTTTGTTCTAAACTTTGAATATCTTGAAGACGATTTCAATTAACCTTTTTTGTGGGGGGGGGGGTCCTTAAAAGTTAATTTGACTATGTTCTTATGATTTCCTCTACATTGGAATATATCAAATAACACTACGACAATCATCATTATATTATTTTCCTCCAAATTACGAAAATGTCAAGTGAAAAGTATTTCTTAGGTTTCTGTAAAAAAGACTCCAGCCTCAGTAATTGCTGCCCGGAGTGCGGGTAATTGTTGCTAGTATATATATAAAACAATGTTGTGTATGTGTTTCGTGCAGCGTTAGAGTTAAACCGTTGACCTCAGAGTAAAACTAACAGCAGATTCGGAAGCAACACCTTTGAACCGATGTCTTTATCAATTCAGTTCTTGAACCTTTTTTTAATTATTATTCAACATGTAAAGTACGTAAACATAACATGAGAAGCAAATAGCCGACCGAACAATTACTTTTCACGTCAAAAAATTGTACGCATTTGACGTATCATTTACCTTGAAAAACAAACATTTATCCTTCTTCTAATTGATCAGAATTTTTGATAAATGCTCTTTAGTATATTTTTACTTAAATAATTGTTTTTATTTTATTTTTATGTTTCTTTAATTGTTTTAGGCAATCGAACTATTTAAGATCTTTGTAGGGGAGTAAATACATTTATATCCGGAACTCATTTAACTAGGTTGAATATATTTTCGCTAGATTGATGGCATTGTTGATAACGCATTCACCTACGGTTATAATTTTGTATGCCATCGTGCGTTCAAATCTCACACTAAATAATTTTTTGTTATTTGTTGCTGCAGCGTTCTAGTTGTTGGTCCCCCGATTTATAAAATCGGGGGACTTATGTTTTGAGGCATGTCCGTCCGTGCGTCCGTCCGTCCGTCCGTCCGTCCGTCCGTCCGTCTGGATTTTTCTCCGCAACCATCCATTGAATTTCTCTTAAATTATGCATGAAGTTGTAACTTTAATCAGGTTAGAAAATGACATTCTCCGATTTTTGAAAAAAAATCTGGTTAGCCACCCAGGGGGTCAAAAGGCCCCGAAATTTCCATTCAATTTCTCTGAAACTTGGCCAAAATGTGGAGAAAATTGTTCCTAATAGAAAATAAGTATCGCTGACTTTGAAAAAAATCTGGTTCGCGCCCCCAGGGGGTCAAAAGCTCCCAAAATGGCAAAAAATGACCCTTTTCTCCAATAACGTTTGATCCATCCATTCAATGTTTCTGAAACTTGGACAAAATGTAGAGGCAATTGTTCTGGATATAAAATGAGCATCCTCGACCTCAGGAAAATTCTGGTTCGCGCCCCCATAGGGTCAAAAATGCCCCAAATTGCCCAAATTTATTGCATTTTACACTCGCCACATCGAGTCACACGAGGGGGACCACGCACGCGCGGCTTGTTTTCTATTATTATTTTTGTCAAATTTTAGAATCTATTTTTTCCCGAAATGTGCATATTTGCATATTATTAAAATGGAATATCAAGTTAACAAAAACGAATGTTTTCTTCATTTCATTCTGTTGGATTTTATACTTTCTTTTATTTTGATTACTAACAACGATTCATTGAAATGTTGTTAAGAAGAAGTTCTAAACAACATTATTGATTAATTAGCTGTTATTCTTTATCAAACTTTTGTAATTTGAAGTTTTTAAAAACAGCGGGAACTTAGTTTCCAACCCCATCATATATTAAATATATATTGTTAAATATATATTGTTACTATGCTGACTACAAACACTGCTAAAATATGCCTCATATTTTCTGAAATTTTTAAGTATATAACAAATCATTCAGGTTCATCTGGTCAGTACATATAAACATATGTAAAGTTTGCTTTCGTCATACCATGTTTGTTACCTTGAAATTTCAACTACTTCGACTTATTTCGATATGAAAGAACATATAATATTCTCAATAATCTTTTAAAGTACACGTGATAGATTCTGGTAAATGATCAAATTGTGATATTATCGTGTTCCGAGAAGTAACTCAGTGCTGTATTCTGAGTGACTTGATACTTAATATAGTCCGATGCCACGAGGACTGCATGTGTCCGACTAGTTGCTCAATCAGCCGCTCCACGCCAACGCTGAAGTTTTTTTAATTTTTTTAATACAGCTATATCAGAAACT
The DNA here is from genome assembly GCA_963556195.1 of Sepiola atlantica. NCBI lineage: Eukaryota > Metazoa > Mollusca > Cephalopoda > Sepiida > Sepiolidae > Sepiola > Sepiola atlantica. Next base: position 96,002,741 of record OY744520.1, read on the forward strand.
GGGAGTAAGCCGTTCACATTAGGCATTAATCATTAATTCTCTGCCACGTTTATAGAATTAACTCTTACGTCATTTGAGTTAATCGCGAAAACGGAATGCTGAAAAAAAATAAATACTTTTGTCTTGTCTTGTTTTTCATAAAATATACTTTTTTCATTAAAAACATATCTTACATTTCTTTCAGCTGGGTAGCCGCTGTGTTGAGGTAGTTCAGTTGCCGCATGCGTTCGTAACGAAATCAGCTTGCCTTGTCTCTGTCAGACTTATTGTAGAGTACGACTCCTCGACTGGTATCTTTCAGTCCGACGTCTCTCTGTAAGAAGGTTGCAGAGAGACCGGATATGTATTTGTTCCCAAAGATGTGGCACAAGGGGCCTCTGGCCTATTCAAAATAGGATTGAGGCGCCTCGGGCAATTACCAATAAACTAACTCCACTCCAAAGGGGGGGAGGCAATGTCTGATAGGATGGACCTTCTGAGCTCCCCAGGACCTATACCCCATCCCGACAAATAAAAGGTCACCGAAATGGCCTAGTTTCTGTCGGACCAATTGCTGAGAACGGATCATCGACTGGTATCTTTCATTCCACATTCTCGCTTCAACCATGTTGCAGAAAGACAGCTCGTCCTTCGTCGCCGGATTCTTTATACACAATTTCTAAAAGAGTCCATATAGTCACGAAATAGGGTGGATCATCATAACACTATGATATCCCTCTTTTTAGCCTTGCTCTGTATGGAGTCAATACGTTTTCCTTTTAGGGTTTATTATAATCAAGTCCGTAATCTTATGCTGTTGTTTTTAACCTCTCTGTTCAGAACCTGTTTGAATAATTTGTATATCAAATTGTCGAACATGGCATCTATTAATTCGTTCTTTTGAAATAGTATTCACGTCAGCATCTAAATGTCGGTACCTTATCTGGTTATGTGTATTTTATGGATAAGCGTGGGTCCCTTTGCCATGTCAATCATGTTCCCAATCGGTGTATTCACTAGCCTTGTTTTTCAGTAGGATTTATTGTTTTTGAACATCCGAAATAAATCTTTTTCTGAAACTTTGAAGCATCCCTACGTGACATTTTGTCCCGTCATGCTTTTGTATTGGTTGGAATAATCTATCAAGCACTGTTTTAATCTTTCTTGCAAACATTGCTTCTGCTGACGTCATATAAGGTGAAACATTGTTATTTGGGGTCATCCTATATACTTGCAAACATGCTTGAATGGCTTTTTCGGTAAGTGTATCTCTCGCCTTCTTTAGCGCACTTTTTAACGTGTCAACAAACCGTTCAGCCTGATAATTGTTTCGCGCATGGTACGGCGCGATCATAGTATACTTTACTACAATTGTTTGACCTAATGGTTTAAATTCACTAGATGTGAAATGCGTTCCGTTGTCTGATACAATACAGTCAACGACCCCAAACCGAGCGAACAATTCATGTAAAAACTAATGGTCACTCCCTTTTTTTTTTACATTTTAATAGTGTCGACCATTTCGAAAAACTGTCAATCACTATTACGTAATAGAAACCATCCAGTGGACCAGAATAATCGAAGTGGATCTTTGATTACGGTCGGTCACTTATTGGCCAGGGTCTGAACTTTATAGAAGGTATCTTCGCTGCTAAATCACAGATACTGCCTAGTTTCACCACACTTTCAATGTATTTGTCCATACTTGTCCAATACACATAGCTTCTCATGAGACTTTTCATTCTTATAATGCTGCACATTACTAATCCTTACAGATTGAATACATAGATTTTTCGGTGTTTTTCTTATTTTTTATATATTTTTTTAATCGCCGTCTTACGCTTTTTCTATTTCTTCCAGTGTTGCCGGAAGCTCCCTAATATCGTTACACAATCTATTTTTTACTTCTAGCACAGTTTGTAGGGAGACAACCACTGTGTACTCAAAAGGTTTAGCTTATTTTTTGATAAGTCTAGATAATCTGTCAGCATGACTAATTTTTGACGATAGATTAACTCGATTGTATAATTCTAATTGAAGAGAATGGCCTCAATCCCTTATGTCTGTTTGCAGTATGCCTTGGTAATCACTTTTTACCCATAAATCGTTAGCATAGTCGCTACTGGTCAGTTTGCAACACAAAATATATTTCATGACCAAAGCTATGTAATTCTGTGACTGCAAAAATAATACCTGATGTTTCCTTCTCAATTTGTGAGTAACTTTTGTACTTCAGGTAGTATCGTATGAAACGCGTGGGTGATAGGTTTTGGCGATTTGTCTTCTATTTTGTGTAATATGCAAGATCCAATGCCGTACAAGCTAGCATCAGTAGACACAGTGATTTCGAGACATTGATTGTACTGCATCAAAAATAATTCGGATGTTAGGATATTCTTTATTTGTTCTAATGCCTCCTCACATCCTGTCGTCCAGACACAATATTTTACTTATTTAATAGCTCATTAAGAGTAGCTAGCAAATAGTGCATGTTTGCAATAAGCACATTATAATAATTCATAGTGACGATACGTTTATCGGGGCCGGAATATTTTTATCGCAATACATCGCTCTGGAACTAGTATTCTACGATCTTTTTCTATAATTTGAACCAGATATTTTATTTTTTCCATGAGAGAATCGCATTTTCTCTCATTCAATTTGAATACATAATGTTAAATTCTCTTAAATACTCCGTGTACATCATGATTTGTGTGGCTCGGTTCTTTTACTAATTTCTAGAATATTATCAAGGTCGGCTGTGGCAAATTCCAATCCGCTAACAATGTGTCCATTACTTGTTGAAAAAGGACTGGTGCAAATGGTAGTCGTCCAAAGTTGTACAAACACATATGAGTAGTTATACAGTATAGCTTTGAGCAATCCTCGTCCACGTGTGTTTATAAATAATTATCGCTTAAATCAACCTTTGAAATAAAAGTGTATCTGTTTAGTTTTAAGAAAATCACTTCTGGACTTGCATTCATTTTTTTACATCTTCCCAATCTACAGAGTAATCTTTCGAAAAATGTTATTTCAAACACATTTTTGTCTCTCTGATTTAGTGTTTAAGTTTTCAATATTTTTACAAAAAGAGTTTATAGGCATATTACATAATTGATTTTTCCATCCAATCCGTTCCTAAATGTTGTTCATTACGAACATTAATTTTAAAGTTGTTTTCTTTTAATGTAACATTAGAGATTAGCTTGCCTTTAAATTTTATTTGTTCACTAGTAACGCTTTTAATAATTTGGCTCGTTTTCATCAAGGTTGGTTTTCCAATGTTTTTATTTTATATGAACAATATTTGTAACAATGCAATTGCCAGCAATCAAAACACGGTTTCAGAAGCAAATTATTTCTCTTTGTTTGATCAAATTTTGTTGGTGAATTAATTTTCTATTTGTTACGTATTTTATATAATATCTAATATGTGACAGTTTGCTTTGTTCAATGTCTCTTGAATATTGGCGAACACTAATAAATTGTTGGCAGTCTTGTCCAATATGTTGAAGCGTTAAACCAGGTCCATTCTCTAATTTATTAAGTATTATTCATCTTATTTCTGCATTTGATACGAAACCCCGTGCGAAGATTAGACATTTAAATTGTTATCACTCAACTTCGACAATGTCAAACTGTCGCAGTGTTTGTTAACTACGTTTGCAAAGGTAGTGTAGTCTTCGCCTGTTTTATTTATTAGATTCATATATTTAACCTTTTATGAACAAGAGACGTTTTAGGGCTAAATATAAATCAATTAATAATTGTACTGCTTTAACAAATGTATAGTTGCAATTTTTGCGGCAATATATAATTTACGAATGTGTTATGTTAAACTGTATCTAACTTTCCTAATAGCAAGCGAACCTTTTAAAAATCGGTTCAATTCGCATAGTTTATAAAGATCTTTGTATCATCCAAAATACGAAGCAGACGTAATTTCGTTTTCATGGCTGTAAGTAAAATTATCGATAGCGCCCCAAATAGCGTTTAGTGAGAATTCCCTTTCATCTTTAATATTTTGATCCCTACTCAATAATTACTATATTTTGTTCTGGTTTTGCCATGTATAAAGAAACAATTCTACAATTCCTTTCATTTGCTCCAATTGTCGTTCTTGAAATTTCTCTTCTGGATTAAACTTTTCTATTACCATTTTCTTCTGATCTTTCATTTGTTTGTTTTTTGTTTTTCTTGCAATTTCTCTTCTAGTCGAAGTTGTTTTTCTTGTAGCTGTTTAATGTTGTCCAACATAGCACTTTTAAATACCTCCATTTTCTGTCACTTAAAATAGGCTAGCGACCTTTTCGTGTTTTGCACGGTCGTTATTTTACCCATTAGAAGATAAATCTTTCATAAATAACAAACTAAGTATGTTCAAACTGATTTACGTATTCCTGATTAAGCAATAAAAACGAAGAAAAATTGACAGACCTCTTATTGTTTGTTTTTTCGTGATCGAACGATTTAGATTTTAAAACCTCGTGTTAGAGGAATGACTTGAAATCTTGTCTATCTAGTTAAGAAACGAGAACTTTTAAAAATCTTTTTTTCTGACAGCGGGAACATTATTCTCGTAGATTTGGTACACCTTGTGTGTTAAAAATCCATTATGGCTTTTAGATTTTCGCTGTTACTGTTGTAATCAACAATTTTTCGAGTACACCACTTGAGTTTTTTCGAAAATCCAACACCGCCAGTTATAGGAATGGCTATGTTGTATTCGACATAAGTCCGAGTTGTCGCCAGTCTTGTGTGCGACATGTCCAGGTTATGTTGTGTCTGAATAAGTCCGAGTTCTTCATCCTCGGTGTTGTGACCTTGAAGGTCCGATAATAAATAAGGCAACACAGTGATATATTTACAAGAGTGTGAATACATAGAAGAAAAGAATTGAAACGTTTTTTTTAAACCAGTTAAAGCAAGGTATAGTCGGTAATAAAATTATGTTTATTATTCTTTCCTTAAGCCAAGGCTTTTCAAAGATCAAAATCTTATGATCAGAGGAATTACATAGATAGATAAGTTGGCAGTGGAAAATCCAAAAAATTATTTCAATTTTGAATTTTGCCTTTTCCACTGCCAACTTATCTATCTATGTAATTCATCTAATGATAAGAGTTTGATCTTTGAAAAGACTAGGCCTAAGGAAAAAATAATAAACATAATTTTATTACCGAGTATACCTTGCATTGAACAATCGAAGTTGAAATAAATTTGTCATTCGTACATGTTTATCCCTCTTCTTTCATCTCTCTTTATAATTGCTCTATCTCGTATATTGAGCTTAAACCATGTCACTATAGGCTCTATCAACTAAAAGTATCCTCTGTACATAATGTATAAAAGAGTTCACATAGTCACAAAATAAAGTAGATGACCTTTACACCATACCACACATGTTACGAACTATCTTGATGTATGAATGTTTTAATAATATTAGAGACATTTGTTTACGAAATTCGTATAATATATAATCTTAACAAAAATACCCCACGTATTAGGTATGTTATAATGTGTGTTAGTTTGTAAAAGTGCACCATATGGATACATATGTATAAACGTACAATAAACTATTTTTAGTCATATCTTTCTGTTTTGTGTAAGGAGGGTGTAAATTGTTCTATGGTGGCGATTATTTCGACAGTCGTGATCTCAGTTGTAGTGGCTGAAATAGTTTATGATGGGACTGTATACATTATATGAAACACTGGAGAATGCAAAAGAGAAACAAGAAACTGATGATGTTCGTGCTAAAATTAGGATGGCAGCAGAACAATTGGATAATTATTTGGTAATTATAAGAATGAACATACGCAACAAGAGATTCTAGTACCACTCAAACCTACAAACATGTTATTATATTTCAATTCGGAAGTGGAAAAGAGTAGTGAAAGCTCATAATGAGATAGAACTTGGAATTTAAAAAAGAACACTATAAAATAAATAGAACCTCGTAAGTATTGAAGACCAGTAGTAGTCGTAATTGAGTTAATGTAACGGGTAATATTTTACAGAGAAAACTGGTGATAGGAATCGGATGTAATGTTGAATCTCGCAGTCTAACTGCAAAAGCTTTTTTCTATAATGCTTAATATTTTCATAACAATGACATTAAAACAAGATTTACTTTTTGGGTGCAGCTGTTGATGCATTTACTTTGTATATTTTGTATCATGGGAATTACTTGCGACAGTAGTTGCTATGGTATGAAAAACTTAATACATTGTGTCAAAATATAGAGCGATTCCGTGCAGAAGCAGCAATCAAGTCAAACTGAAAACGTGTGTTTGTTAGTCTGGATTCTAACACTACCGGCTACAGTGTCACACTCATACGTGAACTCGTAAATGCTAACTTATAAACAGATAAACATATAGATAGCAGATGAATTAAGTTTTTTCTAATCAAGTACTTCCGGAACGTAATCTGATTCAATTAGGCTGATGACAGACGCAAATCACAGATTGTTCGTACTAGTTCTATCCTGCAAAGTAAGCTCATAGAAACTTCGCGATCATTTAAGAAGTCTTACTCACAGACCTGTGCACTGGAAGTACTCCGTAGATACAGAAAGTACGAGTTTGGTCTGAATACAACAGATGTAAAAGTTTCAATGGCCCGCTACAAATAACACCGTCTCCAACTGTAAATGCAGTTCATAAAATACATGTTTCAAAAAAACAGCAACACCAACACTGATTAAAGGTTCTTAATGTTTTAGTTTATACATTATTGGTTCAGTTCTGAAAGTAAAACTCCATTTCAATGTAAACTTTACACAAACAATCAACAACCTGTCGAAATCAAGACAGTCGATTGAAATAATTTATAGGTTAAACTTAGACATTATCTATGATTCGATGAAGATGGTCAACACGTCTGTGGCCATCAGTGATCTTTGGATTGCATGTTTTTTATGCACAGTGGACAACTTTGACACAAAACAAGGGAATATTCCATTCATATTTTAGTCATATTTCAGCATCAACAGAGAGATATTATTTCGGAGTACATTCAGGTGACAATCTGCTCTACCAGACTAGGAGGGAGAAGGTTTGATGATTTGGGGTGTGCCACGTTATCAAAGGCAATGGTGATATATCGATACCTTTTCAACTACACCATGAACAATTACTTGAACACACGATGTTGATGGTGGTTATTTCTGTTATTGTATGACAAAGCAGTACACAATATTTTAGAATAGCATTTTTTCTCACTTCACAGCAACAGTGAGTGCACTGCAGGATCAAATAAAGTTTGATGTGACAAAGAAGTCATTCATACCCATGCTCCCAATATGTTGGAACCGAAATAGACATAATCTTAAAATCAATGCTGAACGTTTAAGATATTTTGAAGCACAACAATGTCGTGTCAGGAGCATTGTGGTCTGATGATGGGATTATGCAGTCACCAGAGAGATTCGATCGTTGAAACTTTGGAATTAGACCTTTTCACAGGTTAAAAATTGTCATCACTTGTCTTGGGAAGTTTTTAACCTGTATCGGTATTGGTCTAACTTTGATTTAGACGTAGACATTTGATATATTTGTTGTAGAGGATAATGTCATGACTGGGGGTCATTATTGCAATGGCAAAAAGCCAATGAGTCTTGTATCAGAGGTGATGACAGTTTTCCTGATTGAGCGGTTTCAAGCTGACTAGGAAAATACTACTTATGAATTAGACTCCCAAATAGAGATCAGGTAAACTAAGATTCAGCAAACTTTTGATGGTAGCTGTACAGAGTTTAGAGAGGTTTGAGAAGAAAGCAACATTTTACACGCAGACTTAACTAAGTCTTTCACATAATGGATACAAACGGCATCTAATGGGAATGTGAGGTGTTGGAGCCTGTCTTTGTATTTAATTCTGAGAAATCTGATAAAATCTATTCAACATGTCGATTAGCATATTTTCATTTCAGCTGTTCAGAGGTGCATGTTTCTGTTTTTTAGGTTTTGCCAGAAAAACTATTGCAAATGGAGTACTCTATCCTTTGAAGATTTCCTTAGCATACAAACGAAATTTCAGGGTCTCTACGCATGCTTCAAAGGTTGTGGATGTGTGATGTACCGCACTCATCGACTAGAGAGTACACTAGGATTTTACATGGCACTAGAAAATTGTTACAATAAACCCGACAGGATTGCAGGAGGTATCATTGGCATGACTAGACAGAAAGAAGCCTTATGGAACCTACTGAAGTATAAAGAAGATCTTCGTGTGCCACAATTGTTAAACTGGTGTGAATTGGTACATAAAGATGAATGTGAACTAAGCCTACGTTCAAATATGTTTTTATATCAAACTGGCTTTGCAGAGTCCCGTTTTCCTGATTGAAACAATTTAAAGCGATCTCAATTGGCGACTCGACCGATCACGTTTTTCTAGTCGTAGTATAAAAATATATTTAGAACAAGTGACTTAAACAAACATTTCTGTGTTTAATACCCGAAAATATTTTGGGGCTATATATATATATATATATATATATATATATATATATATATATATATATATATATATATATATATATATATATTACTTCATTTGTAATATGATAGGAAAAATCTCAGTAGAGTGCTCAATAAATTGAGAAAATCAAAATTAAGAGCGTAATATTTATTTATTATTCGGTACAGAAAATCAGTACAACATCAGTATCAATGGTTTCAACCTCATAAGAAGTTAACCTCCCGGCTAGCTTCAGGTGACAACAAAGCTGAAGATAGTCATGAGGTTTATGCCTTCTAGGCTTCAAACCATTGGTACTGATCTTAACTGATTTTCTCTACAGAATAATAATTAAATAAATAATAAATATATATATATATATATATGTATATATATATATATGTATATATATATAGATATATATATATATATATATATATATATATATATATATATATATATATATATATATATATATATATATATTCAAATTGGGAGTAATAAACACACACACAGAAAGGAGAAATCCCCGCACACGTATACACATCCTAGCGAGAGAAAGTCATATAAAGTAATGATTTTATAACTCAAACACACAAAGGATAATAAACACACGCACACCCGAGAGACACTCACACACTACATACACCTGTAAATATCGTCACTGGCGGATTAATAAAGCCATACATTTAATGAAATTACAATTATCACTTATAAACCTAGCAAAAGCGCACAGCCTGACGACAGTAGAAAAGACATCCGTAACACATTCATATTTTCATTTCGTATTAGGATCTAATATGAAATATAAAAAGTAAAAAGTGTAAGATGTTCGATGTCTCGCATTTTTAAATATACACTTTTCTCTCGTTCGACATACAATATTATCTAATCTCTCTCCATGGTGGTTAAGTGGATATCGACACGGACAAGTTCGAATCCAATCGGTTCCACAGTACCATTTTCACTTAAGGATGTTGACAACCTTCTCGTGGTCCTTCCCGTAAGTACCCGATGTCTTTCCAGAAAGATTTCTAACTAGAAAAACATCGGAGAAACTAATGCCAACACCAGAATCATCTGATTCACACGAAAGAAGATCTCTCTCTCTATATATATCTATATATATATATATATATATATATATATATATATATATATATATATATATATATATATATATATATATATATATAGTTAGGCAGCAAGTCGCTATTTATACAAGTTTCCTTAAAAAACACGGAGCTTTCTCGTTAATCGCTCGACGCGGCGGAAAATTTTGTGGTTCTCAGGTGTTAATTGTTATAATGTGGCACCGAACGTTATTCCATGGGCAATCCCTCAAGCGCTTTCGGTCTCTCGACCGTCTTCAGAAGGTTGTGTCTTATCGTTAATATCAGCCATTTTATTATTTTTATTTATTCATCCCTATACTTATTCATTTACACACACACACACACACACACACACACACACATATATATATATATATATATATATATATATATATATATATATATATATATATACAACTCAAGGTTCGAGAGGCCATCATTCGGGACCTTCTCTTTGCAGATGATGCTGCCTTGGTCGCGACTTCTTTTGAAGAAGCTCAGAATCTTTTGACAAAATGTTCAGATGCATGCAGGGCTTTTGGTTTAACAATCAGTTTAAAGAAGACTGAGGTGGTCTATCAACCATGCCCTACCCCTAAACAAGTTCAAGGAGTGAAACAAAATCAGCCTGTCCATGAATTCCCATTAGAAAAACTCAAAGTGGATGGCAGACCAATGAACTATGTCAAAAACCTTACCTACCTAGGTAGCAAAGTTAATTCTGCTGCTTCACTTGATGATGAAATCGTAAACCGAATTGCAAAAGCGGCAAATGCCTTCGGAAAGCTGAAACATCGTCTTTGGAGTAGCAGAGGCATTAAGTTGAAGACAAAAATCAATGTGTATAGGGCTGTAATATTGACAGGTCTTCTCTATGGATGTGAGGCGTGGACGCCTTACCGGCATCACATTCGCCAATTAGATGTGTTCCACAGGAGCTGCCTTATGACCATATGCGGATTTAGTTTGAAGGACAAAGTCGCTAACACCGATCTTTACAACAGATGCCATATTGGTGGAATTGAAAGTTTCCTGTTGCAATCTCAATTGCGATGGGCTGGTCATGTAGCAAGAATGGACGAAGGGAGGATACCTAAAGCACTGATGTACAGTCAGTTAGCCTGTGGTAACAGGAATGTTGGTCGGCCCTTGCTGAGGTACAAAGATAAATTGAAATATGCGCTGACGGCAATTGGAGTACCCCCAAAAAACTTTAAAACTGCTTGTTGCATTGGACTGGAAAGATTCAACGAGACCTGTGTGGATAATATGAGAACTGCCAGAGTTAGGCGAAAGGCTAGAGAGAGTGCTCCAAACCTGGCATCCGATTACTCACACTCTTGCACTGTCCGCGGCTTTCCTTGCAGGTCTCTTGCCGGACTCAGGTGTCATGAACGATCTAAACACAAATGAAAGTTGTTGGAACCTCATACGTCGCAATCGACGGGAGAGTCCATCATCATCATATACAACTATATTTATTTATTATTTATTGATTTATATATATATATATATATATATATATATATATATATATATTAATTGTTAAATACAAATAGGGCATTAGTACCGGTGTTAATTCTATTTTATTATATATTTTTACATACACACATATAATGCTCATTCAATTACATATCGCTACCTACGCGGTGATACATATAATTCCTTTTTTAAATCCATTTTACTGCATTATCTCGCCCCCCTTTTATATATATATATATATATATATATATACATATATATATATATATATATATATATATATATATATATATATATATATATATTGTGCGGGTGTGTAGGTGTGTGTGTGCGAGAGAGAAAGAGTTTAGTTGAATTAAAACTATTAATCAATAAAGCTGCGTATTATAGATTTTAGGGAAAATACTATTCCACTTCAAAATATTCCAAATAAACTGAGATTTGAGGAATATTTGTTTACTGGTATTAATACCTATTGTTAAAATTTCGAAAAAATCAGAGGTATCTTAATTTTCTTTAAAGACTTCTGGGACTTTTGCATAAAGCTAATTCAAATGAAATATAGGCCATATTATAACCAATTACGCCTAGCAGCCCTGTTCAAAATTCATAATGATCGATTATTTAGTTTAGGAGTGAATCTTTTATTTACAAATATACAAACATATAGAAATAACTAACTTTATATAAATAGATAATATCTCCTACTCAGTTTCATGATAACACGAACCTATTTTTCAGATACTATTATTTCGAGCAAAGAAAGTTACAACTCCGTTAAAATTACTCCTCAGTTTTACTGCCGCATTTATCCAGAATTCATTTTCTTTTTAGCCACTTTAATGATCTTGGATTATTTTGTTTTGCCTAATATTGACACTATTTTCTATTTTGATGAATTTGATTTCAGGAAAAGTTTGGAAAGACTAGCCGAAAATCAATAGATTTTAGAAATAGATTTAGGTATCGATTTCCTCGATTCATTTTAGCTGTGCAGGTTAATTAATATCAGGTTTTGATGTGATTAAATATTTTCAACAGTAGATGCATTAATGGGTTGGAATCTATGGTGCCAAACCCGAACTGCCTTCAGACGCTCAAGTTTGTTTTAATTAAAAAAGCAAGCAATTAATAAAGTCACTTTTTCCAATAAAGCTTTCGTATATTTTTAGAATTGCAAACTCACTAAAATGAAAAAAAAACGAGGAAAGAAACATGGCGGATGGGGGTGTATGATAATTTTTGAAACGGTAATGCCGCGGACTATTTGGAATTGCTTCCGACCATATGATCTGTAGACACGACAAAATGAAATTAAATCAGTATTTTTTTTAAAGATTCCAAACAACCCCAAAAAGACACGCTGACACTGAGACATAAGGGGCTACTTTGATTAAGGTTCAGATTTATAGGGCGTATCCTAAATGGTGAGTTGTGTAGCAAGATGTGTGTTCACATTACATCACATCACAGTCGGAGAAAATTCAAAAAGACAAGCAGTCATAGGAAAGAAGCAATTACAGTATTTCTACTGTAATAGCTTCTTCGCTTCCGACATCTGGAGACATCAACAGTCAATGGCAGATTTCGCCGCCTGTCGGGTTGGTGGAGGTATTTTTATTGAGAGGGTAAACTTTCAGTAAGTTCGTCATAGCACATCCTCTGGAAGTAAAACAAGTCACAGGGATGCAACATTGTGGGGATTAGACAGATACTGGAACTTGTTTGGCATTTACGAGAGTAATGCGGTCATATATGAGAGATTATCATTCGGGAATGATAATCTTGGCAAAATGCTCAAAAAACAGTTTTGATCGCCCCTTGGTCATTTTTATATTTCTATACGCGTGTGAGTTCTACACCTTTCTGCTGTCCTAGAGAGAAAGATACATGCCACATAGATGAGATGCTTCTGAAAGATTATCAACATCGCATACAAAAACTACATTACAAATGAGAAAGTTAAGAACAGACCCAGACAAGCAGTCGGTCCATATGAACATCTACTGACCAGTGAAGAAAACGAAAAGTAAGTGGTACGGCCATGTCACATGATCATCAGGTCTCGTAAAGACAAGCCCACTAGGAAATGTACAGGGGAGAAGAAATAGGGAAAGACAAAGAAAGAGTGGACACGTCTGGTGCTGAGTAAAACGCTCAGCAAAAAGAGACATTCAGGAGGGCTGGAAAAAATTGCTTGCCAAGTCATCTTTGGCATCCTAACGGTCATCTAGACCATAAGACAGATGATGATGATGATGATGATGATGATGATGATGATGATGATGATGATGATGATGATGATGATGATGATGATGATGATGATGATGATGATGATGATGATTTGCATTATTTGGATTAATAAGACTACTATTTTCTGTAACAGTTGTATGCGTAATCTCTTGTATATTGCTGCTATGCTTTAAAATATGGACGTCCAGTGCGAACGTAAACTCCACTATATTATTCTACCACCGCTGTTCAAACTGAAGCATACTTATCTCAGTACTCTTGTTCATGTATGTGTTTATCGGGATCTATTTCGAAAATCTTTGTAGGAGTAAGCGACATATTTACATTATATGGGCGTCTGGCACGAACGCAGACCTTACGATATTATTGTACCATCTTTGAACAGTAGATTAAGGTGTTATCCTTATCCGAATGCCAAGAATGTGTATTATAATTCGATTTTCCTGGTTCACACAACACCTTCATCAGATAATTTTTTATTACGTTTTGTTATTATATATTTGCCGATCCGGTGATCCTATCCTTAACATAAAAGGAATAAAGGTTGATAACGTACGTACGAACATGAAATTATCTTAACGTATTATTATATAGATAATGGATATTTTGTGGTTGTAATCAACAATGTTAAATATATTTTAAAGAGAACATTTCACTAAATGACACCAGTCATTATATATATATATATATATATATATATATATATATATATATATACATATATATTATATTATTTATAGATTTAGTTAAATATAAAAACCAGTATTATTTAACAGCATGTTCCTTTTAAATAATATTCTTAGTTTTTCGTATAAATATACAGATACGAAATCTCAATATATTTTTACTTTTCGTTTAGCAAAACAACGTAATCATTGACAGAATACGTATAGCAATATATAAAAATTCTAAACATATATATTATTGGCATGTGACTCCAGTGAACATTGAACTGAAAAAAAAAGCCAATTACGATATAAGTGAAACGGATGACCTCATAGATTATAGAACTAAAGAAAGTGTCATATTACCTAAGGCAAAGATGAGCCATTTAAGACGTAGACATTGCCGTTAGAAATTACCAAACATGGCTTCCCAAAAACCTTATTGTTGAAAGTGTTAGTGAATATAGAGTATTACTTGAATGAAGAGACGGACGCTGGTCTATAACCTAAATTTTGCTGAATGGTATATCGACTATAAGGTATTCGATATTATATCTAGGCATCTTTGTGGCAAAGGAAGAGAGAAGAATGGTAAGTATTGAAGATTACGTAGACGACACAATTGAACGACTGAAGAAATACACAACGCAAATATACTGCCGCTCAAAACAGTGAACAATGCGGTAAACAACGAAACAGGAAATAACATTGACTAAAATAAAACGGACGAAATAAATTGCATACAGAAAAACATATGCATTGCTACGGAAAAGACACTTGAAAAAATAAAAATAAATCCCTACAGACAGTTGAAAAACAACGCGATCAGAACAAACTGCATAAAATTCAACATAGACAAGACACAGTTGACTCTGTGAACAAAGGGACGAAACGATAAACCCTATGATGAGTGAGTGCAAGTAAGCCGTAAAGATATAAAAATGAGAATGGCTGGGGTTGAAAGAGTGTCCGCTGGGAACTAATTATTACATTTTTCAAGAGACAGAGAAATAGCACAAATACAAAATAAAAAATAAAATCATATGTGACATTTAATATAAAAACAGAAAAATTCATCTACGCCAGACTACCGTACATGATAATAGTGAGCAAGAAAGAAAAAATCTGAAAAATGTAAATTTCGCCGTCCCAGCCGGTCACGATGTTAATCTGAAGGAAGAAGTAAAACAGAGAGTTAAAAGGATTATGATATACGTAGACTACAGTAATACCACCAGCTTAGTAAAGTGTTAAGTGTTACATTGAACGACAAATTATACTACTAACGTTTTATCAACTTTATTTCACATGTTCTTTTAACAAGTAATTGAAAGGGATGGCAAAGAACTTATTTAATGTTCATGTGTCTTGACGGAGAAAGTGTTATGATCAAAGTCCTTGATCAAAGTCTTTGAGAGTAGACCAATAAAATCATGAGTCTAGAAGTTTGGACAAGGAAAAGTTTACCAAGAGTCCAAATGTCAGGGCGAGGAAAAAGTTATTATGAGTCCGTACGTAGGTAGAAGTATAGAGTTAGTTCGTGAGACTGGCAGAGTTCGTATAATAATTATTAGAACGTAATTGTCACCCTCTTTGTAATTTCACATACCAATAAGCCAGTAGATGGAGACTACAGTGGGATTTGTTTGAGCGCCAAATAAGTAGTCTGTTTGTCGTTCAGAGTGACGAGTGTTCGTGGGGACACTTTGCATTCTCGCTTACTCACTACTTTGAAAACGTGACCGCGATCCTTTAAATAAGTTCTTAGAACAGGTGCCCGGCTCATAGAGAGATTGTTTCTGATTGGCTAAAGTCTGATATAGGGAACCAATCGAAATTGAGTATTTGCTTTAATCAGTACTAAGCATTTGTCAAGCAAATATCGAATGATTTTAGTCATCATTATTCTTCAGTTGCAGCTGCTACTACTGCTAATGATTAAGAAATCGTTGTCTGTGTTGCTGTAGCTACTATTTCTACTAATTATTTAGAAAGCGCTTCTCTCCGTTGTTGTCATTAGGACTACTGCTAAAAATAAATGTTTTAATCGGTGTCTTTTTAAGCACTAAACATATTTGAAGTGTTGTAGAATATTATTACAAAGAACTTTTTCGCACAAAAAATAACTTTATACAAAAATAAATAATGTTTCTGAATGAGTTAGATGAGGATTGATAATTTGTACAATTTTGATCATTCGGGCTAGTGTTCTCATCTTGAGTGTTATCACAACGTATCGTCCGCTGTAACCTTGGCCTTCTCCATGTGTATCTTTTGGAACTCGGAAATATTTCTGTCGAACTCGGGAATCTGGACGGAATTTCGAACGGAACCTTTGATTTAATCCACAGGGGTAGCATTCTCTCGTTTAGTCAGACATGAACGAGAGAAGTCTTCAGTAATTCGAAATTCTTCCTATCGCCCGCACTAAAAGTAAGGATAGAAAAACACCAGAAAGCCGTAATACGTGGAGATACTTCAAAGTCGGGTATGGCTGACCACGTATGGATGGAAAAGGGAAACCATCTACCTTATTGGGCAGAGTAAAAATTATAGATAGACAAAAACGGTAGAGAATAAGACGACTCAAAGAAGCAGCGCATATGTTGGGCGACAATGACTTACTTAGCAGACTGTATAGAATTTAATACAACATAGAAAACCATTAATTATAAATAATAGATAAGTTTATATATATATATATATATATATATATATATATATATATATATATATATATATATATATATATATATATATATATATAGTGATATGTAGTAATAAAAGTAGTGATATATTGTAATAAGTAGTAAGACTACACATTAAAACAAGAATGGGTTTAAGGCTCCCAAAATTTATACTAAAACTGTCCGCAAAGACCCGTGGCGCAGTGGATATAGTACTAAGTAAAATTCAGATATAGTACTAAGTAAAATGCAGATATAGTACTAAGTAGAATTCAGTTCTAAGTGGTAGCCAACTGAATGTTGAAGGTTCAATTCTCGGTGCAGGCGACACGAAGAATTGCGAATTATTGAAGAGTTGCTACCCCCGTGGATTGAATAAAGGGTTCCGTTCGAAATTTCGTCCAGGCCGGAGATTACAGCGGTCGAAACGTTGTGATGATAACAGTCAAGATGAGAACAGTAGTCCGAATAATCGAAATTATCAAAAAAGAAATAAGTTTAACAAACAGAATTTCTTGACGATATTATTTTGTAGTAAGTTAATTTTTTTATATATTCAAAAATAAATTAGAATTTCGTATCAGGGAAAACAAAGCGTTTTATTCCATGCAGACTTGTGTACAAGATATTTCAAATTTTAGGGAAAACAAGTGTTTCTTTTTATTTAAGAGTTTCGTGTAAATACAATCTTGAATTTTAATCTAAATGATTTTTTATAGTTTTATCTTGAAATCATTTTCAGACTTCCACCTTGAAAATGACATGGACAAAACTATCAGTGACATTTTGTAAATGCCAATCAATTACTGGATAAAAGTTTGAATAAGTTTAGACAGAAATGACCTCTGTCATGTCTACAGTTTTCCTCGAAGTATCCTGTTCATCTGCTGACATTAGCAGAAAAACGAGATTGGTCTTCTCTCAACGAATGGAAAGGCACTGTTCATGTGTGGTGGGGCTATTTATTTTGCAAAACTCATTTTTATGAGTGTTTTATTCTACAAACAAAACATGATCTCAGTTCTAATAACGACCAATTTAATTTTAATGAGGTCAAAAATAAGTACTAATAAGTATTTAAAAAAGAGTTCTGTACTAATATTGAAGTTTGGTAAGAAATCATCGTTTTTTTAGAAGAGTTTTATTTTTTAAAATAGACAAGCCATGAAATCTGCTGGGAACGATGAAATCATTGCTTTGGCAGTGTTTTCAAGTACGTAAAACATAACTATTAAATAATAGAAAAAATAAAAATAAAAATAAATTGTCTTCCATAATGGAGACTACGGCACTTGTAATGAATGGGTATCAAAAGTATTTGAGTATTTATCAAATCAGTCCTGAATATTAACGGAAAAATCTCGAGTCAGTCCCGGAAATGGCAGAAGAATTTTACGATTTGAAAGCCACATTTAAAAAAAAATGTTTAGGAAGTTTTCTCAACTTAATTTATGTTTATTTTATTAGGGGCTAGAATGTCCAACCCCTAAGCTTAACTTAACCCTGAGCAAACCTTCGCATTCTTAGTTCATTCATTTATTCATTCATTCATATCTTATGAATCAGATGATTCTATTGTTGGGATTGGTTTCCCCAATATCTTTGTAGTCAGAATTTTTTCTAGAAAAAAATCGGGTACTTACGGGAGGGGCAACGTGAAGGTTGCCAACCTAATCTTAAGTGAAAGTGTTTCTGCGAAACGAACTGGATTCGAACCTGAAACAACAACTTATCAACCGCCCTTTCACGCATGCTTAGTGTTGTCTGCCGTTTCACATTTTTTCACGGCTTTTCTGACTGGGGATTATCCGTCAATACTCGGGATTGACTCAGTAAATACAAAGATACCCTACATTACAAGTACCGAGACTACAATTCTTATTTGTCTAGAAATTCTAAAACCTACGAATGTATTTTTTCAAGCGATATTAATAAAATAATGAAAAGAGAGTACACGTGTTTGCAGGGTAGCTTGATTCTCTGACGTTGTGTTGAACTTTGACTTCGCGAAAAGACAAGTAAATAAAATCTATAACTTTCGTAATTCACATATTAATTATTACTATTCGTTTTGCCTGTACCTAGAAGGTGTTGCTCGGTTTATTTTCCGTTTCGTTTGTATTTCGCTTCTTTTTTTTTTAACTATGCCGTTGTCTTTTTACCAATTAAAAACAAATAGAATTTTGAAAGTTGAATTTATTTGTGACATTTGGTATTGTTTGCTCATTAAATTATAAATTGAACTAAATTGGTCTAAAATAATAACTAATTAATCATGTTTTCACCAGTTTTAACCATCGTTACCAATTCTCACGGTGTTGTCTCACCGTCGATCAAACACTAATTAACTTTTGTCCTCGAGTGGCCCTTGGGCCTTGATAAGTGATGACTTAGTACATAAAATATAGTTTCCAGAAGTTCCAGTCCGAACATGAGGAATTGCAAAGAATTTCAAAACCAGAAATGACTTTATATTCGACAGTGTAAATGGTTTCAAATTTCGAATGCTAACGAAGATTAGGATTCATTGTTTAGTTATTTGATACAACCGCAGTATCAAATTGCTTCCCTCCAGAAAAGCTAGATCACGTGACATATTTTGCAGTGTTTGACGAAAAAGAATCCATCCTCGTGGAATTAATCGTATTTCCACTCAGATTTAGGGTGAGTGGTTGGGTTAAGGAAGAGAATGTGCTTTTATATTTAAAATCAAATTAAAATGTTATTCTTGTTTAAATCGATTTCAAAATCAGATTTTAACCCACGACACAGACGCAATTGCGTCAATATTGTTAGATATATCTGAGTGATAGATTGTCCCACTTTGACATTATCGTCGAGATGTCAGCGTTAAAAGTCATAAAATTACACATGTTCCTTCTTAACAATACCACTAACAGTAAGTCCGGGTGGCAATACTGTATGTATGACTTATGTTTTATGTTTTTGTAGCGCACGATTAATTTCATGAGAAGGTATAATTTTTCGTCATAAATAACATAAAATTTAATCACGTGACCTAGCAGTTTCGTGGGCAGGAGTTTGGTACCATTGGGTTTTCAATGATTAATACAAGAAATAAAATGTTCGACGTGTTTTTGATGTAACTGAAATGCATTATGCTAAATTTAGTTTCGTAATGAAATAGTATTTTTAAATACGATTCTTAAGAAATCTGTTTATTTAACGTTATTGCATTTTTGATTTCACAAGATATTCGATTAATTGTAAATAAATATAAATAAAAATATAAATTCACTGTGTACGTTTCGTAATCACGGGAAAACCGCTGACAAAAGCAGACGAGAAGTTGTCACACGAGTTTATTAATATAGAGGTTATCGAGTGTGGCTGAGATTTATATTAGTAAAGACATTCAGTAAATTAATAAATGAAATACTTTTATGTCAGGTGAAAAAATTCTAGAGTGTCTCCGACCTTCGGAGTAGGAACTCCATTATTTAATCCTTTATAGGAAGCACTGTCGTTCATCTTTCGGGAAATAACGAGACGACCATAATTATTCTCCGTCAAATCGATCCCATGAGAGATTTGAGGCAATTGTTGTGCAGACCCGACTTATATCTATTTTTTAGTCTGAATGGAAGAAGCCGTTGGAAGTCGTTGTCCATCTTCGCTCTTGTTTTTTTCTTCTTTACATATTTTCATGTACAGGATTTACTCTTAAGCTAATTAACCGATCATTACGACTTTTAGAACACAACTATGCGTAAGGGTAAATTATTTGGCCTTGATTTAGTTTCATTTACTTAAATGCAAAGGGGCCAAAGAGGAGGTGGAAGCCATCTGTGAACATTCAAATACCTCAGATTTTGTGAAATTTTAACAATTGGTTTTAGACATTAATTAATAAATATTTCCCAAATTTCATTTTGATAAAGTATTTGAAAAGGTTGTTGGGGTCATAAAATATACACAACCTTCCATTTGGAAATTCAAATATTTCAGATTTGCATTCAATTCGATTCATGGGCATTAGACACCAATTACCTAAGATACCTTGAATTAAGTTTTAAATTTTAGATATTTTCTAGAATATAAAGCATATAACAGATTTTGCTAAGAATTGGAATAAGTATTCGAGGCATAAGGTTAAGTAGCATCATATATGAGTTTTAATTTTAGTTGGGAAATGTAAAATAGGTGCAAAACTATATTGTTTGAGGAATTTATTTTATCAGTCCTGGAAATGGTATTTTTCGAGTTCTCCATATAAACCTAAATTATTCCCACCGGGGTCTTTATCACCTACTTATCATGTTCAACTGAAGACACTCCCTTTAGATTGCGTATCATTGTTGCCAAATCTCAGATTCCTAGGTCTAAAAGCCTAAAAGTTGTTACTGGACATATAAACACGGATATACTACAATTATTAATATAGATGCTCATTATGTACTTTTATTCCATTCTTCTTTCGTTCTTCGCCTTTCGTCGTTATTTAAAACATTTAGTTATCTCTCTTCGTTCAAGTTTATCACATTGTTTGGTTTTCCTGATTTTTATTGCAATCTTTCTCATGTTTCCTTCTTTTCTTCGCCTCGTGTGAAAAGTAAACTTTCTCCTCAGTTTGATCAGATCCAGCTTAACACAAACAGAAAACTAAAGAAATATTAATAACCGTTATTCCCGTCATAACATTTTATACATGAATGGTTTAGTGAAATAAATCTGATCTTTAAAAAGAAGAGAAAAAACCAAGTCACTACACGGCTAGAAGATTTAATATCAAGTATAATAATATATATAGTATCTCTCTATATATTTATGTATATATATATATTTATGTATATATATGTATATATATATATGTATATGTATATATATATATATATGTATATATATATATGTGTATATATATGTATATATATATATGTGTATATATATGTATATATATATATATATATATATATATATATATATATATATATATATATATATATATAATCTTTGGTTTAGTTTGGTATAAATAAATGAGCCAGTTAAGAACAAAATGGTGTTTTTATATTCAACGGATCTTTATCTTTTGCTTGTATCTATTTTCTATTTTCCATCTTCTTCGATCGTAAACTAAAATAGACATAATAAAGACGACATGATAAATAGAACAAAATACATAAAAATACATGAAACAAATGGAAAATACAGAGACGCACTAGAAACACATACCAAACTTTTCATCTCTGACTGATTATAAATTGTTGTTCAACCTTTGCTACTCAAAAGCTGTTTGAAGAGAATATATCACTTTTATAACACTAAGGAGATAACTACTTAAACTATTACACTTGCACTACGACACATTGTTTGAACTTTATGCTTTCACCAACCTTCTCTTCAAACTTCGAGCAGTAACACAGTTTTGTGTACTGGTCTTGCGAGGAAAACTGTTTTACTCATTCGTTTAACACTTTGTTACCGACAAGCAGTTTTATGCGTCTGATTTTCTTTATAACTTCCCTTAAATATCTCTATTATCTTAGCCAATTTCAACTTGTTTATTGGCAAATTATTGTTTGCAAGCAGGACTATATAGCCAATCCTTGCATCTGTCTTACTGTTGATCTATTTGTTCTTCTGTTTTATATCCATTATATATTCCTTTTCTAATCTTTCCAGGAAACGTTGATCTAGTATTGCATTCTCTTCTATCCCTTTTTAAGATAGAGATCATCTTCTCTTACAAACAGTAATACCTGTTGCAGATAAGGGTATGTTATTCATTACTGACATATATTAGTAGAGAATACTGCTCAAGGTGGAACTGTCTAGCCTTACACCACTCTGAATAAGAATGTGATTTAAAACATTTCTTACTGTTCTAATTTGCCTTTCTCAGATACTTCCCATGTGGCTGGAAGCAGGTGGAATCATAATAAATCTACACCCTTTTCCTTTGCCCGTTTTTGTTCATTCTTTTTATTAATGGTTCAATCTCTTTCTTGGCACCGACAAAATTAGTTCCTTGATCACAATAGAGTGGGTTGACGTTGCAACGTATGAGAATGAAGCAATGCAATGTATTTATGAATACATCAGTAGACAGATCATTTAGCACTTCAACGTAAACGGCTCTGGGGCACATGCAGGTAAGCAACAGTCCATACTTTTGTATTTATGTTTTATTATCTTTAACATAAAAAGTCCAAACAATTCATGTCGCTATAGGTAAACGGAGAAGTAGTTAGCCATTATTCTTGGTTTGGTTTCGATTTTTTCAAATTTCTACATTGTAGGCACTTGTAAATGTCGGATTAAACCTCTCAACTACATCCCAAAATCCAAATAGCTTTGGATCGAATCTTATTGACGGACATACCTCGACCTTGATAATGTAACCCTTCATAAAAGATTTTAAAGATTAAATGAGAAATGTGATGACCTTTAGGACGAATAGCTGAGTGTTTCACATGATGGTTGAATGTTGCTTTTATTAGTCTTCCTCCCACTCTTATTGTATCTTCTTTGTCGAAGAACGCATTCAATCAATTCAATTTTGATAGAGTTATAGTTGATTTATTTTCCTAGTTTCAGAGCCGCAATTTCCTTACTCAATGATTAAGGATTCTCTTTGCGCTTTTCGAATGAGAGATTCATTAGCGTCCTTTCTTTTCTTCGAGTGCTGCAGCCTTTTTTAATGTTTTCTTTGGCCCAACATACCCTTTAAAAAGCGCTTGAGTCTTGCTATGGTTTTCACTGCTTTTTCCAGTCTAAGAATTTCTGCAAAGGTATCAATAAAGATCTTTCTTAATTTACCTCAGTCAGGTGAACCTGTGTTATATAATGACGGACGTAACTTGTGGGAGTATAAAAACCTGTATGAGAGTGTTAGATAATGGCCTTGGAGAGATGGACGCATCTGTGGAAGTCGGGTTGGACTTGCGCGAATTAACGCGGGGCAGTCGAGTGCAGAACAAGGCTGGTTCTCACCGTCGGAGCTGGCAGACATGACAAGGTTACCGAGTGATGAGACCTGAGGTCAGAGAGGTCAGTCTGCAGCTGTGAAGGGCTGGCCCTGCGTGGGAAACGAAGGGACCTGTGACGTCACTTGCTCTCGCGAGAAGCGAATTTGAGTCAGTCTGTTTCCAGAGGGCGAACTGTTAAGACGTGCGATTCCAATGTAGAAATACGGAATATTTTCCCTAAAGGGAAGACAAGTGCAAGAATCCTTCCGCCCCTCTCTCTAGAAATAGTTAGGAAAACATTAATAATCTAACTACGATATTCGTAAATCTCTCTCTCTCTCCTTCTCTCTCTCTCAACGACAGCAAAACATTCCCACGGGCAATAGAAAATGACGCTGAATCAAAAAAATAATTAAAATTAAAAGATTGTTGTCTTATGAAGCGGGTGAGAAGGGTATTTTGTTACAGACAGCTCACGGAGACGGCTACTACAGTGCAGAGGCGAATAAAGTACTCAACCACTAGACGACAGAGCAAACCGAGAAGATACGAAGGTATGAATTACTAAAGGGCTATCCAACACCTGTACCTTTGTAACTGTCTGATTCCTATCATTAATTTGTTCTAGTTTGATGTATTTTTATTAAACTATTCTGTTTCTCATAAGAAGGGTTGTCCAGTGAACCAATTAGACTTTACTTGTTTTTTCAAAGTTTGTCAACTAGAAGCGCGATCAGCACGATTTTGCTTTGACTCAACACATTTATATTTACCCGTGTAAGTATTTGTCCTTATCAATTGAATCCGATTGATCACAAGTACATGGAACAGTCTTCATCATTATTAAGATAGCCAAGAATAACCTGAGAGTACGACCACTAGAACTCAGAGATATCCTGTAAGTCAAATTCCTTTTAGTGGCTCACTGACTCTAGTGGCAACTGCAGATGTAAGTTCTAGTATTGGAATACTTGTCACTTTTATTAGTGCAACCCTTGTCTTACCCATGAGAAGTGCGCTATGTAGTTTTTCATGACACGGATGTGATTGTTTAAGTATTAACATAAAAAATATACTGGCTTCTGAAAAGTGATGAAGTTCATATTGTTGATCTTTCCTGAAATTTTGAAGCAAATAACAACGTGGTATCTTTATTGAAAGCAGATTTTAGAGATCTAAGAGCCAAATCTCTTAACAGTGTTGCATCTCGGTGGATATTATGATAAAGGGAGCAATGAATCTAAAGGGATCAAAAATGAAAGGCACTGTTTACAGCACTCTTCCCCTGGTATCAGAGTTTTCATTAACCATTACTTTGAAGAAGAACTGATCTGAAGTTATACACCACGAGACACCCAGAGTTCTTTCTATCTTAAGTTATGCTAGAGCCAGATTAAAGTCACGTGGTTTGTCCGAGATCACATAATCACGGATTGTCTCGATAACTTTTCTATGAATTGAAATGAATTTATACAAATGTAGTTTTCCAGTACGGCGGAGATCCTTTGTCTCTTTAACCAATTTAATCAATTATCGTTCTGTATCCACATCATCCACAGAAAAATTTCGCTGAATAATGTTCCTGAAGGCCTTGCTGAATTTTCTCTCGGCTTCTGCTGCAAGATGTTTG
>OY744520.1:96032946-96080446 GCA_963556195.1 Sepiola atlantica
ACAAGCTGTGCCAGTGGATTAACTAAGTAAATACGAATCTCGTATGTGTTTTATTCTGGGTAGCCTAATTGACCTAGTACGGCACTTCAGAAAAGGTTAACTTACTTAAAACTCTCTTCGTGTTGTAATATTACGCCTTACCGATGGGTGTATAAATCCTTTATAACCCGTGTAATCACCGTCGTACTTGTGAACCAAGGTTATTTTCCGTCTGTTGATAAAATGCATGCCGACACCGTTTACGTTTTTAAACAAGATTTATATGAAAAAAGAACAGAAAACAAACCGACTTCGCATTCTTGTGAGAGAGAGGGATAGATCGACACTAGCCGCCGAACACGTGCTACCCCAACCCTTTCGAAGGAGAGTCGCCCGACACGTCTTTTCTGGTTGAAAATATCGCGAGCTAAGAGCGAGACATAAGACATCGCACAGAAATCACGTGGTATACATTACTTCCACCCGGTGTTCCTCTTTGACCATGACCTCTAAACTTTTCTACTCAAACACGACTCGTACTATGTAAAATTGTCGAACAACATTATTCGTTACGAGCAGATTATTAGTACGACGGCTCTTCACTTAAGTTTTGTTGTGTAGATGACACGTCGCAGTAATTTTTTTCTCTCATCTTCTTTCTCGTTGTTTTCCTTTTCTTCTTCTTCTTTTTCTTCTACTTTCTCTTCTTCTTCTTCTTCTTCTTCTTTTTCTTCTTCTTTTACTACTTATTATTTTTAATAACAGCGGTTGTAAAAGTTCATGATAAAAACAGCACATGATCATTTTGAGTTTTTTAAACTTCGGAGGTTTTATTTTAAATTTCCAGCATACAATCATCATCATTATCATAATTAATATTTTTTATCATTCTTGAACGAAGAATCCCTCTCTGGTGTTCTACCACCTTGTTTTGTCCTTTGTTAGGCGTGGCTACGTAGGACTCAGTAAGCTGTCGTCTTTCCATCTGATATTTCGCCTTCCTCTTGGTCGTTTCAATTTCCTCGCGATACATTCTATCGCTCTAGACGTCCACCTATTATCTGTACATTCTGAAAGGTGACCTACTCATCTACGTTTAGATGTTCGTATGATGTGATTATGTCGTTTAGTCCAGTTTGCTGTCTGATCCAGGTGTTGATTTAACTTTTAACGCAGACTGATGTCGCCGAGCATGATGCATCCTATTTTGCGTTGTGTCACTCTTAGCTTTTCTATTGCTGCATTAGTAAGTGCCCATGTTTCGCTAGCATACAATATATATATATATATATATATATATATATATATATATATATATATATGTAATACCTAATAGATCTCCGCCTAACCCCTCCCTATATGGAAGTGCAGATGTCTTAAACACAACTACTCTCTCTTTCTCTCTTTCTCTCGTTCTCTCTCTTCCTCTCTTTCACACCCTCTCTCCCTTTCTCTCCCTCTTTCTATATTCCTCTCTTTGTATATTCCTCTCTCTCGCTCTCCTTACCTCTTTTTCATCTCTCTTTCTCTCCCTCTCTCTTTCTCTCCCCCTCTCCCTCTCTCTGTTCGAAAATAAGAGAAACATTTTCTAAACTTATCGGTTTCTGACGCCGTCCTTTCTATGGCGCAATATCCTAACACGTGGCCTTCATTCTAATATTTCAATCTCTGATGGAATTTTCCACTTTCTCCTTTCTAGCTTTATATTAAAAATTCCGTTTTTAACATTATTTGAACACACCAGTATCTAAATATTGCTATACACATAGTCAATGGAACATTCTTACCAAATTTCATGTTCAAATAACGCGTACGTAGTTACAGAGCAAACAGTTATATATATATATATATATATATATATATATATATATATATATATATATATATATATATATATATATATAAGAACATATATTTGTCAAGAATCATTTTCTTGACTAAGAAACGTGTGTATGACTATAAAAGTGAATTTATTGAATGAATTGAAAATGTCTGTTTTATGAAAGTTTCGCAGGATTTATTATAAACACTGGCGCGAATTCTTCAAGTGAACTGAACAGTCAACGTTATAAATATTGTCTCGGTTAATTGCGTTTAATTCCGCAGACATTCACAACGCGGCAAGCGTCTGTTACAAAAAGTGTTCTTTTGTGGTTAACATATTTGATTGCAGTGGAGCAGAATAAACATATCCACACTTCGGCCATTTCGACCAAAAATCTTTTGATTGATGATTTCATTTCGAATTCCAGCTGGGAAAAATCCAAGACAGTCTTTTTCAATTCGCTTTGTCGTCGTTGTCATCAGCTCGGGATGTTTACGTCATAACAAAACCGCATCTGTCAGGGTGTGAAAAGTATTCACCTAAATTCGTTTCTTTCGTGATTAATGAAACCGAAGAAACGGGGAATTTTGTTAAAATCAAAGCGACTATTATTATATTAGCGTTTCTAAGGTACAAAATAAAAGGAAACAACTTTCTCCATCTCTCTCTCTCTCTTTCTCTCTCCCTCTCTCTCTCTCTCTTTCTCTCTCTCTCTCTCTCTCTCTTTGTATATATATATATATATCTTTTTCGCACACACATACTTGCTCTCTACTACTCTCGATCTATATCTCTCATATAGAGAACGATATATAACCACCCATAATAGGTTACTAGTATTGTTGCATTTCGAACTTGTCCCATACCTTCAGAAAACTACATTATCATCATTAATATAAAAACACATGAAAGTTCATAAATGTTATTCTAACCTTGGTCGCTGTATGTTTACCTTGGACGCTCCCTTGACTCATCCTTCCCAACCGGGGAAACGCCGCCTGCAAATAAGTTATTTTAAACGTTTAAAAAGACTATGTCAAGATTAAAGCTGTTGGGAAAAAAGGAAATTTATTCGACTTGATCTTCGTTCCAAATAACTGATCAATGCAGTTGGGAAAGGAAGAGAGCGACAGATAATCGCTGTTTAATCATAGATTATCAGCGCATTTTAAATTAACATATTCACAAGGAACTGCGGACTTTTACCCACATACCTCTCTTCTTCCATGTGACGTCACATCGTTTCTATCAATTATCTCATTCTAGTAATTCTCACCTTGAGTACAGCAAGTTGAACCTGACTGAACTTTAATTCTATGTTATTTTCAAATAACCAATTTATATACTAGTGGATTCACTTATCCAATATTTAACAGTGTACTATCAACAATTGTATCTACTTGTGTATATCCTCATACAGATTTATTAAATATAATATTAATTTAAATAAGTTCAATAATATATGTGCAATTGTGTATTGTTTTCCATAGAGATAGAATTTATAACAGAATTGCAAAGATCTTAAGTGAAAGAAATGTTGATTATCTCACATTTAGTATGATGATAGATATGAAATATATTGTTATATTGGGTTTCAGGATATTTTTATATTGGTTATTATAATTGGTAATTTATCATTTATTTTATTTTATAATTTATTATAATTCATTTTATTTATTTTATAATTACAATTACAATTTATTTAATGATTCTCATTTACTTAATAATTATAATTTATTTGTATAATTATAATTATAATTTATTTATTTATTTGATAATTTATTATAATTTATTTTAATTAATAATTTTGTCATATTGATTATTATAATTTGTAATTTAATTTTTTATATTGGTTATTATAATAACAGATATGAAAGATATTTAGATAGACATTTTTAGATAGATATTTTTCTTGAACAGTGGCTATTTCGCGTAATACTGTCTATCTTTTGTTTATGATCACGAATGAACTCTAATTATATTCTCCACTGTCTTATAGACTTGAATTCTTCCCATAAATTAATTTATGTTCTTTTTAAGAAGATAACAACTCAATCCATAAAATAATAATGCTTTTATATATTGTATATTCAAAAGGGAAGTAACTCTTTGCTCTTTTGTTATCTGCATTGATCAAAACATTATTTTTGAAAGAAGAATTATGTGTCCCCGCATATAACGAGACGATACTGAAAACATTAAATTGACGTTCCCTCAGCAACAGACAATAGTCCTCATTTGAAAGTAATTATTTTTCAGTTGTATTTATGTCAAAAATGATTATGATTGTTGATCTACACATAATCGTTTTCATCCAATTTATTTTGTTTCTATATTTGTGTCTTACCCCTCACAAAATAATACTTTATTCCAGTTCCGCAAAATTTAAAGGCTTCAAAATCAGCAAAAGCATGGCCACGAAAAATTCAACAACAGCTTTATAGTTGTATATCATGATGAAAAGAAAAATGTCTAACATGTCCGTATCAGAGAAAACCAAAATATATGAAACAGTGAGATACGTCTAATGATTGAATACTGCTTCTACACCTGAGGAGGTACCGCACTGACCACTTTCCCTTTCTTAACAAAGTACAAAATCTTCTTCGAAATTTAGTTGGGGTTGTCATCTTTCTAATCTATCGTTATTTCCATGGTAAATGGCTTGGCTAAGCTCCATTATTATTTACTTCATATTTGTAAGATGTTCACAGTAATTTCATTTTCTACCACAACGAAAAACGTCCATTTTCCTAGCGTCAGGTAGGCATACATTTCTACAGGGCTGTTTCGCTGTTGATTACAAATTCATCGTTTTCAACTCCAATGTCAGCAAGTTCTTGTTACATACCGCCCAATTAGCAACCAAACGCATTTCATCCTTTTGACCAATGTTAGTACTCTTGTAGTGTTCCTCATCTTTTAACTGGCAATCATTACCGTCTCATTAATCCTTATCCTCTAGTCGAGCTTAGCATTGATGAGGGGTGACCCTATTAGTAAAAACGAATCACTTATATATATATATATATATATATATATATATATATATATATATATATATATATATATATATATATATATATGAAAATAAAAACAATATAATTGCAACATTACGACACAAATAAGCCATTGTTCAACAATGCGATGTGTCACATAGTGTCGCGGTTTCCTCTGACACAACTATGCTGGTACACGTAACACCTTACAGCTATGTCTTGTTGACACACAGTAGTAGTAAGGTCGTTCAGTAGTGACGTATGGTCCTTATTTCTGAAGTCGTGGCAATGCAGTTGCTCTCTCACTTTCTCTCTGTTTCTCTCTCTCTCTCTCTCTCTCTCGCTCTCTCGTCTCTGTTGTTATGTTGGTTATAATTAATTCTTTAGTTTTGAGATTTAGTTGTCTTAAAAATTCATTTTAATTGTTCTAATAAGTGATGATTTGCAATTTACTCATAAAGTCACTCATATCTCATTAAGTTTCAGTCAATTACTCTCACGCTCTCTCTCACTCTATCTTGTATGCCCCCTTGCTTTTATTTTGTAAGTTTCTATAACTCTACTTTCTGTCTATTTCTCTCTCTCTCTCTTTCTGTTTATTAACAATCAAATGTAGTAATGCTAATTATAAAATAGAAAATTAGAAAAGTCTATTATTAATAATAACAAATGTTGTTAAATATAAGCACTTACGTCCTCTCGTAATTTGTAGGTTGAATTATGTTCGTAGAGAGATTAATCATGTAAACAGAATGCATCGTAAGCAAGATTCATGCGATTGAACCTTTGGGAGCATCGGCTAGTCTTGAAACGAAAAATTAGCTGAAGCACGTCGGGCGATGGATGTGAAAAAGCGAAGTTAGTCGGTTTGGATGGAACAAGCGTCGTTACAATGCATATTTGAGATGCCCTGAAATCGGTTTGAACGAACCAATGCGCTTCATATAAGAGTCTTTGGTCCCTTTTCTTTGCTCTTCCCTATTTACGTTACAGCCCAAAACGAACTCGGCTGAATAAACCAAATTTCCCCCATTATAAATGTGTTCATTGACACATGGTTGACATGCCGTTGACATGTTAATTACAATGATTGAATGTGTTTTTTTTTATATATAAACTTAGTACACCCCAAACAAGGCAAGTAGCTACTGTACACGTAAGGAGCTACTGAGAATTAGGGATCATCTTAAATTAGGAGCTGTGCAGCGAAATGCTTGTTCATATTAGTTTTACATTTTTGCATGTCGGTACTATCGGGGAAACAAGGAGCAGGTAACAAGTTCCAAGGGCCGGCGGCACCAGGAAAGAAGCTATTGGAGTAAAAGGATCTCCGTCATCTGGGGGCCTCTACAGTGAATCGACGGGATTTAGCTGATTCTCGGGTTTGTAGAGTGTATTTACGTCGATAGGGGCACCAGAGCATCAGGTTCATCGTGGCATACTCAATTTAAGTACTCGTAAAACAAGCACAGGGATGCCACATTGCAGCGATAGGACAGGGGCTGGAGCTTGGTCGATAGTGATGGGCTTATTGCATTAGCGACTCTTTTTTAACCTTGTCTAAGCGGGAGAGACTATTGAATGGTGCACCAACCCAGATGTGATAACAATAATCCATGCCTAGTCGGATGACGGCTTTGTAGAGATATAGGATAATGTCAAGATGAGAAGTTTTCTAGCGCAGTAGAGGGAGCCCACCTATTTTGTCGCAGTCTTGGCAATGTCTTCTATGTATTTGTTCCAATTCAAGTTACCTGTAAATGTTAGGCCGAGGAGATGAACGTTGGATTCTCAGGTGGTGTGTTATTTGCCATGTCAATAGGTCGTTGAAGAGGTTTCTTGTAGTTGCTGAAGGCAAAAAGCTTTGTCTGAACAGAATTAAAGGTTATCGTCCATTTATGACTCCATTTCATGCAGACTAGAGGTCACTTTCTAAGAATTCAGCCATTGCCTCAGATATGTGCGCGTCCGTTTAATCCACATGACGAGAGAAGAGCGTAGTGTCGTCAGCAAATATACCCATCTCAGACACAATGTCACCAGGAAAGTCGTTTATGAACATCAAGTACAATAAAGGTTCAAAGATCGATCCCATGAGCAAACCTGCATTTAAATCATGTGTAGATGAACGGCCATCGAGTAAAACTTGGATATTTCTTTTGGATTAGAAGGATCTTATTATATTAAATATATGTTGTAACATAATACCACATAAATTAATTTTTATGAGAAGACCTTTATGCCAGACCTTGTTAAAGGTTATGTATATATAAAGCGCTACCGCTCTAGCTCAACCTGCCTTTTCCAGTGTATCATATATGCGTTCAGAGATGACCGTTAGGATATCCTGAGTGGATCGTGCTTACCTAAATCCTTACAAATGATGAGAAAGAAGTTTAGCATTAACGAAGTGACGGACTATCGTTAGGTAGATTAAGGATTCAAAGATTTCAGCGAAGCGCGGATATAGACTGATGAGGCGATAATTTTGAAGGGCAGTTCTATCTCCAGAAGTTTTGAAGACTGGTATCACCGAGGCAGTTCTCCAGCTATCAGGGAAGCAAGATTTTGTAAGACATTTTTGTAAGGTTTGGACGGTACAGGAGCCAGTTCAGATTACCATTTCTTTATTACTATTACTGGTATAAGATCAGACCCACATTCCTTAGAAGTGTCAAGGTTTTTTATGATGCATCGGACACGAGATGAACTAATGGTCATAACATTAAATGCTTACTTTTCGTGCAAGGACTCATATCAGGAAAAGACGCAGAAATCAAACAGACGCTCTTAACAAGCTAGAAAGTGAACCAAATTTAACATTAAAGAAATTAGCTGAAAACTGCCAGAGATGTATAAGTGTTAAACAATATTCAAAGACATCGAAGAGTCGGACATTGCACAAATAAGAAAGGTACGTTAGAAATCACATTTCAACTCTCGTTCAAAAGCAATTCAAAACAAATGGAGGGATTTTTTCACGCCTCTATACAAAAAAGCCAGCTTTATAAAAACCGGTTAAATTACCGCTGGGCGCCTGTTTTTGTTGTGGAATACTTCATTGGGTAACATATCGTTTTTAAACTTGTCTAACCTGTAATAAAGTCGCACACAAGAGTTTACATTGCAGAACGTTCAGAGGAAATAAAACTCGGGTTAAATCCACAAAAATAAACAAAAGGAGCGACAGAATTATAAGAAAATATTTACAGGTGAAAATCCTGAATAAAAATGTAAAATTACAATTAGTTTTTGGTTCAGAAGTCTCGATTATAAACATGCATACATGGAGAAAGTTGGAGAAAAATGACCATACTAAGAACCAATCACATAGCCAGAACAATGACTGGTGAAAAAATTAAATTCAAGGGTGAAATGATTACCGACATTACTTTAAACAGAACTACTAACAAAATAAACATATTCGTATTAAAAAACACAAAAAATTTATTTGGCGTAGACTTTATGCAGCCGTTCAACGGTTACCAACCAAGATTTTTAGCTAGAAAATAAAAAATTGTATGACCGAGTTAGAGAAACAAAAGAAGGAATTTATTTCGGCCATTAGAAATCATATGAAATTGACACAAAATAAATTGCCGACAGAAATTAAAGCACATAAGGACACAGAATTCACACTACAAATAGCTAACACTAAACTGAAAGAAACTAAGTAAAATGCTTTGGATAACAAATTGAAGGTTAAAGAGAGTGAGTTCATGATGCTAGCGCTGGAAATGCTAAAGTATCAACTCAAAGATGTTTTAGAAAAGCTTAAGACTATAACAGATGAGATAACTTTTCTGAAGATTTAATGTCAAAGCTAAGAAGACATTTTGAAAATATCAGATCTGAATTTGATAGAGACCCTCAGTTCTTTCATAAGAGACACCTAAACCAAATTAGGGAACGACTATCGGAAGACACCGACAGCACAAACCAGAAAGTAGTTATGGTTACCAGATACAACACTTTCGACATACAGCTACCTCAAACAGCTTCAGAATAGCGTCAATCCAAAAAGGAAACGACTTTATGACTTCTGAGGAGGTAAGGCTTGAGAGGGGATATTATGGTATCTTACCTATAACGGACTTTGAACGCTTCCATTCAACTGAGAACACCTGCTTCTCGGTGTTGAATCAATCCGAGAATATACTGGCAGTCAAGACTGACGTACAACTAGTGTGGCTTCTCTGTTGTATTATACTTTTCTTCAATATACGTGTTTTCTCTAAACTCCAAGTTCGTGTTTCCATTCCGGCCATTTTACAGGGTCGCAACAATTATTCAGTTGTCTTTCTTACATTCTGGTATATTTCCGCATTGCTATTAGCCTTCTATAAACTCTCTCTCTCTCTCTCTCTCTCTCTCTCTCTCTCTCTCTCTCTCTCTCTCTCTCTCTCTCTCTCTATGTATATATATATATCCTTTTCATTCTTTTCTCTATCGTCAACGAGTTTATTTTTATTTTATTTTATTTTATTTTATATCTGACTTTTAACGGTCTCAAATCAAACCATGTGACTTTCCAAATTTTAAATTTCGTTTCAATAAGATGCAGAACCAATTGCTTTAAAAACCCAAACGTTTCGGTCAGAGTTCTATTCCATAGACTACATACAAATTAAAGGAAATGAAGATTTTGCTAAATAAAGTATACTTCTCAGATTACACTTTTGATTATTCGCATTCTAGACTTGCAGTGTTTGGTAAGTTGTGGTTCTGTGCATTTCTTACAGATTCGCTATGAAATATAAACGATGAAGAATAGCTCTGTTAGTCCAACGAAGAAATCAATCGATTTTATGCATCGCGTGATGTCTTGTCCGAACGCCACAAACGCAGGGAAGGAAAAAGAAAAATGTTGAGAAGATTTGGAATAAAACAAATAAATTAAGGAGAATTGTTACCAAAAATAAAAGAAATTCCGTATAAATTACGTAGAATATTTTGAAGAAGAGAAAACATAAAAAAAATAATGATAAAAAGCCAGAATTATGAACGGTGTAAACAAAGTGAAAAACCTGAATGGATTGTGGATCGAACAATACATACATACATACATACATACATACATACATACATACATACATACATACATACATACATACATATACACACACACACACACACATATATATATATATATATATATATATATATATATATATATGCTCGTTTTTTACTGGGTTGAGCATACTGGTAAGTGAAATAACAAACTGCCACTAGCGTATAAAATCAATGCCTTTTGTGTAAATAATCGCGCTTCCGGCTTTTGACAATGTTTAGCATTGTGATTCCACCTATCTTATCAGCAGCCAATTGGCCTATGGATTTATAGTCGCCGACTGTAATCTAGACGGTTTGAGTTTCGATCCCGGCTTGAGGCAGTTGATTGTCTAGCCGAACTGTGATACAGCGGAACAGCCTGCCTGTAGATGACTATATATATATATATATATATATATATATATATATATATATATATATATTGTCTGCCTGTGGATGACTATATATATATATATATATATATATATATATATGTGTGTGTGTGTGTCTGTATATATATATATATATATATATATATATATATATATATATATATGTATATATATATATATATATATATATATTTAAGTAGTTAAATTCATTTACATTCACACAAAATGTGGGTTACTAGTGTTTACATTATTAGAGCTCAAAATATTATATAATAATTTGATAAATGTTCCGAATTTGTTTCAAAAACATTTCTATTTTTTCTGCCCATTTTCAAAACATACGTTTTCTCTTCATAACAAACTCAAAATCTGTTCAAAAGACTTCTACAATTGCGTCTGGATCTTATTCAAATGATCCTCTGACTACTTAACACATCTCATCATCTCTCGAACATTCTATTAAAGTCTATCTATCGAGATATCTAATAAACTAGGATAATACTCGTCCCAGTACGGGTAAAATTAAATCGCGAAATATGAACAATTTTGCACCACTTTTATGCCTTCTTACGAAGATTATAATCAATATATCATGATACTAAACATTATGTCTATAATCGTTATTCCAACTTTGATTAATATCCAATATATAATTTTGATTCTAGAAGATGTCTCAAATTTAAGGCTTACGCTTACAGGGTTTTAAAAAGAAATTTAAGTTCAGGGAATTTTGCGCAATATATGTCTAATAACTATGGATCACACTCAATGCTAATCTGACATATCTGAATTTTCAAATGGAAGGCTGTGTCCATGATATACATTTTAAAAATTCTCTAAAATACTCTACAGAAACTGAAATTTAGTGAATGTTTATTAAAGTCTGATACCTATTGTTAACATTTTACAACAATCGAATGTACCTGAATTTTCACGAATGGTTTCTCCCTCTTCTTTACCCCTTTACATGAAAGTATATCAAACTAAATATAGCCAACAGTACGACCGTTTACGGCTAGCAGATGTGTTTAAGAGCTAATTCTGTACATACCAATATATAAACATGTACACATACCTTACTTTCTAGTAAATAATGGATTTAAAATTCCAACGTATATTTTGAAAGCAAATACTGATTTTTAAAGAATTATATGAAGACATTATACTTACGTATTAGATCGGAATATAAAAACATTAACAATTTCACTAACTTGGGGTTCTCTATTGATCAGGGGCGTACAGCCTAGCTAATAGCTGCGTCACAGTCGAGTCGTGGTAGTTGACTAAACGCAGTGCCCTTCCTATTCACAGCTCCGCCTTTCTAGACAATACGTGCACTCCGGTGGGAGTCCTTATTTACTTTCCTCTTCGCGAGAGCAGATTTAGACATAATGTCGAATTTTAATGTGGGGAAAATCGAGCTCCCTAAGAAAACGGCACTCTTAATTATGATAAAAACATTGCCTCACTCTAGACAGATCTTTTCCACTGATTGACAACAGATACTACACTTTAGTCGCAGCTGAATTCCAAGAAGGTGGAAGTCACGGAGTTGTGATTCGTCTTGGACTCAAATTATGTGAGCGTCAGCGATGCAGATATTCGGCTTCCATTGATGAGTTTAGGGCTGCATCCACTATCCCGTCGTCCTAGTTCTGGTCACTTTCCAAACCCCTATTTACTTGCCTCCCCACCAGGGAAGAGTTTAACACAAAGTTGTTTTTTATGTAAGGAAAATACAGCTACTCGAAAAGGGGAACTCTGGGTTCGGACAAAAATAAAAAGAAGTAGGGCTATAAAACTTTTGTTTATCGATGATCCTCCATTTAATTTCATAGGGGTACTTGACTCCTTGAGCTTCCATATGGTTGTTGTTAGGGAGGTGTTATATCTTTTTCCTGGATACTTAAAAGTGGTAGTGTGGCCGTAGAGCCTTTCTTTAAACGTTCCTAATAAACTAGAATTACAACAACAGTTTTACACTCAAATATAAGCACTGCGCTAAAATTATCAAAAGCAATATAAATATAACACTTAACCCCTTTAAAAACAGGAATACACCTTTACTCAAAATCTAACGCACTCATCGATCAATAAACTACACCACAAACGATCACCCCTAAATATGAATGAATCATTGACGTAAAGAAACATGCAGTATTCATTATAAATAATTATTTCATTCTAAATAATACTTAGTTACGATTAAGACCAATATAAACATGGAGTCCAACCCTATTAACTCGGTACTTTCTCCAAAAGAGACGATTGAGTGAATTCACTGGAAAACGATACGGTGATCTTTGAATTCCATTCTTCAATTTGTTTTCATTTGGTGAGTCTCTGATTTTAATGGGCCTTAAAGATCTTTTTAACAACAATAAAATGGCACTCGATTTAAATGAAACCAGTGTACGTCTCTGACGTTTGTAATGTATAGTCTTTAAATAAATAATCTGTATATATATATATATATATATATATATATATATATATATATATATATATATATATATGTATATATATATATATGGGGGGGGGGGTATTTATGAGGAATTATATTAATGCAGAAAACTGAATTGGTGAAAAAGAGAATGAACAAAAACAAGCAATCGATAAGTCCTAATTTAAGAGAGGCAGCC
Organism: Sepiola atlantica; assembly: GCA_963556195.1. Lineage (NCBI taxonomy): Eukaryota > Metazoa > Mollusca > Cephalopoda > Sepiida > Sepiolidae > Sepiola > Sepiola atlantica. The sequence goes on from OY744520.1 coordinate 96,045,836, forward strand.
ATATTGGACGTTTTCTTCTCCTTAGAGCAACTGAACTTTTGTTTTTTGTTTTGAAAATGAAGTGTTTCCTTCAAAATATCAAAAGATGTTCCACCATCCCTTATTTCATTAATATTAACGGAAAGTCTCATATTTACTAATATAATATGTGAAAGATCTATCGAAAAATAAATAGATAATTGTGAAGGTTTATGCCTCAGATATACACTTCGATTATTTGTTTTTGTTCATATTCTCTTTCACCATTACGGTATTCTGCATTGCCATAAACCAATATAAATACCCACATACTTATTTACCAGCAACGATTCAAGTAAACTACTAGTCTTATATATATATATATATATATATATATATATATATATATATATATATATATATATATATATATATATAGCAATAGATCAAGTGAAAGAATAGAATAAGGGGCGAATCAAATTTTATTACAGTTCAATGTTCAGGCAAAGTAATTTCAAGTCCTTAACTCATGAGTTTTCTAAGAAAATCTTCCCCTCACGGAACCATTACCGCAATGACATAACTGCAGGTAATAAAATTAAACTTTGAAAATATATAAAAATATATATATATAAAAATACATAAAGGTATATAAAACATCAAATATATCGGCCCAAAGTTGCCTCTTATATCATTTGTTGTATTAACCTTATATATATATATATATATATATATATATATATATATATATATATATATATATATATATATATATATATATTATAATATAAAATGAAGTAATAAAATAAGGTGTCAATCAAATTTTATTGGAATTCAAAGTTCAGGCAAAGTATCCTTAAGTCCTTAGCTCATGAGTTTTCAAAGATAATTCTTCTCTTCAGAGGACCATAACCGCAGTTATACTACTACAGGTAATAAAATTACGCTTTGAAAATATATAAAATATATACAAATACATAAGAATATATAGCATCAAACATATCAACCCAAAAACATACTTTTTGTTGAATCCATACAATGCATCCAGGTCATACAAATTGAGAAACATAATCAGGAAAGACATTACTCCAAGTTATAAACAGCAGTCTATATACGTGAAATTGAAGGCGCTGACAAAGTTATCCAGTCTCGAAATGTGTCAATATTCAATGTTAATGATAAATAAATCAAATAATATAGAAAGTTCAATTAAAATTCCAAAATCCCGATATGCGCAACCCAAATCAAATCAAAGTTCGTTGTTCAATTAGAAAACCCGTTAAATCCGAACTGAGCAAAACAAGACTGAATCCTGGTCGCATCTTGCCAGCGGAACGAAAAAATAAGTAATCTTCTCTCCCCAGCGATTCAACCAGACATGACAAATCCCTAACGACCAGAAGGCGATATTAAATTGTCTATATCTCTGAATGACTTTAATAGATCGGAAATCATGTCTGTGTTACATCCTGTTTAAGCCCGCTTGATGAACTCAACGAAGAAAGCAACATACAACCCCTCCATCCACCCCACCAAAATTGGATGTTACCTGTTTGGGTCGAGTGAGAATATTCTATGTCAAAGGGGAAGGGTTAAGAAGTTAAAGGAAAAAGAAAAGGGAGTTAGGAAATATAGGTCAGATCGTGTAATCTCGTACACATCCAAAATTATTACTTAAAATCTAGCTTACAGTAAAAACCGATTTCACAAATCACGCCCTATCAAATAATCTAGAATATTTATGAAATTAAAAATTACGAAGTTATTAAATTCCAATAATGTTATAGTTTTATTTAAGATTTAATTTTATCATGTTAGAAATTATTAAAGTGTTTAATAGTTTGATTTAAGATTCAATTCTATCAGCCCAGGAATTCCAATTCAAGGTTTAATTTTCCCCAATTAAAAAGTTTAACTTGATTTAAAGTTTAATTTTTCCTAATTAAGATTTAATTTTCCCAACTACGAAGTTATCAAAATAATTAGAACTTAATAATTTAATAGTTTAATTTAAGATTTAATTTTATCAGATTAGGAAGTTTAATTTAAAGTTTGGTTTGCCCAATGAAGAAGTTTAATCTAAATTAGGGTTTCATTTTTCCTAATTAAGAAGTTGTAAATATATTTAAGGTTTAATTTTTCCTAATTAAGAAGTTGTAAAGATATTGTAAAGATATTTAGAAACTGAAAATTTAGGTCTAAAACTTTTACAACCTCAGAGTCTAAATCGTTTAGGCAATAAAGATTAAAAAGGACCCATCTCAAAGACTGGACACCCCCGGTCTCATTGCTCGCCCAAACAGCTACGATAAGACTGGTGGTGGTTTCCATATTGCATATTTGAATTTCCTTCCATGTCGACATTTGGAGACTAATTCATTTCTTGAATTTATCAGATTTAAATGTTTAGGTGCAGTAGCTATCATTACGGCTTCAGAATTGCATAGACCACAAGATCTGGATCATGGGCTGTAGGAGTTTGAGTTTTTTAGGATGGACCATTTTATATTGTGTGGAATATTATTTGATCTTAAATTTTTAACTAAAGTGGTCAGGGATGGTTTGTTGTTACCGACATCGTTATTGAAGGAGTAATTATGCATGGAGATGCGGGATTTAATTAAATTTGCTGTGGCCTCAATATATGTGTGTATCCTAGGATTTACTCTTGTTCCCGCGCCATTTATATTCCTATTCACAGGTCTATTTCTATTTACTGTATTTTCATGATGTGGATTAGGTTGGTTGATTGATTGTATATTATTGTTATCGTTACCTTCCATTGGGAACTCATTATCGGTTTGCTGAGGTAGAGGATGGATATTAGAATTGCTAGGTGTAGAGTTATTGTGCAAATTAGTTGTAGTGCTCAATTGATTCAGTCTTGTTTTGCTCAGTTCGGATTTAACGGGTTTTCTAATTGAACAACTAACTTTGATTTAGTTTGGGTTGCGCATATCGGGATTTTGGAATTTTAATTGAACTTTCTATATTATTTGATTTATTTATCATTAACATTGAATATTGACACATTTCGAGACTGGATAACTTTGTCAGCTCCTTAACTTTCACGTATATGGACTGCTGTTTATAACTTAGAGTAATGTCTTTCCTGATTATGTTTCTCAATTTGTATGGCCTGGATGCATTGTATGGATTCAACAAAAAGTATGTTTTTGGGTTGATATGTTTGATGTTATGTATTTTTATGTATTTGTATATAATTTTATATATTTTCAAAGCGTAATTTTATTACCTGTAGTAGTATAACTGCGGTAATGGTCCTCTGCAGAGAAGAATTATCTTTGAAAACTCATGAGCTAAGGACTTAAGGATACTTTGCTTGAACTTTGAATTCCAATAAAATTTGATTGACACCTTATTTTATTACTTCATTTCATATTATAATATTAATGCTCTATCCAGTATATTGAGCTTCAGTTTTTATCCGGATGTTTCAATAATTATAAGATATTAGTTGACGCTTATATCTTTTGTTGGATTGCTTCATATATATATATATATATATATATATATATATATATATATATATATATATATATATATATATATATATATGAACAAACATTATTAAATAACACGGACTAATTTTGCTTGATGAGACTTTTTTTATTTTTTCAATTTTTCGAATGGTCCATTTAGTGTTTCGGTCAAATTGCTGTATGTAAGTTCCATGTGTTACTTTTTCCATTTTCTTTTCTTTTTTGCGGTACTTTCGATTTGATTCGTCAAATAATCTTCAGGCGGTTTTAATTTTTGTTTCTTAAAAAATATGTATTTACTGTTGAGTTTTTTTATTATTATAACGGCCAGTAATTTACAACTTAAAATGAGCGTCTATAATAGTAAGCAAAAAAACAACGAACGATGCAATCACCAATAAAAGTAATTACATAAAAATACATCAAATATTTAGGTGAAAAAAATTGTACATATTTCTAGACATAAATATCCCTGTCTAAGTTACCTATGCTGATGAGGGCTGTGAGCCAGAAACACGTGTCCAGAGATTACTTTTATCTCCGTATACAATTAATAAATAATATATATATATATATATATATATATATATATATATATATATATATATATATATATATATATTTACGAAAAATACGTCCTATCAATTAAGGGCGACTAATAATGCAATTTTCTGCATCTTAATAACTTAGGAAGTGAAACAATCGAAATAATAGTAAGCAAAAACATAACAATCGCTGCAATTACCAATAAAAATACATTATATATCCCCACTCTCCCCAATGGTTCACCTCGGAATGTGCAGTTGCTATTGCTGAGAGGCAATAAGCATTCCGTAAATTCGGCCGCCATAAGTCAGCTATGTATAGACATAAGTTTATAGAGTCAGGAAATAATTGCAAGGCCGTGATAGGCGATACAAAGAGAAGGTATAATGAGTTAACAAAAAAACGTATTCAGTCACAAAAACTAGGTACTCGCGATTTCTGGAAAATCTATAATAGTGTAGTGAATAATGGTCACTCAACGATTCCCCCACTATCAAACCACAATAGTGTCGTTAGCACGGCCACTGATAAGGCTGAACTACTTGCCCAACGTTTCGCTTCTCACTCCACCTTGGACTGTAAAAAACACCCCCTCCCCAAATTCTCATTGCGGACCGAAGCCACACTTGATAAACTGGTTATCACCCCATCCCATCTCAGAGACCTAAAAAACCTTGACACCTCGAAAGCTTGTGGGCCCGATCTTATACCTGTAATAGTTATAAAGAAATGCTCTGCTGAACTGGCCCCTGCCCTCTCCAAACTCTACAATAGATCTCTAACTGAATCATGCTTCCCTGATAGCTGGAACATTGCCTCTGTGGTACCAGTCTACAAGAATTCTTGGAATAGAACCGATCCTCAGAACTACCGCCCAATCAGTCTACTGCCGATCTTTGCTTAAATCTTTGAATCCTTAATCAATCTAGCGATAGTACGACACTTAGTTAATGCTAAACTTCTTTCTGACCGCCAGTATTGATTTAGACAATCACGATCTATTGCAGACATCCTAACGGTCATCAAAGAACGCATGTATCATACACTCGACAAGGCAGGTGAAGATAGGGCAGTAGCGCTTGATATATCCAAGGCCTTTGACAAGGTATGGCATAAAGGGCTTCTCCTGAAAATAGGCTCATACGATATTATTGGGCAATTTCTTAATATTATTAGATCCTTCCTAACCAAAAGAAAAATCGAGGTTGTCCTCGATGGCCGTTCATCTAAGCAACATGACATAAATGCTAATGTACCCCAGGAATCTATCCTTGGACCTTTGTTGTTCCTGATCTATATTAACGATCTCCCTGATGACATAGAGTCTGAAATTGGTTAATTTGCTGACGACACCACGCTTAACTCTCGCCATATTGGCAAAACAGATGCAATCATATCCGAGGCAATGGCTGAATCCTTAGAAAATGACCTCCAGTCTGTAGTGGATTGGAGTCATAAATGGTTGGTACTTTTAATGCCGCAAAGACAAAGCTCCTTTCCTTCAATAACTACAAGAAACCTCTCCAACCACCGATTGTCATCGCAAATAACACCCTATATGAGAGTTCATCATTCAAACTCCTCCGGTTAACCTTCACAGGTAACATGAATTGGAACAAATACATTGAAGACATTGCCAAGGCTGCCGCAAAGAAGGTTGGCTCCCTCTACCGTGCTAGTAAACTCCTCACACCTGACATTATTTAGTATCTCTACAAAGCCACCATCCGCCTATGCATGGAGTATTGTTGTCACATCTGGGCTGGTGCATCATCTACTACTCTCTCCCTCCTTGACAAGGTCCAAAAAAGAGTCGCCAACCTAACATGTTCCTCACTGTCAACCAAGCTCCAGTCCATGTCCCATCGCCGCAATGTAGCTTCCGTGTACTTGTTTTACAAATACTTCAATGGATTATGCTCCGATGAATTGGCTACTCTGGTGTCTCCTCCACATAAATTCACTAGACCAACTAAATCCCATCTATTCACTGTGGAGGTCCCCAGATGCCGGAGAGCTGTCTACTCAAATAGCTTCTTTCCTCGTGTTGCTGGCCTCTGGAACTCCCTCCCTGCCATTGTGCAAAGAAGCTTCTTTCTTTGGGATTGCTTTTGTAATAGAAGTCTATTACTTGTCTAATTTTCTTTCTTGTCTATTTTTGTCTCTGTGTGGTCTTTGAATATATATACATATATATATATATATATATATATATATATATATATATATATATATATATATATATGTATATATATATGGGTGTGTGGGGGTGAACTACTAATAATCATATAAAACTGTGCATGTTTTTAGCTTGCTTGGCTGATTGATTGGTTCCCTCTTGTCATCGTGCACACCAGATGACGTTACAAAGTCGAATAGTGTAAATACGGGGGCTGATAAGTAAAGTTGTGGGTGCAAGCGAATATCATACATAATTGAGAGAGAGAGAGAGAGAGAGAGAGAGAGAGAAGAACAAAAGAAGAGAAACTGCAAAATGAGACAGAGGAAAAATAGAAAGTGGTAGAAAACGAGGGTGTGTGAGAGAGAGAGGGGCGGACGAATGGATAAAGAACAAATTATTATCAACAAAGAAAAAATATATGCATTTACACGAATTTAACAATATATATGAGAAATACTTATACAACGAGTCAAGCGTGGTTCAGTATATATATATATAAACTATGTTTCTCGCTATATTGCAGATCATAATATTGTTAATAATAACTTCAATAATATAAACTGCACAAGTTTGAAATTTTGCACACTGAAAGAGTGCTCCTAAGTAGGTAAGATACCAAAATATTTTGCAAATCTATACTATATTTCTAAAGTTATAGACATTTATGCATTTGTTAGCCACTTTCACTGTTTCTCGCTTTATTGCCGGTTTTTTTAAATACAGTCCATAGGTGATAAAAAAAAATTGACTTAGCAGGGTTAATTATTTTAATCATTTTAATCATAAGTAACAATATGAACTAAAAGTTAAGGAAGAAATCACCAGATATGCACCATAAAATTGAATCATTTATCAACAAATCTCCCATTTCTGTAAATTACCCTCTGCAGTCTCCCATCAACAGATGAAGTCAATCTGTTGATTTGGGATGGTGTTATTCTACTAGCAACATCAACAATTTTATTCCAGAGGGCATCTTTTGATGTAAATTGTTGTCCTCCTTCATAAACCTTCCTCTTTAAAATTGACTAGAGCTGTTCAATCGGGTTTAAGTCAGGAGAACAAGACGGCCAAGTCATAAGACTCTCTCTCTTAATGCCCAGAGATGCGAGGAAGGTAGTCGTAGCCTTTGCTGCATGAGATGGAGCATTATCGTGCATAAAAATCAGTTGACGTGGAGGAACTAAAGACAGGGCGTCCAGTCAAGGTGACAAATGCTCATCTAAGAACGATATGTATGCTTGGCTTGTGAGTTTCACACCCTCTGGCACTCGAAAAGGTCTAATTAAGTTATCACCTATGATACCCGCCCAAAACATAACTCCCCCACCACCTTGTTGGCGACGAACGCGATGTGAGATAGCAGCTCCGGTAGGACTCCAAACTTTAGTCCATCCATCCAAACCATCAAGTGTGGCTCTAGCTTCATCTGTGAATAGAACCTGTCGGAAGTCCGTTTTCATGTATTTTTCTGCCCACGCAATGCGTTTTCCCTCATTGGTTTTGTTCAAGGGGGGGCCTGGAAATGAGCTTCACGTTCCTGGCCATCTCATTCAAGACACTGCATCTGGTCTTTCTGGACATCGGAACAACGCCAGCTTTGCCAAAAATGGAGGCGGTAGTGCCATTTGGTTCCCTAATGATCTGTCTGTGTATTTTTCGCATATCGCAAGGAGAAATGCTCCTTCTTGTACACTTATCTTTCCTTGGTGCAGTGTTGGGCTTCTCCACAAAACAAACCAAGGTTCTCTTATCCCCTCTCAGTACCTTGGCTAAATCCAGAATTGTCAGTCCTTCTGCAAGGCCAGCTACAACACTTTGCCTTTCAGTAGCAGTCAAACGTCGATTTTGGGGCATTTTTACAAACCTGCAATAAAGCGAGAAACAGTGAAAGTGGCTAACAAATATATAAATGTCTATAACTTTAGAAATATAATATAGATTTGCAAAATATTTTGGTATCTTACCTACTTAGCAGCACTCTTTCAGTTTGCAAAATTTCAAACTTGTGCGATTTATATTATTGAAGTATTAACAATATTATGATCTGCAATAAAGCGAGAAACACCGTTTATATATATATATATATATATATATATATATATATATATATATATATATATATATATATATATATATATATATATGAGAAAGTAAGGATGAGAGTAATCCGACGCAATGGGAAATGAAAAAGGAAAAACCAAGAGATATTTATATATATATATATATATATATATATATATATATATATATATATATATATATTTATATATATATATATATATATATTCATCAAAGTTTCGTCTTTATTTATAAGACTTCCTCAGGGTGATAATTTTAAGAACTATGTCATGCAAGTACATCGAAATATTCGGTTGACATGATGGGTCGATGAGAAAAAGTAATAGTCGTGGCTGCTGACAGCGCTGGACCAAAGTCCGGGCTGAGAGAAGTCAGTGACAGACAGTGAAAATCTTCATGTCAACTCAATATTTCGATGTATTTGCATGACATTTTTCTTAAAATTATCATCCTGAAGAAGTCTTACAAATAAAGACGAAACGTTGATGAATGTATATATAAAAAAAATATCTCTTGGTTTTTCCTTTTTCATTTACCAAATATATATATATATATATATATATATATATATATATATATATACTAAACAACGCAGGGGTTTGCGCCGTGCGACTGTCTGGTTACAGCGCTTGCCTGCGGAATCTAGTTTAACTCTGTGGCAGGGGTTTTAGCCGTGCGACCGTCTGAGAGTATCATCCCTACACCGATGAAAGCGAAAGCATGAAACGCTGGCGTATGTAGGTAAAAATAATTTAATATTATTTACTTCAAATCAATATTGTTATAAGCCCCTTTAATAAGATTAAAGTTCAGCTCATTTCGGGAAGTTAAAAATAGGCTAACACGTGGCTATAAGGCATATTCCAACAACGTTCGTAGATCTTTCGTCAGTTTTTCTAGATATGACGCCTTTCGCATAAATAGAACTTAAATTCCCTTCTTGGATGTGGTAATATCTCGTGGCGTAATGGTTACAGCGCTTGCTTGCAGGGTCTAGGTTGACTTTGTTCGAGCCGTGCGACCGTCTGAGATTATCATCCCTACACTGATGAGATAGATAGATAGATAGATAGATAGATAGATAGATAGATAGATAGATTTTTTTTTAATCAAATGTTTAGACTCTTATAGTATTCTTAAAAGGCCATGGTAAAACGACACTTTATAGATACATAAGATAAGAGTGAACTCAAACACAGCTTATCAGGTGCACATAAATACTGCAAATCTTGCATCAGCTCAATGGTTAATGCTTTAGGTCAACCAGAGCTATTTTAATTAATAAATAAACAAAACTTATAAACTAATTATTAAGAGTATATCTATTCTTCATCAGCACAAATTACAAAGGGCATCACAATAAACACCCCCTTTATTTTTTTGCTGATCAGCTGTTTTTTTTATTTTAACAAAAGTAATGTAGAGGTATATTAATTTTAGTTGGTTTTTAACTGTAATATACTTAGTAATTTGTGATGATGAAGGAACTTATTCAATAAATGTTTTGGGAACGTTCGTTCACAAACTATTTTGAGTGGTATTATGGAACTGATATACTCTAAATCATTATGTCATCAGTTTTGTTTACTTTTAAATAATATTATATATAGACACTTTCTGACAAAAATAAGGTATCGTATCAAGAAATACTGGTTTTAATTAAAACATGACAGCTCTTTCTTAATAGCTTTACAATCAGATTATTTGCAAATACAAAGTCCGAATCATATTGTCAAGATTAATCGGCTTGTCATTACCAATGCACTGATTGTATAATTATGAGGAAACAGCTGGTGTTTTTTAATAAAAAAATAATTTAGCTTGATATAAAACCTTGCTGTTTTTCGGAAATTATTCTACTTATTATTGCTCTGGAATTACATATTAGAACCCGAGGATCTTCCAATATCGATTGAGCTTAAACACATATACATATCCACACACACACATATATATATATATATATATATATATATATATATATATATATATATATATATATATATATATATATATATATATATATATGATAGCCTGAAGGTTAACAAATCAAATCTTTCCAATTATACAGATTCGACCGTGATAAAAAGGCAATAAATATTCGAAAAAAACTGTTGGAAATTTGCTTAAAAAATCGATTTATATTTGAACATTTACTTTCTATCAGGATAATTTTAAATTGAAATGTGGGCCTTGGGGACGAAGTTCAGCGAAATAAAGAAGACGAAGACATTTGGAAGAATTCCAAAAGTTGGATGAAAAATATAAATTCAGGAGACATTTGCAAGAATCGACTTCCTGCAATAATACAACTGACGCCTGCGATTCTCTGAGCTACTTTTGCATTCAAGAGAATTTTCCTTTGTTTCCGAATTCTCTCGATAATCTCTATTGGTTTAAAATCGTCTAATATAAAGAAGCGACTATTGCAAGTCTATTGACTGGGGGCGCTTTTGCTTTCTTATTTCCGCTCTTCATTTTGCAACCCGGTTGAGACTATTTGTATCCGTACTAGTTTAATCACCTGTAAATGTAGGGTGAGATGGTATATCAAGTTATCGCAAAAGTTCGGATTTAATTTTTTTGAAATTTAATAGTATATAGAGATGTATAATGAAAAGATAACAATATTATGTATCATTATATATACACACACACACATATTTTTATATATATGTATATATATATACATATATATATATATATATATATATATATATATATATATATATATATATATATATATGTTTGTGTGTGTGTGTGTATATGTGTGTGTGCGCGCGCGATTTCCTTGAAATCTTTTTTCTTTAAACAGATGGTAAACAATTAAAAACAAAATACTTTTGTTTGCAATATTTATTTTTTTTAATTTACGCTAACCTGTAATTTGTTATGTTACTGTTTTTGCTCTTCTGATGAGATGAGTTTATTTTTGAAAATCCATGTATTAAGGATAAAATGGGTTTTTTTCTTCATTTTCCTTTGCTTGAAAACTTCATCAAGTGTTCAAGCAAGGAAAATAAATAAAAATATTGATAAATTTGATTATTTCTTTTTTATCTTAATATATATATATAGAGAGAGATATATATGTGGGGGTGTATGTGTATATATATATATGTATAAAGATAAATATAAATATACATAAAATATATAAATTAAAAGAATACCCTTCCCAAGGCGGGTAAAATAAATCGCCTGAACAGAATAGTTTTACACCATTTTTATTGCCTCTTATGGAGATCTAATTAAATATACGCATCTTAATATAAAAAATCTGTACACTAGTTTTGATCAAAATACATTATATAATTTTAGAAAATGTCTCAAATTTAGGTTTTAAGCTTAATGGGTCTTAGAAAGAAATTGAAATTCACTGAATCTTGCTTAATTTGTGTCTAATAACTATGGATCAAATTCAATGTAAATCTGATATACATGAACCTTGATATGGGAAGGGGTGTCCATATTATGTTCCATAAAAATGCTACAAAATACAAAAAAAAAATGAATTTTTTTAGGTACACTCCTGATCAAACATTTAAGACCATTTGTAAATTTTAAAAAAAAAACATTTTTTAAGGATAGATTTTAAACTTCTCCCACTTAAGGTTACCAATACTATAATCTATAAGGTTATGGAAACAAAAAGCTATATTCCAAACATTTTATTCAGAAATTTATATTTTTATAAAATGAGGCATTTTACACTTGATCAAAATTATAAGACCAGGGGTGTAAATTGTTAGATCTATGGTAATTCCAATGTTTTTGTTCAGTTAGAGATTAGCAATCATTGTGTAAAGGTGTCGCCATGCCTAAAGCAAGCAAACTTACCGAAGTTGCTCGAATTCTAGATTTCCATAAGAAACGTTTGTAACAAGGGGCGATCGCAGCTAAGGTAAATTGCAGTAAAACTGTGATTTGCAACTTTCTAAAGAACAGTGAGAATTATGGAAAAGCAAAGTCCACTGGTAGGCCGCGAAAAATTTCTCATGCATTGAGTAGGAGAATAAGACGGGTTGTTGTGAAACACAGTCGACTTTCTTCTAGTCAAATTGCGGCAGTCATAGATGCTGATTGCAGTCCAGTAACCATCAGACGACACTTACGACAAAAAGGCATGGAAAATAAAAACGTAAACAAATGTTTCGGCTGCTTCCACGTCACAAGGTTTACCGCTTAAGGTTTAGTTGTGAATAACAAACATTGGACGTTAAGAAGTGAAAGAAAGTTCTGTTTTCTGATGAGAAAAAAATCAATCTAGATAGTCCTGATAGCTTCCAACGATATTGGCATAACAAAAACATGCCTTCTGAAATTTTCTTCCACACGTCATAGTGGTGGAGGGTCTCTAAATGTATGGGGTGCCTTTTGTTACAGAGGAACGATCGAGCTCCAGGTGGTGCAGGGTCGTCAGACAGCGGCTGGTTATGTTAGCATGCTACAAAAAGCATCGTTGATGACGGAGGGGCATCGTTTGTGTGTGGATGGATGGTTATTCCAACAGGATATTACTGCATTCCACGCTGCACGACGGACCTTGACTTTTCTACAAGAAAACGGGGTCTATCTCTTAGGACATTCTGCATGTTCACCGGACTTGAACCCAATTGAAAATGTTTGGGGATGGATGACAAGAGATGTTTATCGAAATGGCAAACAATATTCAACAATCAATGAATTTCGTGAAGCCATCTTCAGAAACTGGAGCAACATCCCTCGCACTTTAATAGAAACGCTTATTTCTAGCATGCCCCAAAGAATCAAAACATAGCGAAGGAAGAACTCATTATCAAATTTGGTTGTTGAATGTTTTCAAACACTTTTCGTACAATTTCGTAGAATTTTTGTCTCTGGTCTCATAATTTTGATCAAGTGTAAAATGCCTTATTTTATTAAAATGTAAATTTCTGAATAAAATGTTTCGAATGTAGCTTTTTGTTTCCATAACCTTTTAGATTGTAGTATTGTTAACTTTAATTGGGAGAAGTTTAAAATCTATCCTTTCGAAAAAATGAGTGGTATCAGTATTTTTACTAAAGGATTCCGCCGCCTTTTACTCACTTTGCATAAAACTAAAACTAAATATAGTTTACATTACCCATCTGTACGTCTAGCAGCTGTATTCAGTCATATATATGATAATATTTGGAACCAATAGAGATTATCTAGCGGTATTACAAACAAACTTTATAACAATCAGTTATATAAGTTTAGGAGTGTATCCTATACATAGAAATATATAAACATATATACATGCTTAATTTTATAAAACATTATATATATATATATATATATATATATATATATATATATATATATATATATATATATATATATATATATATATATATATATATATATAATATTTAAAGTTTGGGTAACTTTAAAGAATGTGGGTTTTTTGATAAAATAAATAAAATTTATTTTAACATAGTTTAGCTTTATAATCTCTATCTATCTATCTATCTATCTATATATATATATATATATATATATATATATATACCGTTTTTATTCTTTCAATTTTCATAATAATCCATTTTGTGTTAAAATCCTCAAAAAACTATGTTTTATATTAACCACTAACGTTTTCGATTCTTCGTTAAATCATCATCAGGTTAAAAAAGAAACGGGCACGTGAAGTCAGTTAGACACCGTGAGAACGTTCTCACACTGTTGCAGGAAAAACGTTAACAATTTAAATTCCGCGCCGCCAGAATTAGCGTCACGGGATAAAATTCTATTACGTTAAGCATTTTAAAATGTTTTTACTGGTTTTAATACGTAATATTATTAATTGTAGGTTTTGGGGGTTTTATAAAGGTAGCTTTCAGTATTCTTGATATTCAAAATTGGTTTAGGAATGTATTATTCCACTGTTATTAACTAGAATATGTCTTAAATCAGAAGGGGGCAGTTATATTTTGGTAGATGTTAGTAAATTGACCTTGGGTTTTCAAAATGCATGATGAAGTGGAGGGATATGTTAGTGGTTGTAAAACTAATGTAGCCAGTAGCTTGTTTATTATTTTGAGAGTTACATTCTCCCAAAGGGCCATTAAACTTTGGTTCTTTCTAATGTTTTTAGGGTTGGGGGAGTTGTTTTTTACTATTTTGGGTCTTAAATTTCGTATAGTAAATAATAATTCTAATGTTATTATTATTGTCAATTTGGGATATGTATCTGTGTGCAATATTTTTCATGGCTTTTTCTTCTAATTTAAAGTTTGGTTGGATGTTATTACAGTAGTATATGTTAATATAGTTTGAAATGTGATGTTGGGTATTATTATTATTTGTAGTGATATTTATTTAAGTTTTGAATCATAAATTTCATTTGTTTATATACAATATAATTAGGGAATTCGTTATTAATAAGAACTTCTATTTTTTATTCAATGAGTAGCGTTTTAATGGAGTACATTAATTTTGAATTGTTTAGTAGGTTTTAAACAATTGCTATTTTGTAGGGATGGGGCCATTCGCTCTTGAGATTTAAAAGACTAGAATTTAAGTTGGGTGTATTTTTTTATGAGTAGAAGTGAGTACTGTATAATTACAGGTGTCAATAAGAACGTTAAAGAATAGGATGTTATTATTTACGTTTAGTTCTACGGTGAATTTAAGAACAAAGACTTTTTAAAAGGTCCTGAAGTTTGTGTATTTGTTCATTATCAGCTTGAATAAGAATGTCATCGACATAGCGTACGTAAATAGAGGGTTTTATAAAGTTATTAAATATTTTGTTATCTAGGTTTGATGTATAGAATTCGTTAAAAGTCGGCCCGAGAACCGTATCAATTGAAACTCCGTCAATTCGAGTGTAAATGCTTCCCTTGAAGTCATAATAAGATACTTCGGTGGTGCAAATTAATAGTAATTTTTTTAGTAAATTTTGTAAATTTTAAGTGGAGGGGGATACGAGTTATTGTATATATCATTGATGATTATATCAATTGTTTCTTTTACATGTACATTAGGGAATAAGCTTTCCACGTCAAGCAATGAGTTTATTGTCCGGTTGTTTGGTTTGTAGGATTTGTAATAGTTATAGTGTTGACTTACACTACATTTACTAGGTTGATACGGGCTGATAAATTCATTTAGGATGTTTGTTAAAGAATATATTGGAGTAGTAATTTGGGATATGATAGGTAGGAGAGGGGAAGTAGGTTCATGTATCTTAACTGTTCCGTATAAATAACCAGGTTTGCAATCACCAATTATTTTGGTAAGGTGGCAATTATCGATTTGTGCATTATTGGCAGTGATAAGTCTCTTAACTTGTGTCTTGAATGTATGAGTAAAATTGTTGTTAATTTTTTTTAATTTTGTGTAGTAATCAAGAATTGTTTTAAGTTTAGTGTGAATTTCTGTTTTCACTTCTCCCCTAAAATTAAAAAAATATTTTTATACGTGCTTATTTGTGTCGAAATAACGGGCCGGACGAGACCAATTAATAAAGTAATGAAACATGAACGTCTCTGTGTAGCTTACTCCTCATAAATATATTTTCATACTTTTACTAAATTCTACTCACGTATTTTACACTGTTGGGGTAAATACGTAATATATTGTATATTGTAATATGTATATTGTGAATACTGAATATATATATAACATATAAAGGATCCCTACACTGAAGATTGCGTAAGCATCAAACATCGATGTCTGTAGGTAATAATAATTAGTATTTACTATTTTATTGTTGCATTCTGTTTCTTCTGTTCACTGTATCGCCTGCTGGTTTTGTGTTTATAGTGTTTAATTTCTCCTGATTTCTATGCTAATTGATAGCGGCCGAGGGGGAAGACACCGGGCTACGATTTATTGGCGACTTGGAAACCGGGTTCGAGCTATCCGCTCGACATGAATTAACATCCCTGCACTAAAGATTGCGTAAGCACGAAACAGCGATGTCTGTAGGTAATACTAATTAATTTTTATTTAATATATCTATCTATATATATATAGAGAGAGAGAGAGAGAGGGAGAGACAGAGAGAGAGAGAAGGAGAGAGATGGAGACAGAGTTAATTGACTATATTGATGGCTACCACAGAATAATAAGGAATGTTTTTTGTTTTTTTTGCATTATGTTATCCTAATTAGATGTTCTCTAAAATAGAGGGCCGTAAGGGTAAAAGAAGCATTTATCAGGAAAAGTAGAACGAAATTATACCCAATGGGAATATCGAAAAGAGAATAAAATGAAAAAAGGAAAGTGTGACGGACAGAAAATACAAGTGAACGATAAATAAAAGAAAGGAGGAGCGGTAAAAGAAAATAATAAGAAATATGATAAAAAAAACGTGGAAATCTGTAAAAAAAAGAAGCAAAATTATAAAGTAATAAACAGAGAAAAAACTGAGAATAAACATTTTTCAGCCAATTTTAATGAACACATAGAAATACTTGCTAAATGGATAGAAATGAACAGAACAAACTGAAGTGCATTTGATTGCTTAAATTAAATGCAATAATTATCAGTTTGAGAGTACAATACACTAGAGTTGGGTAAACCGACTCATGAATTTACTATTACTCTTGATGCATCAAAAAAAAAATAGATGATCGCAGTATTAAATAAAGATTTTTTTTAATCATTTATAACGCAATCGACTTTCTCTTTTCGTCTAATTGTCCTTTAGAGAATGCCTTTCACATGCGGACGCCATTTTAAGTAGCCATTTTGTTCGCTTTTAATCGCGTTGCGCAAGATGTTAATTATCACAATTCGCTAATTTATTCATCCCTATAAACTTTTTTTGTTCAATTGTTGATTTTGAATGCGAAAACGAATGAGGTTCTCTCGGTGAAGTAACGTGTTTATCACAATGAGAAAACGTAATGTGTTTATCACAATAAGAGCGAAAATGTTGTATGGATTGACTCCACGTCAATTCAACGAATGAGTGATCGGTGCGAACTAGAAAACTGCAGAGTTATTTTACCGTTTGTATACGATGCATTGGAAAGTGCCAAAACCCAGTTGCAGCCAAAAAAGCTATTGTCTTTCTTACGCAAACCATGTTAGTCAAGGATTTGTCTTCGACAATCAGACAAACAGGGAATGGAACATTGTGACGGCAGGGCCTTTTTTCCATCGATTTGTGGTATTTTTCTTTTTAACTCTAGGAGATCCATAGTCTTTGTCTTCTCACTTTGGGAAGTAGTTAGTTCATAGCTAACTGTCTGGGCGCTTTCACCGGGTAATGTTGACGGGTTTAATGAGGCAATTATTAAGAAGCTGGAGTGTACTAGGTTAGTCTCCCCACCTCTCGGCATTGTGTTACATCTTTCTGCGGTGGGAAGGTAGTAAATACACTCTTTACAATACTTAGCTTTTGGCTAAGATCAAAGTTTAGTATCTGTTCTGATGCTACACTTTATCTGTTCTGTCCTTCGTCAGTAAAGGAGAAATCATTCTAAACCCAGGCAATTTTAATTATTTGCTTAATCAAAAGTGTGCTTTTAGGGGAGCTTAATTTCTCATACATTAAAAACCGACCTCGTGTATAACTCTGCCTTCGTGTAGAGGCAAGTAAATATGAACCCACACTCTCCATGATAGATTCGACGGTACATAGACTATACGTAAGTTATTTAAATAGGTACACCGGAAGTTGCGCAAGTCTTCTTCCCCTCCCAGAATTTGTTTGAAAGCAACCGCTCTATTTATTATCAGATCGTGTACACATTTTTCATAGATTTCTATATTAAACCAAAATTCATGAAAATGTGTCTCTATCGCTACATTGAAACCATTCAGAATATAAAAGGGGTCAGCACGATAACTGTGGCTCAATATCAGCTCATACAGTTTGGCAAGTACGAATAATAGATAAACAGATAAATCAAACCCCCACGGGTTCCTTCTAGTACACTTGATGTTAAAATTATTGTTCATCAAATTTATATACTTATTTTGAAAGGATATAGAATAATTGACCCCGGTAGGAAATGTTTCGAAAATCTTTTGGATGAATAATAATAATTTTTATTATTTAGATTTTTCGGACTACTGTGGTTATCTTGGATCTTATTCTCACAACGTTTCGGCCGATGTAACCTTCGGCTTTTTTTCTTGCACGTCTTGTTGAACTCGAGATTATTTCTGTCGAACTTGGGAGCCTGTACAGAATTTCAAACTGAAGTCTGTATTTAATCAACGGAGGTATATTGCTCTTGTTCTGTCAGCCATTAAGTAATTCCTAATTGTATTTGTAGACTCACCCATACTGAAGATTGAACCTTCTACATCCAGACGACTGTCACTTTAAACTGATTATACTTTGCACTTTTATTCCTGACACCACCGTTTTTTTTCTTACACATTTTCTAATCCTACATTCAGATTTTTGAGTTCAACAAGACGCATCTGAAGAAACTCGGAGGTTACATCGACGGAAACGTTGTGATAATAACATCCAAGGTGAAAACAGTATCCTGAATAATCCAAATATTATAAAGGATCAATCCCCATTTAAAAACCAAAAGCATAATGCCAATAATTTTGATTATTTGGAGCATTCAGACTACTATTCTTATCTTGGTTGTTATTTTCACAATGGCTGATTGAACGAGAACAATCTACCCTTTTAATTAAATTAAGGGGTTAGTTAAAAATTTAGTGCTTGTTCTCAAGTTCGACGTAAAGGTTTTCATGTTCGAAAAGATCCACCAGAAGTAACCTGGATGTTATATCGGCCGAAACGTTGTTAAATTAACAACCAAGATGAGAATAGTAGTCCGAATTATCCAAATAATACAAATTAGCAATATTCATTAAAAAAAATACCGGAACATTTCTTAGCGTATTTAATTATTTCATAATTATGTACATTTCTCAATGTTTGTGAAATTCAATTAAGTTGCTGATTAAAAACCGAATATTGAAAATTCTTTTTAAAATTCAATTAATTAAAACTTATAATTAATTCAATAACAAGCCGACCATTAAGGGTGCAGACTGTCGTTAAAGCTAAGTTGTTGATGAGTATAGAAAAGAGTTTATCTCTGCTCGATTTCTTATAAATAAAGGCTAAACGTCGTTAATTGCTACACAGTAGTGATAAAACAGTTAGCTTTGTCTTCATATCTTTGTCATAAGAAGTTGATCTGAAAAAGGAGGATGTAGGTATGATCGTTAGTTGTTGATCGGGATACAGACCAGTGACGTATGCAATTTCAAAACAATGAATCGTGAAAAAGCTTGACTAGTGAGTTTTATGAGGTTTAAATAAAATAAAATGTTTAGAACTTTCGCTTTGATGTGTTTTTATAATTTTTCTCTGAATGTTATCATCGCCTTTTTAAATCGCCGTTTATCTGAATTGTTTTGTTATGGAGTCGTAAATAATAGCCGGAAAAGAGAGAAAATAAATTACAACAAAAAAAAGGGTTTTTGGAGGAGTCCTTGAAAATTGAGAAAATCAACATATCTCTCCCATTCTGTCTCTCTCTCTCTCTCTCTCTCTCCCATTCTGTCTCTCTCTCTCCCATTCTGTCTCTCTCTCTCTCTCTCTCCCATTCTGTCTCTCTCTCTCCCATTCTGTCTCTCTCTCTCTCTCCCATTCTGTCTCTCTCTCTCCCATTCTGTCTCTCTCTCTCTCTCTCTCTCTCCCATTCTGTCTCTCTCTCTCCCATTCTGTCTCTCTCTCTCTCTCTCTCTCTCTCTCTATATATATATATATATATATATATATATATATATATATATATATATATATATATATATATATATATATATTAATATGAAATAACACTAGGAATTAATTTGATCATCCTTCGATACTTACGGTTTCACGGAAAAAGTCTAAATCCAACGAATAGCGTTAAAAATACAAACGTGATCGTTCTTCAGTCGATGCTTTGAAAATGGCGCTCTAACATATTTTCTTTCTTTCAAAGCATCCACTGAAGAACGATCACGCTTTGTAGTTTAGTATTACGCGTTGAATTTTCAGTATTTTCGTTAAACCGCAGGTATGTATGGATAATCAAAATTACGTATAATGTTATTTGAACTCAAAATATATGCTCTTACATACGTAGTGATCTCTCTGATAATTTCTCATGTATATATATATATATATATATATATATATATATATATATATATATATATATATAGAGAGAGAGAGAGAGAGAGAGAGAGATAGATAGAGAGAGAGAGAGAGAGAGATAGATAGAGAGAGAGAGAGAGAGAGATAGATAGATAGATAGAGAGAGAGAGAGAGAGAGAGAGAGAGAGAGATAGATAGATAGATAGATAGATAGATAGATATCTGTGAGTATTTACAAAAATATATATTTAGGTATACACTCTTTATAATCCTCGAAATTGATTCAAATTGCAAGTCCAATGGAGTTGTCACAAGTATCAGAGCATATATACTTTTTGGTTATATTCAACGGACCAAAGGAACAATCAATAGATTACCATAATATTTATTTATCCTTTATTTATTTATTTTTACTCAATTTTCTCATTTTCCGACTTCGACGAATACCTATACCCGTAAGACAAGGCGGAAAAAATATAGGTATTCCTCGAAGTCGGAAAATGAAGAAATTGCGAAAAATAAATAAATTATAAAAAAATGTAGTGTAATGGATTGATTCTTCCTTTGGTTATTGGAATATTGGAATATAATTAAAAAGCATATATATATATATATATATATATATATATATATATATATATATATATATATATATATATATATATATATATATGTGTGTGTGTGTGTGTGTATGTTTATTTAGGCAGCATTTTCTCATTTATGCAAACATTGTTTAAAATAAAATATGCATAGTGAGCATACCCTATCCCGCCCCCTCACCATGTATCTTGTAAACTCTAGTTCAATTTACCAACATCTACAAAAACATAACTGCCCTCCCTCTGATTTAAGACAAATTCTAGTTAATAACACTAACCTTATACATTGCGAAACCAATTTTTTTTTAATTAAAAATACTGGAAGCTATCCACATAAAAAACACAACAACCTAAAATTAATAACATCACATATGAAACCAGTGGTAACATTTTAAAATGCTTAACGTAATGCGATTTTGTTTTCTGAAGCCATCCAGCGTTGCTGAATTTAAATCGCTAACGACTTCCTGGAACAATGCGAAAAACGTTCGCTGCGCGTTTCTCCGCAGTCTTTTGATAAATTCTCTTCTATTTTTAGCTTTTTTATTCATTTGCTTTTTACACCTGAGGATGATTCGAAGAAGAATCGAAAACGTTCGTGAAACCTATGGAACATTTATTATTATTTTTATTTTGTATTAGCGCTGTTAGTACTCAATAAGGAATTAAAGTGCAGACATTTCCTAATTTTATTTAAGAGATTATTTTCATTTTTAATAAATTTCAGTTTTCTTTTGAGAAATTTCCCACAATGATGCGTTTATGTTATATTCACATTTCGTTGTTTATTTTGTGTAGTTTCCATTTTCATCAAAGTTTTATTGTGTCTATCGTTTGTATCTAACCACCTTTTTATCCCTATCTATTTATCGATATTTTTTTCTATCTGTTTTTAAATATATCTCCTTATCTCTCTTACTCAATCGATTTATCAATCTATCTCTCTAACCATCTATCTTTTTATCCATCTATCACTCTATCCTTATCTCTCTTTTTTACTTATTTAGCAATCTATTTCTTTATCTCTTTCTTTCTATGTTAGGTGGTTAAGTACACAATTGTATCGCAAAAACCGATTAGTATGTTATTTTTAAGAATCTTACACTGGTTTCGTATGTGAAGACGGGTACTGTTACTTACCTTATTTCTTGCTGAAAACAGGACATTGGTTGAGAATGATAATGGTTGGCGGCATCTTTATTCTTATATTTTTAGTCTTTTCACAGATATAATTAACTTTGTTCTGAGTGAGAAAACCAGTGGCCCCCATTCTCACTATTCTAGTATATTTTCCATTGCTTTAAAGAAGTTTGATTCCCAATCCTCCATGCATTTATTAGCAGACCAAGATTAGCATAGTGAGTATTACAAAACAGTACGAGACATGATTGCGAAGTCGAATAGTATAAAATTCAGTTACGATTCTTAGGATTCCAAATATGTCGACTCCGACTTAAAATCCTATAATTCTAAAATATCCGACACCGATTCCAATTTCTAATTTTAACATCTGTCAGTATTTAGTAATAGTCGAAATGTAGCATTCTCACGAGTCCGACTCCAATCCAACTCCTTCTAAAACCTCCGACTCTCTCTGATTCCGACACCGACTCTGCAACGTTGGTAACACAACGGTCACTCTCACTAGTATTCTATATATTTCATATGAGTTCGTGTCTTGACATAATTGGTAATTATTTGACGAACTGATAGTGACTAACAAATGAAGGGTATAATAATTCCGCTTGTAAGAAAGTAAAACACTCACGCAAGGCCTTCGATGGAACGATACTATAAAAGATAAAAAACAAAAAAATGATTGATGAATAAAATAACTGCGTGAAAAAGATTTGCAAGCGACAAAAAAAGAATGAATAGTTTTCAGATTAAATGAAAAATGATCAGTCAATATACACAAAGATTCGATAATAAGACAATTATTATGTAAAAGGAAAGGGATTTTTTTAATATAATCTCTTTCTTTATCAATATACGAACGCCTCCATTAATTACATCCATCAAGTATTATGGATAAAATCATTCAATATTTGTTTTCAACAATCAATCATAGAACGCAGCCCCCTATATATATATATATATATATATATATATATATATATATATATATATATATATATATATATATATATATATAAACATTATACGTACATAAAAGTATGTAAAAGTACATAAAAATAAAAGTAAGTATATATATATGAGTAAAACTATATATAGTGAAAATTATGGAACTAATATTCTACCGCGATAAAAAATGAAAAAAGAAAAAAACAAAATTATTTATATATTCATCAACGTTTCGCCTTTCTAAGATTGCCTCGAGGTGATTGATTTGATGAAAAAGATAATTTTCACATAACAAACGAACCAAATATTTTCAAATACTGTACTTGTATGTTATTTGTTTAAAATCACTCATCTTGAGAAAGTATTAAAATAAAAACGAAACGTTGATGAATATATAAATAATTTGGGTTGTCCGTTTTCATTTTCCATAGTCTAACACATACATGAAAAGACGATCATTAACTAAAATAATTTTTAATTAATTGACGCCCCGGTACAACTATATATATATATATATATATATATATATATATATATATATATATGTGTGTGTGTGTGTGTGTGGTTGTGTGTGTGTGAAAAATGACAAACGGAATCTTTATATACTTTTATGTACGTATAATTTATATATATATATATATATATATATATATATATATATATATATATATATATATGGGGGAGCTGCGTTCTATGATTGATTTTCCGTTTTTCACTTTTCACACATTTTGTCTACCACGGCATTTCCTTTTCATGACTTATCGTGTACCTTACCCCATATATATATATATATATATATATATACATAGTAAGCTATGAAAATATATTTATGGCAATCAAACTACACAGAGGCTCCCGCATTTCATCTCCGGGGGAAATATTCAGGCTAACATGCACGGAGTTAGTGTTGCCGGGTTTTTATATACACGGCTAGCTAGTTAACCATCTAGTTTCTGAAAAACTAACCCCATGCATTATAGCCTGAAGTATCGTCCCATGGATGAAACGCGGGCGCATCTGTGTAGCTTAATTGCCATAAATATATTTTCATAGCTTACTACCAAGCTCTACTTACGTATCGAGCACTGTTAAAGTAAATAATGAAAACTGATACATAAAAAAATATATATCCTCATAAAATGTTATGTGGATACAAGAAATAGTAATATTATATATATATATATATATATATATATATATATTTATCTACATACGTATACATTTCATACTTTCGGGAATCGGCAGTGTAGAGATAATCATTCATACCGGTTGCAGGATTCGAAACCTCGTAACACGAGTCATGTTTTTTTAACTAAAATTCCGACGTCTTAACAACAAGATCCCAAAGCATCAGTGGCCAAATCCCCCTTGAGTCACCTACACTTTGAGTTGGTGAAAATATTAATACCAATTGCTAATTGACTTGAACCAATAATCATTATGACATCACAATAATGAAAGCATCTAATTCACTAGTGAACTAGCTTTAGATTTATTACTTCTTATCTGCTGAAAAATATAATTAATTTAAACTTTCCTTCGTAATCTGCATAAGCGCAATAATAATTTTTTTTAACTAACTTAGAAGAAGAATTAATATATTTAGTATAATTATTTAAAACATTTTCCTTTTTAGACAGCCTTACTACATTATACAGTACTGCATATAGATACAACGTCCTAACACATTATATTGTAATAAATTTAAATTTAACTTTAAACGTGTATATTTTTAAATATTTGTTAATAGAATAAATCAAATGAAACATTTGCCTTTTCTAGACAGCCCTACTACATGATTTAGCACTGTCAATAAAAACACAGCACGAATGACTATACCCCAATCATTAAAAATTTGAATTTTACAAATTATGTTATTATAAGTGTTTAATGGAGCTTGCAATTAAAAATACATTCACATATTTTAGTTTATAATACGTAATAGTACATCATTAGAAATTATTCAATTAAAACATGTTCCTTTTTTGTACAGCCCTAGTACATGATCCAGTACAGCCCATAGTGACAAAACCTAAATTGACTATACTTTAGTAATATATTTTAGAGATTAAGTTAAAAATGAAGTTATTTGAAAATAAGAAATAGAAAAACAATAAAAAATATATTTATTTATGCATTTATTAAAAAGATATTTTTTAGAATATTATCTAAACAGACATCAGTCTTTTCTGGACAACCCTACTATATAATTCAGTATTTCCCACAAAAATGTATCTAATAAATAACTCGGTCCGTAAACTGCACAAGTACCAAAAAATAATACAAGAAGTGTTCTATTGTTGTTTAGGGGAGGGGAGTACCCTATATTTATAATTATATCCCCGCAATAATAGTTCTAAAATCTATTTTCAATCGATTATTTTTCATAATTACCGAATTTTCCTACTTTGACAAAATTGACGAATTTTCCTTTGCCGGATTTTCCTTTGCCGAATTTTTCTTTGCGCTGAGGTAAACACAATGTCTCTTTTAAATGCGTGGGGAATCCAGATCTCTAAAAAGGGTAACTCTGGATTGTAACAAAAATGAACATTACCTTAGTCCTTCACTGACCGAGGACAGAAAAAATGAAGTGTCAGAAGAGATGAAGTGTCAGAAGAGATACTATACTTAGCAATATTTATTTGCACAACAAATGCAAAATTATACAAAAATTGATACTACATTTTGCTCCTAGCCAAAAGGCGAAGAAAGTATGTAACCGTTCTAGTTAAATGTTGGGGTTTCCACCTGGACATAAGGTTATTGATAGAGTTAAGTTATTTGGGGGGACTGTTGCCACATGAACTCAGAGTTAGTCTAAAGATTAATGGATTTTTTATCCCCCCCCCCAAAAAAAAAAACAAATACAACACAATTTATATCACTTTCCAAAAAATATGCTTAAATGCCCTTAAAACGCTATCCGGATAGCGATCGACCAAAAATGGGTGATTATTTTACGTTAAATTTATACGTAAAAATTCTAAAATAATTGTTTTTCTTTCCCAACACGTAATCACCTAAAAAAGAATAATCTCATTTTGTTTATGGGAGGGGCTGAGGAAATCTATATAAAAATTTATCAACAATTATTTAAATATAACATGTTCAAATATTCTTTAAAGTCTTCCAGTACGATATAAAAATTAATATGTATACTGTAGAAAGGATTATTTATTTAGCGCAATAATTATATAAAATTTTAATTTTCCACAAAAAGCATATATAAAAAGCCCACAGTTGCAATTTCATAGGGAACATACTTGCTTTCAGTGCTAAGAAAAAAAATACGAAACTAATAGAAAAAAGATACAAATATTTGGGGGTTAACATACCCAATAGTTAATATATCTAATATAGCTATTTTTTCTTGATTTTCTTCATTAATAAATGGAATTTTCAATTTAGCATATTTTGGGTCTATCTTTCATCTAAAAGTGGCTTTAGTTTTCAGTTTTATCTTTTGGGGCCTTTTTTCCTGAAAAATTTAGCTTCAAAAGTCAATTATCACTTATTTTATTTTCTACCAAAAGTAACACTGCTCCGTGTCCATGGCACTAATCTTTTTAAGACAAGCATATTTAGGATCAGCTCACCGAGTTCTATCTTTCGATACTGCCATCATTAAATTATATTCATAATTTAAAAAGTAATATCGAGTTAAAGGGCATGAGGATAGTTACTCAATAGGCATTTTTGTCAATTTAAGCTGCTTAACTCTTCCATATCTTAAACCCCCTTTGAAGATATCTATATTTTTAGATTCTTTGTGCTGTTTGCTACATTTTGGACATAAAAAAAAATTAATAAAAAATTGATGGTTACTCAAAGTCAATGGGGGGGCGTTATCTTACACACTGATGATCACACCTATTTTAAATAACTTTTATCTACTACACTACATTTTAATTTTTATGTTCGAAAAAGGATTAGGGCTAGTCTATTCTAGTGCAAAAAAAAACACATTAAGTTTGGATGAAAACTGAATTATTGACAAACCCAAGATTTGATCACGATTGGGTAAATGTTGATCTTAATCATATTATTCACACACTGCAGTATGTTAATGATACATATATATATATATATATATATATATATATGTATATGTGTGTGTGTGTGCGTGTATGTGTGTGTGTATTATTACTGCCTTGGTTCAATTCACAAGCACCTGACAAAGAGGCACACGCTATTCAATACAAGTTTTTTAAAGCTGCTTAGCAGAAGATATCATGTCTACCCCCGCATCCGCCTCTACAACCAGACGGGGACTTAGGGGGGGGGGGCATTTGGACATATATACTTCTCCAATCGGTTTAGTGATAGCCGTGCAAATACTTTTCTAATTACTTACAGTGAAATCCCACGGTGATTTCCACAAACTGACTTTTTACCATTTCCTTTGTAGAATATAACTAGGATGGCATCTATCTAGTCTTGGGAAACTGCCATACTAAACATACGAAGGAGTGGACCGCACAATAGGCATTATATCACCGTGTTTCAACAGCTTCACGGGAAGGCCATCTAGTCCAGGAGATGTATTTAAGTGTATCTGTTTCATGCACCACATTGTTTTTTTAGAGTGTGTTCCGCGACAACTTCAGGATAGCATCTATTGTAGTAAAATCCACGTTTCGTAAATATTTTCTAGCTAACATTATTTAAGTTTCGGCTACATTAGTACCTCTCACTTCAATTATACTAGATTCTTTGTTTATGTGTGAGTCTTTTCTTCACTTTGAGTTTTAGTGGCACTATGAGTTCCAATGTGTCTGCGAGAAATAATATATTAAGTGCATCACATATTAAGAAATTACCTCTTAATACTTTAGCAAGGGCATTTCCACTAAGCATATTTTACACTGAGTTGTAGCCATATGCCTCTTCACGAACTTCTGATAATACTGCTTCTTTCATTAGATTGCCTATACACCCAATAAAACTCATGTCAATATATAGCCATCTAATTGTCAGCACTAGATAGCTCAGACGGCTTATTAACTATAATAGTTTGAGCCTTCTAATACAGTGGATCCTCAAATGTGGTAACATGAGATAAGTGCTTATAATTTAACTTGTTCAACTAGGAATATAAATGTAAAATAGATTTGCGTGAATTCTGACAATATTGGGTAAGACCATTGCAGAAACGGGGAAATTGTTCATAGAATATCAAGTAAATATCGGAATTTAAGAAAATGATCACAAGGCTTAAGATGGGTAAGTTTACGAAAATGATATAGATTATCTTTGTGACAATAGTAGTAATGAATTGTTACTTGTCCAGGCCTTAGAATCTCATTAGTCGTTACTTTATGCTGGGAAATCATGTGTGACGAATTTACCTGATGTTAATATGGCAACAATACCCATCCGATGAAAGGTACCATATCCATCAAATGTGTGTATATTGTTGTCAATATTGCTTGCTGCATAGAGCATAAATTGACCTTCTGCAACAGTGGCATGACAATTACAGAAGCATTTCGTTCAAATGTTTGGACTTCGTCATATGAGCTACAAAACCCATATTGCTGTAATTAATCTATCAACAACCTAGAACCAAAATGGTGATGTATTGTTATGACTAACCATAATTGTAAAAGAGCAACTACAATACTTTATCGAATAGCTTAAATAATAGCATGCTCTAGGAATGCCTGCTTCTTCTCTGTGTTTTAACTGCTGCAATAATCTGCATGAAGTTCGCAACATTATCACGAAGAAATGCCAAGGTTTTCTCTAAAGTAAGTTCATCTGTGTATGAAAAATTTGAGTTTGGAGTCATATATTTATTTCATTGTTTGCTTGTCCTACAGTCGGTGCTGCACCGTTGGCGATAGACTGCATCTTTGGCATGTAAAAAATGCAGAGGATAATCTTTTTTACTATATCACTCCACTCATCATTCCGGGATTTACATATTTTGTCTATAGTGTTATCAAATGTTAATGTTTTCACAAGATGATAACCCTGACATATTTACCTTCCTTGGTATTTTTTATGTACCACAAAAAAGGCAGTAATTCCTGAAATCGAAAGTTCTTGTTCGGGATTGTAACTTACAATTAAATTCTAATATATCGACGCATTCCATGTTTATCATCTGCTTTTATGATTTTAGGGTTACACTATCGTTTTCTACAGCTCTTATGAACACGTTGCCCTGCACATATACGAAAACTACTTGCGTATTCCCATCATGCTGTGTTAATGCTATATCTTCCTATTTGGGTAATTGTCACTGTATCCTTAAAATGTTTCCCATAAAACCTTCTTTACAAAGTATGAACCTGTCTCTAGTACTTGCATTAGACATTATTCAATTTGTAACAAAAAAGAAATTGACAGTAAAAACCAGCAGTGTATAATAGATTACAAATGTATTTCAGTAAGTTATCCTAAACTTCCGACTTATGATATATATTGCAAGGAATTCTTTAAACATCGACACATATGGTTTAGTTTAACCTCTTCATATGGTTTTAAACAAGTTGTTTTTTGTGTAAAAAATGTTTTTTTGTGTAAAAAATGCTAAAGTTTTATTTTGTATCAAAAACTTTGTTTTTTTGTTTTTATATTGTAAAATATTTTGGTGCATGGAAAAACAATATGGCCACCAGCGATTAAAACATTAAATTAAAGTTCGGTTCTCAAAACTTTACAAAGTAAATTAGAACTTTATTTCAGGACAAGAAATATATTTCAGACCAGCAATCAATTATATTTAAAATTTTAGAAAAAAAGGCTAAATGAAAACGACTTTTTTTACATTTCTTTGTCATAAACACACGCTATTTTCGCAGATCGATGATTGTAAAATTTTCATATTTCGCATCGGTATATTTTTCTTAACTTTTAATATGTTCATGCAGACACCTCATAGAAATGCATTGAGCAAAATAACCTTGTGTTGCAATTAGTTTGACGTTGTTCACTGATCTGACTGGACTAGTTAAATGGATTATGAAATAGATCGCGAAAATGTTCATGCCATTGATGCATAATTTCATCAGAGGCTTTCAACTGTCAAATAGTAAAGGGAACGTTCGCTAGTACATATCTGATGATTAAAATTCGCAAGGCAACCGTAACACGTACACGGGAAATCGGGGGCAGGGCGTCAGCGTATGCCTTCAAATGTCACCTCAACTTGCTTTAGCTAGAAACGGACGTGACGTCACATGGTTCAAAGAGAGATTGAGCGGGAGAAGTAGGAGTTGGGAAGCTTGGAGCGGCCAGCACGTGTAAGGAAATGACTTAAGGATCGATTCTAAATGAAAGGGTTAAGGCTCTAGATGTCCGTATTCACGGAAAGCCCGCCCCTCCGCCGCTAGCAGAATAAAAAGTGACGTCAACAGCTTAATCAATGGTCCTTCTTATAATTCGGAATATTCTTCTTTTCTTTGATTGTTGTGAGACTTTAATTCCAGCGAGATCGCACCTTTTGAAGACAATCAGGTATAAAGTGTCGCAGTTACTAACACGTGAGGAGCGGTACACGAGGTACGATTTAATTGTGCTGTTAATGATTTGTTGATTTGCATTCGATAACAGACATGTATTTCATTTTAATGTGACATATGAGACATTAGATTTACTCTTGGAGGGGTGTTATATGCAACACACGAGGACTGTCCCATCTTCTGCAACTAGTCGTGTAGTTGAAGAAGATCTCGGATTATATGCCTGCCGAAGCATGGCATAAAACCTCTTAACATCCATGTGATCATAGGCTGTATCTCCATGGATAGATGAGATTACTTTTCTTTTATTTGGCGCACATAACATTGACCATTACTCTTCACATATAGATAGATAGCAAGAGATAACATGTTCTGAGATAAGGAGTTTAGATGCTTTTTAATCAGCTTATTGCATCTTGTCAATTTGAAGGTCGATTATCAAACCATTCTCGATGTCTGGGAAGCCTCAATCCAAGAATTTTAACATCTTCTTCGTACATGGTATATCTTACTCTTTCCAATTTGCAATCAGAGAAATAAACTGACAAATTTGAGACCAATCTTTTAGAACTTGATCTTTTAATTTTTAGACAAGAATACGCTTAGGTACTATAACACCATTGTAACGACTTTTCCGGCGAATATATAAATAAACAAAATTTAGTTACATTCCAATGGTCAATATTTTATTCATCTTACGACTCATTATTTTTAAAAAAAATCACTTTTGGAACAATTACGGTTCCGCTTTGTTCACTAACAGACCAATCGACATTTGTATGTCAATATCGGATCTTTTTTTTTCTGAACTCATCAGTAAGCTAAAAAGTTCGCAATGAGAAAAAATATACATGACGATACGACAAAACAGGAGTCTAAAAACCAAAACTCATATCGAATACACCTTTATATATATATATAGATATAGATATATATAGATATAGATATAGATATATATATATATATATATATATATATACAATAATATTTTTTAAATAAATATTAAATATTTAAAATATACCTAGAGACATCGATGTTTCATGCTAACGCAATCTTCAGTCTAGGAACTAATTCTCAACGGTCGGTGGGCGCGAACCCCGAACACAAATCGCCACTGATTCGTAGTCGGAAATCTTACCCTTAGACCATTGCCAACCAGTTGGTATATAGAGATGAATTTTAACTGTAAATAGCAGAATTACTACTACTCACCAAGTAGATAAGAGTGATCTACGAAACGTCGGACCATGCATATAGCTATTTGTACTGCTTGTTATCAAAGCTCCTCGAAAAGTGCCCAACCATCCGTGGGAGGGGGCTGATAAACAATAATATTTTTTAAATAAATATTAAATATTTAAAATATACCTAGAGACATCGATGTTTCATGCTAACGCAATCTTCAGTCTAGGAACTAATTTTCAACGGTCGGTGGGCGCGAACCCCGAACACAAATATATATATATATATATATATATATATATATATATATATATATATATATATGTTTTTATTATTATTAGTCAGTCTTTGAAGGTTTAAGCTGAATTCTGTTTTTAATTAATGTATTATTTATATTTTTCTTTATTTCCATTTTGTTTTTTCTTTTTTTTTATTCTCTTATTTCTCTTAGGGCTTTTAACGATATGATATTTAAGTAAAATATACGTATTATTTGCTAACTTCGTTAATATTATAACTTATACTTATTCTCGGCATGAGCATATCTAGCTTGTCAAAGGTGTGATTGAAACATATCATGATGTGTAGCCACCAAATGTTTGTAAAAATTAAACTTTTATTATATATATATCTCTATTAAGCACTATTATATAAACACAGTAAAGATTCTGCGGGTTTTCCTCTGTGGATAGAAACCTTACCTGAATTATTATTATTATTATAATATATATATATATCTATATATATATATAAATATATATATATATATACTATCTTTTTTTTGAAAAACCATAACAATGGTGGTGTAAAATAAATAAAATGTATTTTAATCTTAACTTTCGAGAATATACTTCTCACTTTCAAAGAGTGTTTTTCTTTTCTTCTTTTTTTTCATCGTCCGATGGAAATGGACTTTTTGGTCAAAAGATCACGTTATGTCTGCAGGTGAGGTGACGCCGGTTTGAATAAGAAAGGGTATTTAGACATATATATATATATATATATATATATATATATATATATATATATATATATACACTATCCCGAAGACACACCCTACATCTCTCGGACACTAGCTCTATATGCCAACACCTAAAAAAACATAATTGCACTCCCTCCCAATATAGAAACATCCTTGTTAACAATACCAAAATAATACACCATGATACCAATATCAAAAAATTAAAAATACTCGAAGCCCTCTACATAAAAACTAAACATCCCACAATTAATAATGTCAATTATGAAACTAGTCGCAACATTTTTAAGTGTCTAGCATAATAATTAACATTACCAAATTCTTAGCCATTAGGTAGTTATGCGTTTGAATTGTATGCATTTTATTTAACGTCATCAATTTCTTAACGGTTTAAACAGTCAAACTTTAAATCTCTCGTATGTGTAGAACGCCATCACGCTCTCATGTAAATTTCAACTTTACAGACGCGTTTTCAAATATAAACTACTTGCCGTTATAATTCAAAAATGAGCACAACAGTAAAGACACTAAAACTAATACCGTCTGAAGATGATTTGACGATTCACATCGAAAGTACTTGCAAAAAAGAAAAAAGAATGAAACAAGAAAGCCATGGATCATATTTATATCAATTTGACCGACACATTAGATGGACAATTCGGAAAATTGAAAAAATAAAAAAAAGTCGCATCAAACAAAACCACTCCGTGTTATTTAATAATGTTTGCCTAAATGAAAATATGCTGCCTAAATGCACACAATATATATATATATATATATATATATATATATATATATATATATATATATATATATATATATATATATATATGTTTTGAGGTTGACATAGACTAGATATACATTCGGGTTGTACACATTATAACTTATTTCGACCTTGGCTTGGTCTCCTCGGATGTGTTTCCAACTGCAATTCAAACCTAAATGAGAGAATTTTAACACGTTTATATATATGAAAATAATTTTAAAATAAAAAATAAAAGAGAAGTATACAGATATTCTATTTACTGATTGGTCTCTATAATATAGGGAGGATGGGAAGGGGTGATTATGTTATTTATTAACATAGGGTGGTGGCACTAGCGAAGTATAAAAATATATAGAGTCAAAGTACAACAATAAAAATAAATTTCTTATCTCTTCCAGAAGTTAATTCTCGATTTAAAAGGGGGATTACAAATGATCATGTTTAAAACATAAATGTGCACGTGTAAAAGTATAGTTATAAGAATGTTAGAATTATGTTACAATGCGAATGTTTGGATTAAAATTCAGATTATGAATGTTATACTTTTAAAAATTAAATTTATTACGACTTGAACAATTAAAATACAGAAATTACGATTAAAATTAGGACTACGAATGCACACGATTAAAACTCGGTTTATTATGTAACCGTAAATTAAAAGTATGACAAAATTTATATAGGTTTTATTTACAAGTTTAAAAAATCACAGGTTAGTTATTTTAAATTTATGTCGGTGTCTGCATTTTGCCATCAATTCATCCCTTTTGTTTAGAATATTGTTGTCTGCGTGTTTTAAGATTCTAATTTTTTTTCCAGACATAGATTGCATCTATGTATGAATCCCCTCGGAGTGCTTGAATTACATAGTATAGACCACTCAATAATTGGTTTTAATCCCATATTTTTTAGAAACCACACATGCTTAGCTAATTCGGTTCAAAACTTATTCATGCTCTGTTTAAACAGATATAGAGCTCTCTGATTCGAATTCCTATTGAAACTATTCGAACCTGCACTATATATATATATATATATATATATATATATATATATATATATATATATATATATATATATATATATATGGTAGTTTGGTTTGGTAGTTTTGTTTTACGGCATATCAACCCTTTTTGGGTTATTTAATGCCGAATCTGGTCATTATAGTGAAAGTTTTTATGCTTCAA
>OY744520.1:96085446-96115446 GCA_963556195.1 Sepiola atlantica
GTCTCAGTTATCACTTTGATTCCTATTTCTCCTAGTCTTTTCTCCATGTTTTTGGGGACTGTTCCTAGTGCTCCTATGATTATTGGTGTTATACTGACTTTCTTCATGTTCAATATTCCTTTTAATTCTCTGGCAAGTTCAGTATATTTGCTTCTTTTTTCCGTCTCTTTGATCTTCACTCTGTGGTCCGCTGGAACGGCAAAGTCTACGATTTTGCAGGATTTTTCTTTCTTGTTGATTATTATCATATCCGGTCTCCTTGCTGTTATGGGTTTGTCTGTTTGTACATTCATATCTCATATGATTTTGTGTTTTTCGTTTTCTAGTACAGTTTCTGGTTTGTGTTTGTACCGTTTTTTTGCATATTCGAAATTCAGTTGTTCCCCACGCTGTCATGTCTGTTCTTGTATTCCTTTTGGGCTAGCTTGCTGCATTCACTTATTATATGATTTATCGTTTCGTCTCTCTGTCCACACAATCGGCATTTGCTGTTTTCATGGGTTTTATCTATCTTTGCTTTAATAAAGTTTGTCCTAATCGCATTGTTCTGTGCGGCCGTCAGGAGAGATTCCGTTTCTTTGTTCAAGTGTCCTTTTCTTAGCCATGCCCAGCTGTTTTCATTGGCTTCATCGCTTGTGAGTCTTATAAAGCGTCCATGTAGTTGTTTTTCTTCCCACTCTTCCTTTCTTGTCTTTTTGTTTCTGGTTTCAGTGCTTCCGGAGTTGTTTGTTGGGCTAGTGTCTCTTGCTGTGGTGATCAGTCTTTCTGTGTTCTGGGTTACATATTTCTCCAGCTCTTTTTTGGTGTCTTCCACACAGTCTTCTATACTTACCAGTCCTCTACCTCCTTCATTTCTTTTCATGTAGAGACTGTCAGTATCGTCTTTTGGGTGCAATGCATTGTGCATAGTCATTAGTTTTCTAGTTCTTTGGTCAAGGTGCCTGAGTTCTTCTTTGGTCCAGCCTATGAATGGTTCTGAGTATTTTATTAGTGATACAGCCCATGTGTTTATCCCTTTTACTAGGTTTCTGCTATATAGTTTAGTTTCTAAGAGTTTCCTTGTTCTTCGTAGATATTCTTTTCCAATCATTTCTTTCATTTCTGTATATTTGATTGTGTCTGCTTCCAGAACTCCCAGGTATTTATAACTCTCTTGTTCTCCTGGCGCCCTCATCTCCTCTTAGTTGGGGAGTTCTATACCTTCTGTCGTCTCCAGTTTTCCTCTTTTAATCTCTAGCAGTGCACATTTTTCTATTCCAAACTCCATTTAGATATCCTGGCTGAATATCCTGGTTGTATTTATCAGCTTTTCCAGTTCTTTTTTATTTTTTGCAAACAGTTTAAGGTCATCCATGTACATCAGGTGGTTTATTCTTTGTTCTGTATCCGTAAACCTGTATCCGGCATAACACTTTCTGAGTATGTAGTTGAGTGGCATCATGGCTATTATAAACAATAGTGGTGATAGAGAGTCTCCTTGAAAAATGCCTCTCTGTATTTTTATCTCAGACAGGTGTTGTCCTCCGGCTGTCAGTTTTAGTCTCCATGTCTCCATTGCTTTCTGGATGAGATTAATAATCCTGTCTGGTATCTTGTATATTTTAAGCATTCAATTATCCATGTTTGGGGGATTCTGTCGTAGGCTTTCTTGTAGTCAATCCATGCCATGGTCATTTTCTTTTGTCTGCTCTTCACCTCCTTCAGGGTCTTTTGATCAATGTATAGTAGATCATGTGTCCCTTTTTGTCCTTTCCGGCATCCTTTTTGTTCCTCGGGGAGCAGTCCACGTTTGTCCAGGGATTGGTAGATTTGTTCTCTCAGTTGTGCTGTGAGAATTTTCCACATTATTTGTAGACATGTTATCGGTATGTAGTTGCTGGGGGTCGTTCCCTTTTTGGGGTCTTTTTGTATTAATGTTGTTCTTCCTTCCGTCATCCATTCTGGTACGTCTTTTTTGCGGATACATCCACTCAGTTTCTGCGCTAGTCTTTCATGCAGGGTCGTGAATTTTTAAAACCAGTATCCATGTATTCCATCGTGGCCTGGTGCTCTCCAGTTTGCCATTTTTCTTAGGGTTTTCTTGATCGTTTCTTTGTTAATTTCTGTTTTGGTTCCTTGTTCGATTTCCTGCAGTTCATCTTTCATGTTTTTGAACCATTGGACATTCTTGTTGTGCTTTTTTGGTTCTTCCCATATCTTGCTCCAGAATTGTTTTGTTTCTGTTGGGTTCGATTGCTCTGTTGTTGTTTTTTCTCCATTTACGTTTTTGTAAAACTGGCTTTCATTATTTTCAAAGGTCCTGTTCTGTTTGCTCTGTTCTGATTTGTACCTGTATCATCTCAGTCTTCCTTCTATTGCTGCTATCTTTTGTTTTATTTCTTCATGTTTCTCATTTAGTTTTTCCTTGCGTTTCTGATTTTTGCTTCTTAATCGTTTCATGTCCTCCTTCCTTCTGTTCACGGTTTTAGCTTCTTTTCGAATTTTAGTGATCTGGGTTTCCAGTCTGATTTCCCATCCAGGTTTTGTCGGTCCTCTCTTTTGTCCATTCTCTTCGTTTCTTAGTTTCATACTTACCGATTTTTCCCCTGCATATATCAGGTTGTTTAGGTCTGTAATAGTTTCTGTTGGGATGTGTGTGAGGAGTCTGTTTACTCTTACTGTTTCTGCTTTTAACTCATTCGCTACTTCATTCCTGAGAGATGGGAGTTTTGTTTTGTTTTCAAACATGTATCGTCTAATGTTCTCCACTTCACTTGCTTCTTTTTCGTTGAGTTCTATCTCAGCAGGTTCTGTGGTTCCGGATTCTTCTCCTCATCTGGTTCTGTGATTCCGTAGTCTTCAATCTCTTCAGTTTCAGTGTGTATGTTTTGCCCGTCCTCTTCCTGTGGTTTCTCCTTCGGTGGTTTTTCTTGCTTTGTTTCGCCATTAACCTTCTGTCTGATTTCCGTCAGTTCCATCTCCGCGAACCATCCTCGCTTGAGGATCTGTCTTGCTTGATCTGCTATCCTTTGTTCCGTTGTATGGTAGTCACTAGCAATGTCCCAGAGATGTTTCAATCGATTTCGGTAGCCTCTTTCTGTAGGGTAGCGGGTTTTATAATAGCACTCCATCACCAGTCTGTTCTCTTTCGTAGTCCATTTCTTTCTATATCTTTTCAATTTGCTGTTTTCTGCTCTGGTTTTCCTGTCTTTGGTCTGTGTCCTTGTCATACCTGGAATCAGAGAGGTTATTATCTGGTTCTTGTCCGTTGTCTTGTTTCTGAAATGAGAAGGGCCAACATTCGCAGGATGCGGTCCGGGTCACCCATGTTGGCTAACGTGAGAGCACCTGCCCATCATGACACTAAGGTCTTTCTCCTGAGTCCCACGGCTTTTATTGATATTATTGTGAATTATTCATATTTTAGTGTGTGTGGCCAATCCAGGCCCAGGCTTATTCTGTCTGTGGTCCTGTCACATGGATAGTGATTGTCTCATTCATTTTAATGAGTGATATTGTGGACTACCACACAATATATATATATATATATATATATATATATATATATATATATATATATATATGTGTGTGTGTTATATAAAGACATAAAGTTTTCTTGGCTACTCCATGATAGCAGATGCAGGGAGACGATAGGTTCCCCTCCACTTTTCTACTTTGTGTATAACCAATGTATTCTTGATTGTAGTGCTAGGGGATGGGGGGTTCGATTTCCGCTTCTACGAATTCTTCATTAAGTAAAACTGAATTCTGTTAATTAGGAGCCAGTTTTTATCCAGAAGTTTCGGCATCAAATTTCTTCTGAAAGTGATACGCACATATTAAAACCACTTTTTTTCTTCTTTTTTTTGCTAAAAAAAAGCACATAATAAAGAAGAATAAAAAATATATGCCCACTTATCTTTTAAGTTCCTCGTGTGATTAAGTGCCAGTATGGCATTATAGGATGTGTGAGAGAGGGTCGAGTCTGCTTCTACGAATTCTTCATTAATTAAAACTTAATTCTGTCTATTAGGGGCCGATTTTTATCCAGAGGTTTGGGCATCCAATTTCTTCTAAAAGTGACACGCACATATTAAAACACTTTTTTTCTTTTTTATTGCTAAACAAAATGCACATAAAGAAAGAAGAATTAAAAATATACGTTCACTTATCTCTTGGGTTCCTCGTGTGATCACGCGACAGTATGGCATTAAGGAATGTGTGAGAGAGGGTCGATTTCCGGTTCTACGAATTCTTCATTAATAAAAACTTTATTCTGTTAATTAGGAGCCGATTTTTATCCAGAAGTTTGTGCATAAAATTTCTTCTAAAAGGGATACGCACATATTAAAACCACTTT
The DNA here is from genome assembly GCA_963556195.1 of Sepiola atlantica. NCBI lineage: Eukaryota > Metazoa > Mollusca > Cephalopoda > Sepiida > Sepiolidae > Sepiola > Sepiola atlantica. The sequence goes on from OY744520.1 coordinate 96,089,786, forward strand.
TTTTCTTTTCTTTTTTGCTAAACAAAATGCACATAAAAAAGACTTAAAAATATCCGTCGACTTATCTCTTAGGTTCCTCGTGTGATTAAGTGCCAGTATGGCATTATGGGATGTGTGAGATAGGGTCGACTCTGCTTCTACGAATTCTCCATGAATTAAAACTTAATTCTGTTAATTAGGGGCCGATTTTTATCCAGAAGTTTAAGCATCAAATTTCTTCTAAAAGTGATACGCACATATTAAAAACACTTTGTTTTTCTTTTCTTTTTTACTTAAACAAATGCACATAAAAAAGAAGAATTAAAAATATACTTCCACTTATCTCTTGACTTTCTCGTGTGATTAAGTGCCAGTATGGCATTATGGGATGTGTGAGAGAGGGTCGACTCACCTGCTACGAATTCTTTATTAATTAAAACTTTATTCTGTTAATTAGGGTCGGATTTTTATCCGGAAGTTTGGGCATTAAATTTCTTCTAAAGGTGATACGCACATATTAAAACCACTTTTTATTCTATCCTTTTTTGCAAAACAAAATGCACATAAAAAAGAAGAATTAAAAATATACGTCCACTTTTCTCTTGGGTTCCTGGTGTGATTAAGGGCCAGTATGGCATTATGGGATGTGTGAGAAGGGTCGATATCCGCTTCTACGAATTCTTCATTAATTAAAACTTAATTCTGTTAATTAGGGGCCGATTTTTATCTAGAGGTTTGGGCATCAAATTTCTTCTAAAAGTGATACGCACATATAAAACCACTTTTTTTTACTTTTTGTTGCTAAACAAAATGCACATAAAGAAAGAAGAATAAAAAAATATACGTCCACTTATCTCTTGGGTTCCTCGTGTGATTAAGTGCCAGTATGGCATTATGGGATGTGTGAGATAGGGTCGATTCCGTTTCTACGAATTCTTCATTAATTAAAACTTGATTCTGTTACTGAGGGGCGGATTTTTATCCATAGGTTTTAGCATCAAATTTCTTCTAAAGTGATACGCACATATTAAAAACACTTTGTTTTTCTTTTTTTGCTAAAACAAATGCACATAAAAAAAGAATGAAAAATATACTTCTACTTATCTCTTGGGTTCCTCGTGTTATTAAGTGCCAGTATGGCATTATGGGATGTGTGAGAGAGGGTCGACTCCGCTTCTACGTATTCTTCATTAATAAAAACTTAATTCTGTTAATTAGGGGCCGATTTTTATCCAGAAGTTTGGGCATTAAATTTCTTCTAAAAGTGATACGCACATATTAAAAACACTTTTTATTCTATCCTTTTTTGGAAAACAAAATGCACATAAAAAAAGAAGAATAAAAAACATACGTCCACTTATCTGGTGGGTTCCTCGTGTGATTAAGTGCCAGTATGGCATTATGGTATGTGTGAAGTAGGGTCGATTTCCGCTTCTAAGAATTCTTCTTTTATTAAAACTTAATTTTGTTTATTAGGGGCTGATGTTTATCCAGAGGTTTTGGCATCAAATTTCTTCTAAAAGTGATACGTACATATTAAAAACAGTTTGTTTTTCTTTTTTTTTGCTAAACAAAATGCACATAAAAAAAGAAGAATTAAAAATATACGTCTACTTATATCTTGGGTTCTTCGTGTGATTAAGTGTCAGTATGGCATGATGGGATGTGTGAGAGAGGGTAGATTTCCGATTCTACGAATTCTTCATTAATTAAAACTTAATTCTGTTAATTAGGGGCCGATTTTTATACTGTAGTTTCGGCATAAAATATCTTCTAAAGTGATACGCACATATTAAAACCACTTTTTTTCTTTTTTTCTAAACAAAATGCACATAAAATAAGAAGAATTAAAAATATACGTCCACTTATCTCTTGGGTTCCTCGTGTGATTAAGTGCCAGTATGGCATTATGGGATGTGTGAGAGAGGGTCGATTTCCGTTTCTACGAATTCTTCATTAATTAAACTTAATTCTTTTAATTAGGGGCCGATTTTTATCAAGAGGTTTGGGCATCAAATTTCTTCTACAAGTGATACGCACATATTAAAACCACTTTTTTCTTTTTTTTTTTGCTAAACAAAATGCACATGAAAAAAGAAGTACAAATATACGTCCACTTATCTCTTGGGTTCATCGTGTGATTAAGTGCCAGTATGGCATTATGGCATGTGTGAGAGAGGGTCGATTTCCGTTTCTACGAATTCTTCATTAATTAAACTTGATTCTGTTAATTAGGGGCCGATTTTTCTTCTAAAAGTAATACGCACATATTAAAAACACTTTTTTTCTTTTTTTTTTTGCTAAACAAAATGCACATGAAAAAAGAAGAATTAAAAATATACTTCCACTTATCTCTTGGGTTCCTCGTGTGATTAAGTGCCAGTATGGCATTATGGGATGTGTGAGAGAGGGTCGATTTCCGCTTCTACGAATTCTTCATTAATTAAAACTTAATTCTGTTGATTAAGGGCCGATTTTTATCCAGAAGTTGGGGGATCAAATTTCTTCTAAAAGTAATACGTTCATATTAACACCACTTTTTTTTTGCTAAACAAAATGCACATAAAAAAAAGAAGAATTAAAAATATACGTCTACTTATTTTATTGGTACCTCGTGTGATTAAGTGTCAGTATGGCATTATGGGATGTGTGAGAGAGGGTTGATTTTCGCTTTTACGAATGTTTCATTAGTTAAAACTTAATTTTGTTAATTAGGGGCCGATCTTTATCCAGAGGTTTTGGCATCAAATTTCTTCTAAAAGTTATACGCACATATTAAAAACACTTGTGTTTCTTTTTTTTTTGCTAAACAAAATGCACATAAAAAGAAGAATTAAAAATATACGTCTACTTATCTCTTGGGTTCCTCGTGTGATTAAGTGCCAGTATGGCATTATGGGATGTGGGAGAAGGGGTCGATTTCCGCTTCTACGAATTCTTCATTAATAAAAACTTTATTCTGTTAATTAGGGACCGATTTTTATCCAGAGGTTTGGCCATCAAATTTCTTCTACAAGTGATACGAGCATATAAAAAAAACTTGTTTTCTTTTTTTTTTTGGCTAAACAAAATGCACATAAAGCACGAAGAATTAAAAATATAGTTCCACTAATCTCTTGGGTTCCTCGTGTGATTAAGTGCCAGTACGGTATAATGGGATGTGTGAGAGAGGGTCGATTTTCGCTTCTACGAATTCTTCATTAATTAAAACTTAATTCTGTTAATTAGGGGCGGATTTTCATCCTAGAGTTTGGGCATCAAATTTCTTCTAAAAGTGATACGCACATATTAAAACCACTTTTCTTTCTTTTTTCTTTTGCTAAACAAAATTCACATAAAAAAGAAGAATTAAAAATATACGTCCACTTATCTCGTGGGTTCCCCGTGTGATTAAGTGCCAGTATGGCATTATGGGATGTGTGAGAGAGGGTCGAATCCGCTTCTACGAATTCTTCATTAATTAAAACTTAATTCTGTTTATTAGAGGCCGATTTTCATTCAGAAGTTTGGGCATTAAATTTCTTCTAAAAGTGATACGCATATATTAAAACCACTTTGTTTTTCTTTTTTTTGCTAAACAATATGCACATAAAAAAAGATTTTAAAATACACTTCCACTTATCTCTTGGTTCTTCGTGTTATTAAGTGTCAGTATGGCAGTATGTGATGGGTGAGAGAGGGTCGATTTCCGCTGCTACGAACTCTTCATATATTATATCTTAATTCTGTTAATTAGGGGCTAGTTTTCATCCAGAAGTTTAGGCATCAAATTTCTTCTAAAAGTGATACGTACATATTAAAACTACTTTTTTTCTCTTTTTTTTGCTAAACAAAATTCACATAAAAAAGAAGAATTAAAAATATTCGTCCACTCATCTCATGGGTTCTTCGTGTGATTAAGTGCGAGTATAGCATTATAGGATGTGTGAGAGAGGGTCGATTTCCGCTTCTAGGAATTCTTCATTAATTAAAACGTAATTCTGTTAATGAGAGGTCAATTTTTATCTAGAAGTTTGGGCATCAAATTTCTTCTAAAAGTGATACGCACATATTAAAACCACTTTTTTTTTCTTTTTTGTCTTTTTGCTAAACAAAATGCATATAAAAAAAGAAGAATTAAAAATATACGTCCACTTATCTCTTGGGTTCTTATTATCAATTTTGTATTATTATTATTATTATTATTTTTTTTTTTTTTTTTTTTTTATTATTATTATTATTATTATTATTATTATTATTATTATTATTATTATTTGTCTGAAATTATTATTATTATTATTATTATTATTGTTGTTGTTGTTGTTGTTGTTGTCGTCGTCGTCGTCGTCGTCGTCGTCGTCGTCGTTGTTGTGCTTTCTTGAAGGTCGTCTGTTCTTTTGATGAAGTAGTTTTTATAATCAGCAGTTGTACATCTACTGGCTGAACGTTGTAGCGATATTAGCTGGTGGATTTTACAAATGCTAAAAAACGGAATTTTCCATATAAGGCTTGAGTATTGTAAAAGCGGAAAATCTCAGGGCTTATGGTCAGGATATGACGTCACAGCGAGTCAATTACACATAGCATATGAACTGATAAAAAAAAAATTTTTGTCTGAAATACGAAGGAGAGAGTTCGTGTTTGATACAATATTCGAAACAATATTATCCATGTGTATACGCGTTTCAGAAATCCAATCTGAAACATCTGAGATTGATTGAAAATAGTGTGCTATCAGACGACATCCTTTTCATTATTCCTGCATCCAGTAGTGTTATTACCAAGAAAGCCATTTGTTATTGAGTTTGTTAATTTTTCTTGCTATAATTAGCTTAGTGTTTTAAGGAACCATTACAAAATGTTTTTACGATGATACTTAAGATGAATATGTTGTACCATTTCGATTCTTCAAGACTCTATCTTCTTAAGTTTCTTTATATAGCTGCTGATTAAAATATTATGCTGACAAGGAAAGTCATTAAATTGTCGAGCTTGTCAGACTGTGAAAATATATATAAACGCTATCGTTAATGACATAGAGTCTGAGATAGGTATATTTGCTGACGATACCACGCTTTACTCTCGCAATGTAGGCAAAAGAGACGCGATCATATTATCTGAGGCAATATCTGAATCCTTAGAAAATAACCTCCAGGCTGTGATGGATTGGTGTCATAAATGATTGGTAACTTTTAATGCCGGAAAGACAAAGCTCCTTTCTTTCAATCACTACAAGAAACTTCCTCAACCAACAATTGTCATGGCAAATAACACCTTACCTGAGATTTCAACATTCAAACTCCTTGGTTTTACCTTCATAGGTCAATGAATTGGAACAAATACATTGGCGACATTGCCAAGGCTGCAGCAAACTTTTCACACCTGACATTATCCTGTATTTCCACAAAGCCACCACCCGTCCATGCATGGAGTATTGTTGCCACATCAAGGCTAGTGCAGCATGCACTGGTCTCTCCCTCTTATACATCAAAAAAGAGTCGCCAACTTAATAGGTCCATCACTATCCACCAAGCTCCAGCCCCTGTCCCATCGCCGCAATGTTGCATCATTGTGCTTGTTTTACAAATACTTCAATGGAGTTTGCTCCGATGAACAGGCTGCTCTGGTCCCCCCTCGACGTAAATACACTAGATCAACTTGACAATCTGCAAAATCCCATCCATTCACTGTGGAGGTCCCCAGATGCCGGGGAGCTTTCTTCTCCAATAGCTACTTTCTTCGTGCTGCCGGCCTCTGGAACTCCATTCCTGCTCCCTTTTCTCCGACGGTACTGACATGCAGAGGTGTAAAAATAATGTAAACAGATAACTTAGGATGACACCCATAACCTACACTCTAATTCTCAGTAGCCCCTTACGTCTACAGTGGCGGGTTGCCTTGTTTGGAGTGAAATATGTTAATATATATATCTATATATATATATATTAATATGCTAATTCTCTCATCAATACCGGCGTCGTTTTAAGTACGAATAAAATATACATAATGTTGCTATAAAATTAACACTCTTTTTTTCTGTCATATATGTAAAATATATGTTAGAAATTTTACTCGGTGAGCATATTCATAAGCGATGGTTGATATATTTTTGGTGAGGTTAATTTAATCCAAATGTCCTAGTGGTTATGATGATGGATTGTCATTGGAATAAACTATATTTTGCTGTTGTCGCTATGTTCTAATGAACGGGGTGGTGAACTATTATAAGCAAATATATGCTCTCTCCGGACGCATATTTTTGCTAGTTGTTTTATTTAATTGCTCAGTAAAATGTGTTTGTTAGTTTATTTTACAAAAAAAAAGAAAGAAAATTACCCTATTCTTTATTTTAATAAATAAAACACGGAATAAAAAAAACATAGTTTTTAAACACAATCTGCCTTTTACGGCGTAAAATGTAAAGCAAAAAGTCATAAACTCACTTAAGGTTGTAAAAAGATAATAATTTTTTAAGTTTTTTACATCAAAAAAAATGTTGCAATTAAAATAAAATCAACAAGTAAAAAAATAAAATACAGTAAACACAATTCTAAATTCAGTTATTTAATGGCGCAGTAAAATGCGTTTGTTTTGTTTTACAAAAAGATATAGTAATTTTTAAATCGATTATTTTTTAAATTAAACAATTTCATTCAATAAATGTGTTGCTTTAAAACATAATTCTTAATAAGATTTTTACAAAAACCCAACACGTTTTAATAAAAAATCAAAGTAAATATATTTTTGTATGATAAATCTCAGAGAATGTGTTGCCTACATGTTATTAATCAAATAGCGCGCCCATACTTGTGTCCATCTCTCTATCTCTCTATCTCCCTCTCTCTCTTTCTCTCTCCCTCTCTCTCTTTCTCTTTCTCTCTTTCTCTCTTTCTCTCTCTCTCCTCTTTCTCTCTCTTTATCTCACTTATTGAAATAGAACTTTCTGTGCATTAGAAATTGAACGTTATACTTAATAATCAGAGGGAAGGTAACCAAATGTTGGAGTTGACGGCGGCTGTTCCGTCATATTCTATTACAATCTAATTTAATTACATAATTCAATTATATAGATTAGAAAATAATGTATTTGATTAATTCTATTTCTATTTTTCATTAAGATTATTATTATCGAGGAGAATATTTTAAATGCATCTGGAAATATGGGAAAAACAATCATAAGTGTATATTTTCGAATATTAATTTATTAGAAGCTTTAAATAAAATTAATTATGTAAATTTGAAAGACGCATGATGTTTGGGGTAGTGTTGGAATGGGTATATATAAGAGCTGATAAGTAGATATAAAAAGAGAGCGATCAGAACTAATAATATAGTTTCGGCTTCAGACAGACTGATACCTAATCTCCTTTATTAATAGATGTTTGTTTATTCGTTAACACCCGTGTCACAAACCTGACAGTTCAAGGAAAAGGAGATGGTTTATATTAAACAATAAAAGATGGAAAGAAAGAAGTGATAACAGAAGGAAAGTAACGGTGAGTAAAATAATAAATAATTCAACAGTTGTATCTATAAAAACAAACCTAAACTTCAGAATTATAAACTGGTTCGGTGAATTAAATTACGACGTTATGGAATCAAAATTATATTTGCAATTCAACTGAAATATAATTAAAACAAAAGGAATATCACAGCGAAGACATATTGTTTTGTCATCGTTTTTGTTTTTCAATATTGTCATCAATAATATCACACAATTGAAACGGGTCCGACTAGTGAATTTAAAAACGTACAACAGACTCATCTATATGTAAAGTAAAGTCGTGTGTCTGTGTTTCGTAGCATGACTGTTAAACGGTTAATCCAAGTATGAAACTAACCACAGATTTCGAATCAGCATCTTCATACCAATGTTCTTCTCGATGTCAGAAGTCCTTCAATCTATTTTTAAAATTCGTTATTAAAATTTAAAAGTATGTAAACATAACATTAGAAAAATGTTCCTATATTTTCAGCGTTCTCTTTCAAGTCCGGCCGAATAATTGCTTTTCATGTCAAATCATCGTACGAACTTTGATGAGAAAATATTTATTGTTTATTTTATTAGAAATAGATAAAAATATTTTGTTAAATGTTTACTAATTTGACTTTAATAATAAAAAAAATGTCATATTTATGTTTCTTTATGTTTTTTATTTCATACAATCAAATTATTTTTATATGAAGATGTGAAAAAATCCCTATGCCGAAATCATTTAAGTAGTTTACAAAGAGTTCCTTAGATTGCTGTCCTTGTCGATAAAATGTTCACCTTCAATTTTAATATTTTATGACATCGTCGTTTCTAATCTTACACTATTTATTTCTTATCTGATATCGATAATCATCATACACCTGATTAGTTTTATACAGATTTATGAAAACTATTTGGAATCTACAGATTACAAACTTTCGCTAAATCACCCACCCTTTAAAGAAAGTAAGATTCTACTTTTTCTATGGATAAGGAACCAGGCGTTAATGTACAAATTCATCAAATATTTTATAGATGTTCTTAGCTTTTAATCTTAATTATACAATTTCAGAAAAGTTGAGAAACTCGGCATAGACGGGTACTTCAACTCATTATCATAATTCGAGCTGAAATACTAGTCTAAGTATTGGTTCGTAATACTAGGGCATTCTATGACCCATTAATAAAAGTCAAGAGAATTGGAGGCGTTTTCTAGAATAAAAATCAAGTGAATGATTTTGATCAAAATAGGAACAAAGACTCTAGATTAAGTTAAGCATCATGATATATTGATTTTAACCTTCTTAAGGGAACATAAATGTGGTGTAAAAGTGTTCTGTTTGGGAAATTATTTTAGCTGTCCTCGGATAGGTATCCGTCTAGAATTATATATATATATATATATATATATATATATATATATATATATATATATATATATATATATATATATATATATATATATATAAAGGAATAAACAAATACACGTGTGACTTACAATTCTGTGCTGCGTTTACTGGACGATTTTAAAGATTACGTAAATCCTAATTTCTTTTATTGTTTTTCTTTTATGTTTGGATAGTCTATGGGAATTTTTTCTGGAAGCATTCCCTTCTTCAAACTTTCAATGAAATGTGAACAGAGTTCTAGAAAACAGCGAACTAAAATTAATATTACATTTGTCTAGACGTGACAAGTACTCCACTTATAGTTCGAAATCGGCAAAATATATCAAACTACGATCAGCATATATATATATATATATATATATATATATATATATAAATATATAAATATATATATATATATATATATATATATATATATATATATATGTATATATATATATATATATTTGTGTTATAATGGAATAATTCCAGGAGGAAATCCGGGTATGAGAGCTCAATGTAGTAAACAGAGCAATAATAAAATAAAATATAATAACACGAAATATTTTATATATATATATATATATATATATATATATATATATATATATATATATATATATATATATACGATTTCGAACTATAAGTGGGAGTACTTGTCACGTCTGGACAAATGTGATACTGCGAAACAGCTGACCCTAGGAAACTATTTAAATATTTATTAGTAAAATAATTATATATATATATATATATATATAGTTTTCCACAGTCGGCTATATATATATATATATATATATATATATATATATATATATATATATATATATATATATATATATATATATATATATATATATATAAGTATGTATAAATAAATAAATGGAAAAAAAAAAATATATATATATATATATATATATATATACTCTTATCTATAGCTATATATACATATATATATATATACTTTACTAGATATTATATATGAAATAAAAGGTTACTAGAGGCAAAACAATAAAAACTATAATTAAAAATGTCAGACAGTAAAAGTGTAAAAGAATAACACAATTAGAAAGGACATTGTTTAAAAAATTCGAAGCAACAAAAGCCAATACTTCAGATAGAAAAGTTTACAAGTTGGTTTAAAAAATAGAAATTAAAATTAACGGAAATGGAAACCAATAAAAAAATTTAAATAAAAGGTATAAGTTGCAGCTGTAAACAAAGCTGTTTACGAAGTGAACAAAAATTCCTAGTCCTTAGTGCGCAGCTTTTCCAACTCATGTCATGTTAATTTGTACATCCCTTTTGGGTCAGCTTGCTATCTATTGTAAAAAGTGGTTTACTGATTCGTCTCTTTGTTCATAGCGTCTGCATTTTCAACTGCGTTTCATGTCCCTGTTTCTTTATTAATTCTCGTTTTCTCAGCAATGTTAATGTTGTATCATGTTAAATTTTTTTGGTCACTCTTATATAGGCACTTAATCTCCCAGTTATGCTTTTTCGTTTTTATTGTTTCCCGTTTCACTGTTCTCTGTAATGGTTGTTTTCGATTTCTTTTTTCTCGATTTTCCCACAGGTATTTTGTTTTCCGGTTAATTATGCTGTCTACACAATCTTCAAAATGTGTAAGCCTTCTTTTGTCTTCTTTCTATTTTATATAGAATCATCCAATATCATCTTTCCGGTGAAGTTCCTGCTTCATAGTCATTTGTTTCCTGATTATTTGGTGAATGATTCTGTGGGTTTTTTTAATTTGTCAATACCTGAAGGGTTTTAATTATAACGCCAGGAGTAATGCTCAAGTATGTATTTCTTTTATTTCTTTTATGAACTTTTAGCTATATAATTTGTTTTCAAGAAATGTTACTCTTTCTTCTTAAGTAGTCTGTTTTAGTATATCTTTCATCTCTACTAGCTTGATGCTCTCAGAATCCACAATTCCTAGGTATTTGTAGTTAATGTGGCAGTACGCCACGGTAGACATAAGGCGCTACTGAGAAAAAGGGTTCGAGTTTTTCTTTTTTTTTTGGGGGGGGTCAATCTAAATTGGGAGCTGTGCAGCGAGATGTCTGTTTTCATTAGTTTTAAATTTCTACATGTCAGTATCGTCAGGAAAACAGGGAGCAGGGAGGGAATTCCAGAGTCCAGCAGCACGAGGAAAGAAGCTTTTCGAGTAGAAACCTCTTCGGCATCTGGGGACCTCCACAGTGAACGGATGGGATTTGGCAGATTGTCGGGTTGGTCTAGTGAAGTTGCGTCGTGGGGGCACCAGAGCAGCAAATTCATCAGAGTGAGTATATAAATATGTACGTATTAGAGTGGGTGTGAGTATGTATGAGTATGTCTCTATGTCTATGCGTGTGGTTAAAGAGGAAGGGACGGTATGACCCAATTTCTTGCAAGTTGATAGATAGGTGCCAAAGTTGGCATCTTATGGAAAGGGTTGTCTCGTCTGAAGATTTTTGAAATGTAATATGTCTGCTTGTTTTTTTCTTTTTCTTTCTTTCTTATGATTGTGTATTAGTGGATATTATCTTAGCTAACCAGTACATCCCTGAAGAAGAGACAAGCAGGTTTTTAAACGATTGTCGGGTACTCCAACTATGTTTATTTTAATATAAAAGCTCTAATATATATTGAGCACTTTTGAAAAGTAATGGTTTTGTTCATTTAGTTAATATTTGAACTTAATTAATTAATTAATAAATGAATATATATATATATATATATATATATATATATATATATATATATATATATATATGTATTACGGCTATCTTACTGTTTTAGTGGGACTGTACTAAAGACAGTGATTTCACCAGTGGATCTATTTACTTATAATTTCTATTGCCTGTAAGTCTTATTCTCTGTTGATTTGCATGGATGATTGCTCCGCACACCAAGTACGCATGCGCATATCGTAACTCAGTAGGGAAGTGTGTATCTATGTTCATTTCACATAAAGTGGTGAGCGATAGATAATCCTAAGTTGATATTTTTATATTGACGGTTGATCGGCGAGCGCACGCGGGGAATTCATTGTATTGTGGCTCAACGTTCGAATCTCGACAGACTGATATTAATACATTGGAAGTCAGAAATACACTAGGCAAAGTACGAAATTTAATACACCTGAATGCATCTCGATTGCTTCGTAAACAAGTTTGTTATTGTTATCTTTCTCTTAGATTTGAAATACCCTTTCCACCATTTTAAATTTGAAAGATAGTTTGGATTATTTAAACTGTTGAATAAAAGGTTATTTAAACAGTCCTTAAAATTATTAGAAAATACTTATATATTGACAGATTTAGAGTTTGGAAGCTATTACATCTAATAATTTGATAAATATAAATTTTAAAATTACCTATAAATAATCAGTTATAGTTATATAACTTTTTTTTCAATTAATAAGTTGGAGCCAAAACGATAACATAATCTAAAAATCTGTTCTTTTGTCATGATACCATCCTCCCAGGCATTACCTATTTCTTTTTAGGGAAGGGGATGTAGTATTAATTCTGTTGTAATTATACGACTCTCCCAGGGATAACCTTCTCATGTACTTCTTTTGAGGGGGGAGGTAGTGAAATTGAGAGAGAAAAAGAGAGAGAAACTGAGAGAGAGAGAGAACCCGAGAGAGAAAGAGACAGAAAGAGAGAAGGAAAGAGTGACACACGACTGGGCGCGTTACTTGATTAATAAGACGTTAACAACACATTCTATGAGTTTTATCATACGAGTCGCTCAAAAATGATATATTTACTTTGATTTTTTTATTAAATAGTTGTTTTCTAATCTTATTATAAATTATGTTTTAAAGCACAAATTTATTTCATCAAATTGTTTAATTTTTTTAAAAATTGATTTAAAAGCTAATCTTTTTTGTGAAAAACAAACAAACACATGTTACTGAGCAATTAAATAACTGAATTTAGAATCGTGTTCACTGTATTTTATTTTTCAATTGGTGATTTTATTTCGGGTACAACTTTTTTTCGATTTGAAAAACTTTAAATATCATCATCTTATTAAGACCTTAAGTGAGTTTATAATTTTTTGTTTTACATTTTACGCCGTAAAGGGTAAATTTTGTTTAAAAACTGTTTTATTATTCCGTGTTTTATTTATCAAAATAAAGGATTAGTTTGTTTTTTTATTAGAAATTATGTTTTAAAGCATAAATATATTAAATCTAATTGTTTAATTTAAAAATAATTATTTAAGAATTACTATTTTTTGTCTGGTGATACCAGATCAGGCTGCCCTGTGGCTCCCTGAGACGAAATTCACCTACATTGACGTTTTTTTTTTTTTTTTTTTGTAAAACTTAATTATGTTCTACAAAACCAAAAACAAAAACAACAGCCCCTCTCCCTTTCTCCCTCCCCTTTTTTATTTTTATTTTTCCTACCCTACTCCCGGTCCTGGATATGACCTTAAACTACATCCGATGGTGAGATCCGGCTTACGGACTTTGGGGAATGTGGAGCCTCCTCTTAATTACCATTGCTCCCAGGTCCACCCTGACCCGGAGTGGTAGTACCTGTTAGGGTCTCAACTATGGGTTAAATAGAAACAGATATTAAAAGGGGAAAGAAACAAAAAAGAGAAGAAAACAAGACCAGATTCGGCATTAAATAACCCAAAAAGGGTTGATATGCCGTAAAACAAAACTACCAAACTACCAAACTATTTTTTGTAAAAAAAAACAAACAAACACATTATACTGAGCAATTAAATAGAACAACTAGTCTGTATAATTTACCGTCACTAAACCTATTTTTTTATATAAACCTGTCTTGGTGTCAATAAAATTAAGAAAACATTACTCTTTCTTCTTCGGTAAAATAATTGTCCCTGCCAGCTAAATATTCTTTAAATAAATAAAGCTAATATCCATTTTACCATAAAAAATAATTTCCAACTAAATATTCTCCAAATTTATAATAGGAATGTCACTTTTTAATTTCTTTATTTTAAATCGTACTGTTTTAGTCGACTGGGACAACGTAATTTGATTTTGAACAAATTTATTTTAAAATAGGTAAAGTCGTGATTTTTACATGAGCGACATTAAATTATTCACCAATCAACACTTTGCTTATTGGGCGATATTATGTTTTAAATATGTGGGAAAGGTGATAACGTATGTACGAACATGAAATAACATAGTATATAGATTATTATTTGCACTCACTAAAAGTTCTCACACTAATCATTGCCAGTGATTGCTCACTAATAATAACCGGTGGTTTTCCCTTGAGTCTAAGTGATAAAAAGCCTTTATAGATTTCGAGTGTCTCCACCTATTTCGATAACTATTGCAAATGATTTTGAAGTATCGCAACAACCGTTTACCATTGATTTGTCGCTGGTAACGACAATTGGTCTCCTCTGGGATTTGGGTTGCAATAAGCCTCCTCAGGGCCACAGTACTGTCCGCACTCTTTAAGTGGAGGTCTGATTAGTGCTCTTCCCATCACGACTATTTTGTGTCGTATAAATCGAGTCTGGTGCCATCACTGTTTTTGGTTGTGGGGGAAGTTTATGTAATTCCTTGCAGGTTCTGTTCCCAGGTTCGTGTGATGGTGTTCTTCCTGTGGTTTTGTTTTCTTCATATTCTATCTTCCATGGAACTGGTTACCGTTCGTAGCTTATACTGGTTGGTTTCTGCATTCGAGCCTTTTGTATTGTCCTAGTCATCTCTTTGATTCCAATATCTCCCAGTCTTTTCCCCAAGTTATTTTGGAAGATTATTGGTATTATATTGACTTTCTTCATGCTCCATATTTCTTGGAATTCTCTGGCAAGTTCCGTGTATTTCCTTCGTTTTCTCGTTTTCTTTGATGTTCACTCTGTTGTCTGCTGGAATGGCAAAATCTACGATTTGGCAAGATGTTTCCTTTTTGTTGATTATTGTAATTTTCTTCTTCCAGGACTGTATCTGGTGTATGTTGGTACAATTTATCCACGTGCTCGAAATGCAGTCGTTTACATAGTTCCTAGTATAGTGCCTTCCCCACGCAGTCGTATCTGTTTTTGTATTCTTTTGGGACTAGTTTGCTGCATTCATTTATGTGATTCATTGTTTCGTTTCTTTGCCCACACAATCTGCATTTACTGTTTTCCTGGAGTTTATCTATTTAGCTTTAATATAGTTAGTCTTACTCGCATTGTCTTGAGCAGCTGTCAGTCAAGATTCCGTTTCTCTGCTCGGGTGTCCTTTTCTTATCCATGCCCAAAAATGTTGGTTGGTTTCTATTCTGGTTATTCTTATGAAACTTCCATGTCTATGTTTTTCTTCCCACTTTTATTTTATTTTCGTTTTGTTTTTGGTTTCGGTGCTTCTCGACTTGTTCATTCGGAAGGTGTGTCTTGCTGCAGTGATCAGCTTTTTAGTGTTATAGGCTATGTATTTCTCCAGATCTTTTTTGTGTCTTCAACACAGTCTTCTATACTTACCAGTCATCTTCCTTCGTTCTAATTCACGTAGAGTCTGTCCGTACCGTCTTTTAGGTGTGGTGCGTTGTGCATGGTCATTAATTGTCGAGTCCTTTGATCAAGGTGGCTGAGTTTTTCTTTAGTCTAGCCTATGAATTGCCCAGAGTATTCTAGTAGTGATATTGCCCGGGTGTTTATTTTTTTACTAGTTTTCTGCTATATAATTTTGTTTCGAAGTGTTTCCTTGTTCTTCTCAGGTATTTTTTCCAATGTTCCTTTTTATTTCTGTAGATTTGATGGTGTCTGCTTCCAGAACTTTTAAATATTTATAGCACCCTCATCTTATATTGGTTGAGCAGTTCCTTTCCTTCTATTGTCTCTAGATTTCCCCTTTTCATCTCTAGCAGTGCACACTTTTCAATTCCAAATTCCATTTAAATCTCCTGGCTGAAGATTCTGGTCGTATTTATTTATTCTAGTTCCTTTATGCTTTTTGCCAATAGCTTTGGGTCATCCATGTACATGAAGTAGTTTATTCTTTGTTCTGTGTCTTTAAACTTGTATCCGGCATCACATTTCCTGAGTATGTGGTTGAATGGCATCATGGCTATGATAAATAGTACTGATGATAGGAAGTTTCCTTGGAAAATGACTCCCTGTATTTTATCTTAGTCAAGTGGTGTCCTCTGGCTGTCCGTTCAACTCTCGATGTTCCCATTGCTTTCTTAATTAGATAATAATCCTGTCGGGTATCTTGTACATTTAAAGCATGCAATTATCCATGCTTGAGATATTATGTCGTAATCTTTCTTGTAGTCAATGCATGGATTTTCTACTTTTTATTTCCTTCATAATCTTTTGATATATGTATAACAGATCATGCGCCCTTCTTTTCCCTTTCTGGCATCCTTTTTTCTTTAGGGAGCAGTCCACGATTGTTCAGGGAGTGGTACATTTGTTCTCTCAGTTGTGCCGTTAGGATTTTCCACATTGTTGGTAAACAGGTTATTATTATTTGTACTCACTAGGAGTTCTCACACACATCATCGTCAGTGATTGCTCACCGACAACAACCAGTGGTATTTCCTGGAGTCTGAGTGACAATAAGTCTCCCCAGACTTCCAGTGTTATTCACCTCTTTTCAATAACGATGCGGTATCGCAGCAGTCTCTAACCATTGATTTCTCGCCGGTAAGGACAATTGGTCTTCTCTGGGATTTGGGTGGCAACAAGCCTCCCCAAGGTCTCAGCACTCTCTGCACTTTTCCAGTGGAGGTCTGGTTTGTGTTGTCCATCCTCGGTCTTCTCATCCTCCTCGACCCTCTACAAATGTGTTGTCTGGTGTCAGCCTAGGCCAGCACCAGTTAAAATAAAATTTCTTTAAAAAATTTTTTTTTAAATTAAAAAAATAAATAAATAAATAAATAAATAAATAAATAATTTTTTTTAATTTTTAAATTTTTTCCCTTCAATTCATTTTTTTTTCCTTTTCTTTTCCCTTTCCTTATGATAAAAAAAAATGTGTTTTTAATTCTTTTTAATTTTGGGGTGGGTGGGTGGGTGGGTGGTGGAGAGGGAGGAGCTTATAGTGTTTCTTGTAATTTCTGTTTCTTGGTTCATTTTTGTGTAGTGATAGCTGAGGTCGGTGTAATTTATTGGGGGGAGATTATGAAGTGCTGTTTCTTGCAGTTTCTGTTCCTTGGCTCTTGTTGTGGTGTTCTTTGTGTGGTCTTGTTTTCACTGTTGTAAATTCCTTGTGACTGGTTAGCCTTTGTAGCTTATGTGTGTTAGTTTCCGCATTCGAGGATTTTCCTTAAGATTGCAGCTGTTTTGATCATTGCCGTCCTTTGTATGGTTTCGATAGTCCCTTTGATTCTAATTTCTCCCAGTCTTTTATCCAGGTTTTTTTGGATTGTTCCTAGTGCTCCTACGATTATTGGTATTATACTAACTTTCTTCATGCTCCATATTCCTTTGAGTTCTCTGGCAAGTTCTGTGCATTTACTTCGTTTTTCCGTGTCTTTGATCTTCACTCTGTGGACTGCTGAAACGACGAAGTCTACGATTTTACAAGATTTTTCCTTTTTGTCTATTATAATAACATCAGGTCTCCTTGCTTGTATGATTTTATCTGTTTGTATATCCATATCCCAGAGGATTTTGTGTTTTTCGTTTTCCAGTACTGTTCCTTGTTTATGTTTGTACCATTTGTCTGCATATTCGAAATTCAATTGTTTGCACAGTTCCCTGTGTATGACTTTCCCAACACAATCATGTCTGTTCTTGTATTCTTTTTGAGCAAGTTTGCTACATTCACTTATTATATGATTCACTGTTTCGTCTCTTTGTCCACACAGTCTGCATTTATTGTTTTCCTGGGTTTTATCTATTTTAGTGTTAATGTAGTGTGTCCTAATCGCACTGTTCTGTGCAGCCATCAGTAAAGATTCCGTTTCTCTGTTCAAGTTTCCTTTTCTTAGCCATGTCCAGCTATTTGCGTTGGTTTCTTCTCTTGTGAGTCTCATGAAGCGTCCATGTAGTTGTTTTTCTTCCCATTTTTCTTTTCTTGTCTGTTTGTGTCCAGTTTCGATGCTTCCTGCGTTGTTCGTTGGGGCGGTATCTCTTGCTGCGGTGATCAGCCTTTCTGTGTTCTGGTTTATGTATTTCTCCAGCTCTTTTTTAGTGTCGTCCACACAGTCTTCTATACTTACTAGTCCTCTTCCCCCTTCGTTTCTCTTCACGTAGAGTCTGTCTGTATCGTCTTTTGGATGTAGTGCATTGTGCATAGTCATTAATTTTCTAGTCCTCTGATCAAGGTGCCTGAGTTCTTCTTTAGTCCAGTTTATGAATGGTCCAGAATATCTTATTAGTGATACTGCCCAGGTATTTATTGCTTTGATTAGGTTTCTGCTATATAATTTTGTTTCTAAGAGCTTTCTTGTTCTTCTAAGGTATGCTTTTCCAATCTTCTCTTTCATTTCTGTTGATTTGATTGTGTCTGCTTCCAAAACTCCCAAATATTTATAGCTCTCTGTTTGATCTAGCGCCCTCATCTGCTCTTGGTTGGGTAGTTCCATACCCTCAGTCGTCTCCACCTTTCCCTTTTTAATCTCTAGCAATGCACACTTTTCCATTCCGAATTCCATTTGAATGTCCTGACTGAAGATTATGGTCGTATTTATCAGCTTTTCCAGTTCCTTTTTGCTTTTTGCAAATAGCTTCAGGTCGTCCATGTACATGAAATGGTTTATTCGTTGTTCTCTGCCTGTAAACTTGTATCCGGCATCACATTTCTTGAGTATGTAGTTGAGTGACATCATGGCTATGATAAACAGTAGTGGTGATAGGGAGTCTCCTTGGAAAATTCCTCTCTTTATTTTTATCTCCGTCAAGTATTGTCCTCCAGCTGTCAGTTCTAATCTCCATGTTTCCATTGCTTTCTTGATGAAATTAATAATGCTGTTGGGTATCTTGTACATTTTTAAACATTCAATTATCCATGCTTGAGGGATTCTGTCGTACGCTTTCTTGTAGTCAATCCATGCCATAGATATGTTCTTTTTCTTGCTTTTAACTTCTTTCAGGATCTTTGGATCTATGTATAACAGATTATGCGTCCCTCTTTTCCCTTTCTGGCATCCTTTTTGTTCCTCGGGAAGTAGTCCACGACTGTTCAGGGAATGGTAAATTTGCTATCTAAGTTGTGCCGTTAGGATTTTCCACATTGTCGGTAAACAGGTTATTGGTCTGTAATTGCTTGGGGTCGTTCCCTTCTTGGCGTCTTTTTGTATGAGCGTTGTCCTTCCTTTTGTCATCCACTCTGGTATATCTGTTTTATGGATAGATACTCTCAGTTTCTGTGCTAGCCTTTCATGTAGGGTCGTGAATTTTTTGAACCAGTACGCATGTATTCCATCGTGACCTGGTGCTTTCCAGTTTACCATTTTCTCTAGTGTTGTCTTAATAGTTTCTTCATTAATTTCTGTTTCCGTTCCTTCTTCAATTTCTAGAAGTTTATCTTTCATGTCTTTCAGCCATGTAGCATTTTTGTTATGATCTTCAGCATTTTCCCATATCTTGCTCCAGAAATGTGTTGTTTGTGTCGGGTCCGGTTGTTCTGTTGTTGTTCTTTCTCCGTTTAGGTTTTTGTAAAACTGGCTTTCATTGTTTTCAAAGGTCCTTTTCTGTTTGTACTGTTCCGATTTGTATCTGTATCGTCTCAATCTTCCTTCTTTTGCTGCTATCTTTCGTTTTAGTTCTTCGTGTTTCTTATTTAGTCTTTCCTTGCGATTCAGTTTTCTGCTCTTCTATCGTTTACTGTTCTCCTTCATCCTACTCACGGTTTTAGCTTCCTTTTCAAGTTTGGTGATCTGGGTTTCCAGTCTGATCTCCCATCCAGATTTCGTCTGTCCATTCTTTTGGTCAGTCTTCTTTTCCCTTTTTAGTTTCATACTTATTGATTTTGCCCCCGCATATATCAAGTTGTTTAGATCTGTGATAGTGTCTGTTGGGATGTACGTGAGTACTCTGTTTACTTTCTCTGTTTCAACTTTTAACTTCTTCCAGTCTTCGTTCCTTAGGGATGGAAGTTTTGTTTTGTTCTCGGACATTAATCGTTTGATGTTTTCCACTTATCTTGCTTCTTCCTCAGATAGTTCTATAGTTTCATCGTCTTCGCCTTCTTCAGTTTCTGTGTTTATGTTTTTCCCGTCTTCTTCCTGTGAGTTTTCGTCAAGTGATGTGTCTTGATCTGTCACGCCATTGATGTTTTGTTTAATTTCCGTTAATTCCATCTCCGAGAATCATCCTCTCTTGAGTATCTGTCTTGCTTGATCTGCTATCCTTTGTGCCGTTGTATGGTAGTCAGTAGAAATGTCCTATAGATCTTTCATTCGTTTCCGATATCCTCTTTCTGTTGGGTAGCGGCTTTTGTAGTAGCATTCCATTACTAGTCTGTTCTCTTTTGTGGTCCATTTCTTTCTATGGCTTTTTGGTCTGTTATTTTCATTCTTGAATTCTTGTGTTTTGGTCAGTGTCCTAATCATATTTAGAATTTGATGGGTTACCTACCTGTTTTTTGTCCGTGGTCTTATTCCTGAAATTAAAGGAGCCAACATTCGCAGGATGCGGACCGGGTCCCCCATGTTGGCCATCGAGGGAGCACCTGCCCATCATGACACTCAGATCTTTCTTCTGAGTCCCACGGCATTTATTTGTATTTATAGACATTTATCATGGTTTGGTGTTTGTGGCAACACCAGGCCCAGGCTTAGTTTACCTGTGATCCTGTCACAGGGATAGTGTTTATCTCATTTTCATGAGGTTCAAGGTGCACTATCACACATACATAAAGAAACATTTACGAAAAAAATAAATAATAAATAAATAATAATAATGAATAATTAATAAATAAATAAAAAATAAATAAATAAATAAATAAAAAGATAATAATTATATATATATATATATATATTAGGTACGTGCAAAAATGGCCGCCTCTTGTGCGGACTATGCTTATTAAAAAGGGCTTATCATTAATTATTTAATTAGTTTCCGTGTAAACTTTGATTGTGTTTTAAAGATAAAAGCCTAAACGTTATCTCTAAACGAAAAAAAAACTGCATATTTACGTGTGAAAAATAAATTATGTAATCACGGCGGCTGAAAACCCCCAAATTTCAGTGAATTTTGAACTTTGAGAAAATTACTTGTAAAAATCCCTTGAAAAGTGAATATAAGTTTTTGGGAAATATTTCAAAGATAATTATTAAATTAAAGTCATAAGATACTGAATTTAAAAAAAAACTTTTTTTACCAATTGACTATCGCTATGCAAAATATATGGAAGACAAAAATGTCATAATTTATCATTTTTATCTTTATATATAAAAATCGTTTTGTAATAGTTTATAGAAGCTGAAAAATTATTATCCATTAATTTCTTTAACGCTACAAACAAATTTAAGTACCCTTATTTTGTTATAATAAAGAGGGAAATGCTTATTTAATTAAAATATTTGTGAGTGTACGCAATTAACATCTTATTTTATTTTTAACTAAAAAGGTTCATATTTAACTTGGTATTAGTTTTTAATTATTGATAACATCTGTTTACCAATGTTTTTTCTTAGAATTTGAAATAAAACTTTTTTAAATGTTAAAAATTATTGTTACGTCACGAAATGCGTCAATTTTATCATTTTTTTTACATGATTTAAAACTTTAGTTACTCGATTTATTCTTAACATGTCGTAACGATAAATTACATTGATTCTTTTTAAAATAAAGTGTATTTTTTTACTTTAAGTGTGAATAAGTAAATTAAAGTCAATGAGTACACTGAAAATTTATTCATTGAAAAAAAACAGAAAACAAATATGTTGCGCTGATGATGCCACGTTCATGTATGAAAGGGAAATATAATTATGTCGTATTTTTTATTTTCCCAGAAAGTCTAATCATTAAAATCACATGAAATATTTTTTGCAATTATATTATTTTTTCTTTGGAAATATTGACTAAAAAATCCTTTATTCAATAATAATAATATCACTAATTACAAAAAATTAATTTTTCTTCGAGTTATAGAGATTTTGAAAATACGGTATTTAGGGGCCTTTTTCGTAATATATAAAAAAAAATTTTTTTAATGTTTTTTAATTGTTAACCTTACAATGCTTTATTTTTATTAAAAAAAAACAACAACAAAATTAATGCATATTTTTTATTAATATACAAAAATATAACTTTAGTAAAGGTGTATTTTGTGTTAAGAAAATAATATATTTTAACCAAGATTTAAAAGGAAAAAATCGTTTCATTATATTCCGTAATTATGGATGAATAAATATTGAAAATTTCATAAAATCTGGTTGATTTTCTGAATTTACGTGAATTTTTAAATGAAGGGGGGGTCAAAATGATATATATATATATATATATATATATATATATATATATATATATATATATATATATATATATATATATATATTACCTAATTACATAGTATAAGTTTTCTAGGATACTCTTAAATATAAAAGATGATAGATTCCCCCCCTATGTGTGTCTAATAAATTGATGCAAAGTTATCAAACGTTCAGTCTATATTTAAAAAAATACATATATATATATGTATATATATATATATATATATACATATATATAAATGTATATCTAATATAAATGTTTATCTACCCAACAGACGTCTTCAATTCATACGCTCGAGACTTGAAATGTTTATCGGCAGCTGAAAAATAACGGTCAATGTTGTTCTCTATCTCTAACGTGACAAGACACTTTTTGGAGAGGGGGGTTCAATAACGTTCAACTCAAACAAAACGCAAAAAATATTATCTCCCGACCCCCGAATTGAAATCTCAGAAGCTTCTTATTAGTTAAAATTAAAATTCACAATAAATATAACATTTGTATATCAACCAAAAAGACGTCTTCAATTCATACGCTCGAGACTTGAAATAATTATTATTATTATTATTATTATTATTATTATTATTATTATTATTATTATTATTATTGTTATTGTTATTGTTGTTGTTGTTGTTGTTGTTGTTGTTGTTGTTGTTGTTGTTGTTGTTGTTGTTGTTGTTGTTGTTGTTGTTGTAGTAGTAGTAGTAGTAGTAGTAGTAGTAGTAGTAATAATAATAATAATAATAATAATAATAATAATAATAATAATAATAATAATAATAATAATAATTATTATTATTATTATTATTATTATTATTATTATTATTATTATTATTATTATTATAATAATAATAATAATAATAATAATATACTTGGCGCTCTTAAACAAGCTGTTACTAGTTGTTTCTCGTTGATAACGATCAGTGGTCATCCCTGTTTACCGAACGACATAATTATACTCGATATGACTCTTTCTTTCTATGTCATCGAACACTTACCAACCAATGGTCGCTTACTGATTTTTTTAGTTTCATTATTAGACATTACTCACTAGATTCTCAGTACTCTCCGATGCTTTTCATCACCATTGTAACTCACTTTACCTTTGTGCACCAGCCGTTATCCATTGAGCTCTCGCTGATGACTACCGGTGACTTTCTTTCGAATTTGAGTGACACTAAGTGCCGTATATTCAT
This sequence comes from Sepiola atlantica, assembly GCA_963556195.1. NCBI lineage: Eukaryota > Metazoa > Mollusca > Cephalopoda > Sepiida > Sepiolidae > Sepiola > Sepiola atlantica. The sequence continues at coordinate 96,113,173 of OY744520.1, forward strand.
TTTGTTCCTTAACTATATTTCATGTCTAAATCAAACATTACAATTATTGTGTGATAATTTGCTCAATAAAACTGATAATTGTTCGTCACTTCTGCTGATCCGTAGTCAATCCTTGCAGGGATTCGTTTCTGGCGACATGTGTTGTAAATTGTAGAATAGTTGCAATTAAACTCATTATGGGCATTCTTTTCTTTCAAACGACAGGCAAAAATAATTCAGACCAGCGACCGTCTAAAGTCGAAGATCTACCGGACTGTTATTTTATTGTAAGATCCGTCGCTTTGTACAGCTCCGAGTGCTTACAGACAACGAGAAAGGCAGGGCGAAGATTCGCCGTTATGGAAACCAAAATGATTCGCTAGATCACGAGAATTACACTGTTCCATCACATTTGCAATTACAAGAGCCGAAGGCGCAACGGCATCGCACCGATTCAGGGCAAGATGAGGAAATGGCGGTTCAGATGGTTTGGAGATGTGACGAGAGCCGACGAGGACACCGTCACGAAGCATGCTTTTACATTAGAAGTCGCCGAGAAGCAACCATGGGAGAAACCGCTGGTAACATGGGCAAGTTCCCTGCACAATGATCTCTGTAAAACAGGCCTTCACTCACCAAGTCTGTGATCGTGCTAAGTGGGGACAAAAATCCATTATTGCGGGTTCCGCCGTAGCTCAGATTAACGCGAAAGAAGGAGATAAAGAAGAAGAAATAATCAAATAAACACAATGTTGAGTAGGCAATAAATGATTTATTAAGATCCAGAATTGCATCATGGTAGTGATCGCTCTCACGTGAACAGAAAGGGAGAGGGGATAAAGAGATCTTTTTTCTTGCAAAGCTCATACGTACGTCCATTATCATTGGTCGCTTTCGATTGTCTCTTTATTTTACTTGAGTTTTCTCTTATTTTCCTTTGACAATACATCCTCGTTCTTGTATACCTACTTCCGTCCTCACACCATTAGTTCTATGTCGAACTATGCAATGATACTTTTTGTCCTTGAGTCTATCAGTTTATTTGTAATTGAATACCCAACCGATGTTGCTGCCACCGCGTTTTTTCTGTGGAGATTGAGAGAAGAATCTCAGGTTACACGATTTATTTTATATCAATCCAGGAAATCTCAGTTTCATTTGATTCTTCTGACTTTGTTCCTATTTATATTTCTAGACTAGTTTACAATTAGTATTTCCTATTATCAGTGGAGTTCCCTGGAGTCTGAGTGACAACATTCTGCTCAGATTTCTAGCACTCTCCACTTATTTGTATAGACGTTGCAAATCATTTTGCGTTATCGCGACAGCCGTTTATCATTGATTTCTCGGTGGCAACGATCATTATTCTTCTCTGGAGTTTGAGTTGCAATATGCTTCCTTAAAGCTCCAGTACTTTCCGCATACTATCAGTGAAGGTATGTTTATTCTATTCTCCTCGGTCCTTCCATCCTCCTTGACGCTTCATGATCATTTATGTGTGTTGGCAGCTGAGACTGATGCTACCACATGCGTATGGGGTTTTGGGAAAAGGTAAATATATTTATGGGATTTCTGGCAGTTTCAGTTACATTGGACTCGTGTGATGTTTTTTTTTAATTATTATTATCTTACTCACTAAGAGTTCTCCAACAAGTCATTGTTAGTGATTGCTTACTGACAATACCCAATATTGTTTCCCTGGAGTCTGAATAAAAAGAAATCTCAGATTCCCAGCATACTCCATCTCTTTCGATAAACTTTATGAACAAACTTTTTACTATTGGTCTTCTCTCGAATTTGAGTGACAATTAACCTCTCCCAGGTTTCAGTACTCTCGCACACTTCAAGTGGAGGTATGATTGGTACTTTTCCTTCTCAATCTTTCCATTCTCCTTGACCTTTCACAATCATTGTGTGTGGTATCAACCAAGATTGTTGCCACCCCAATTTATTATTAATATTGCTTTCTCTAATGAATTATTTACCTATTAAATTCGTTTTTAATAGTGTAACACTTTACACATATGGGCCGAAAAGAGAAGAGCTGAGAAAAGTGTATATAGTAAACTTGAGTCAAAATGAATAACATTATGTTGGGTGTATAAAAAGCAGAAGGCGGTTTTATTGTAACTCTTCGTTTTTTTCATGTTTTTGTGTCAGCATTTCAACCATGATACTTTGCTTCTTTTCAAAGTATAATTATTGCATCACAATTTATTTCAGCTGTCTTACAGTTTCCTTTTCATGTTTTTTCTAAATTTCTTTGCTATTTAATTTTATTTTTCCGCTTGTCGA